>CM076576.1:927373275-927753853 GCA_034641835.2 Pinus albicaulis
CTTGAAATCAGAAAATGATTTCAGCATACCAATGTCAAAAACCAGCCATAAAGAAAATTGCTTATATATTGAACAAATCCCAGAAGTTGAAATGACATATAATGTTGATATAAATCATTATGAAAATCCTTTTGAAGCAGAGATAACTGACAACACAGACCAAGAATACTTGGAAGTTTTACAATGCAAAAATGATAAAATTCCAAGAGGTCTAGCACCTTTAGAACACCTTTTATATTTTAACGATGTAGCCAAAGAACCGAGAATCGAGCCTATGGAAACAAATATAGAAGAGCATAACATAGGCAGTCTAGCAGAACCCAAGATGATCAAGCTGTCCAGCACTCTCCCAGCTCACATAAAACTGCAGTACATAGAGTTGTTCAAAGAGTTTAAAGATGTTTTTGCTTGGGGATACAAAGACCTAAAATCATACGATACCAGCATCATCCAGCATAAAATTCCTTTGAAGGAAAATCAAAAGCCTTTTAAACAAAAACTAAGGAGAATAAACCCTCGTTTACTCCCTTTAGTTAAGGAAGAAATTGAAAAGATGCATGCTGCTAGGATCATTGTACCAATTAGATATTCTGAGTGGGTATCAAACTTGGTTTCTGTTAGAAAGAAAATAGGGGAAATCAGGCTCTGTATTGACTTCAGAAATTTAAACAGAGCCTCTTTAAAAGACAACTACCCCTTACCCAAGATGGACCATATACTCCAAAGGGTATTTGGGTCTAAAAGAATATCCCTCTTAGATGGGTTCTCAGGTTACAACCAGGTGTTAGTACTCCCAAGTGATCAAATAAAAACTGCTTTTACCACACCTTGGGGCACCTTTATGTATGTAAAAATGTCTTTCGGATTGATGAATCTAGGGGCCACCTTCCAAAGCGCCATGGACATAGCCTTCTCTGAAGATATTGGCTATTTCATAATCATTTACCTTGATGACATAACCGTTTTCTCAAAAACTGATGAGGAACATTTGATTCACTTAAGAAAAGTTTTTGAGAAGTGTAGGAAATTTGGCTTGTCATTGAATCCCAAGAAGACACTCTTTGGTCTCCAAGAAGGTAACTTCTTGGCCATATAATTTCAGAAGAGGAAATCAAAATCGACCCTGCAAGGATAGATGGCATATTGCAGATCAGCCATCCTAGAAGCCTCAAAGAATTACAATATTTCATTGGAAAGATTAATTTTATGAGGAGGTTCATCCCCAACCTTGTTGAGCTATTAAAAAACATTACAAACATGATTAAGAAAGATGTAGGTGTAAAATGGACTTTACCAGCTAAACAATCATTCGAACTGGTCAAACAAGCTCTTACTCAAACACCAGTCCTGATTAGTCCAGATTTCACCAAAGACTTTTATATCTTTTCTTTTGCATCCGAGCATACCATAGCTGCAGTATTACTTCCAAAGAATGACTTGGGGCAAGAACAACCAATACTTTTGTATGTTTCACACAGATGCTCTCCTTCCCCAAATACATGATCATGTGAGAAGCTTAAGTTTACATATTATATGCCAATAAAAGACTTTAGGGTCTATATTTTACACTCTCACATAATTTCTTTTGTTCCACATACTGTTGTCAAGGACATTCTAAGTCAAGACCCTAATGGTAAAAAGGGAAAATGGATTGCAACTATTCTTGAATATGACTTAGAAATCAGGCCCACCAAACTATTTAAAGGGCAGGGGTTAGAAAAACTTATGGCTGAGTATAACTTCCAAGAACTAGACATCAACATGGTAGATGTGTTGGAAGAAATAGAAGAATCCACTGCTCCTTTTATTGAAGAAACATGTCTGAATTTCTCCTTTATATGCTGACATTATTTATGTCTTTATATTTAAATGCGCTTTTCCTTCTTTGTCTGAAACGTAGTGCTGATTTTTGAAACAAAAGTTATTGAGTTTTTGTATTTTGGATGGAATATTATATTGGAAAATGTTGTTGGAATTTTGCTTAAATGTTTACTTGAATATGATGTGTGGAAATCATGCATGAGTTGCAAGGATGGAGAATGGAGGCTACCTCATCGGGAAGGCTACGTTTACAGAAAAAACTTTAGATCTGTTACTATTGGCTACTTCCTTTTCTTATTAATTAAAAGTCTACTGTATTATGCCATATGTCAAATTTTTGACATAGGAAGAAAATGTTTCTTTACCCTTACATCCATCGTGCTGATAATTTTTTTTCAAAAATGGGGTTTAGATTTTCATCAAAGAAATCTATCCATCCTTCTTTAATTTATTATAAGGGACTTATAAATTAATTTAATTCTTTACCAAGTGGATAGAAGCTATAACTTCCAGAAATGCTAATGACTCTGTCATTATCAAGTTTCTTGAAAAAAATATCCTATCCAGATTTGGTTGTCCCAGAAAAATCATAACAGACAATGTTGCTGCTTTTAAATCTAAGAAGATGGTTGATTTCTATTACAAATACCACATAACCTTGGGCCATTCCACTGCTTACTATCCCCAAGGAAATGGATTAGCTGAATCTTCCAACAAGAGCCTCATCAATATCATTAAAAAACTGTTGGAACAGAGTCAAAAATCATGGCACAGTAAACTGGTTCATGCCTTATGGGCTGATAGGCTAACTACAAAGAAATCAATAAACATGTCGCCCTATCAGCTAGTCTATGGTATGGACGCAGTTTTTCCGACCTCATTATGAGTTCCAGTTATGAAACTCCTTCAAGAAGTGCAGATTGAAGAGAATGATATGTAGAGAAGAATCAACCAAACAATCCATTTACAACAGACCAGAGAGGAAGTCTATGAAAGAGCACAGTTATTCCAAGAAAATATGAAGAAGCTATTTGACAAGAGGACTAAGGCAAACACTTTCCAAGTTGGAAATGTTTTTCTTAAGTGGGATTCAAGGAGAGAAGAGAAGGGAAAACATGGCAAGTTTGAGAACTTGTGGAAAGGTCCCTATATTGTTCATGCTGAAAGGGGTCACAATGCATTTTTCCTGAAAGAATTGGATGGAGAAGATCTATATGGAGGTCCTGTCATTGGCAGAATGCTAAAGCATTACTTCTGCCAAGAATCATAAGTTTCAAATCATTCTATTTTGTCATTTTAAATATCATAGTCTGAACATTTCTTTCAAAGTTATGAAAATCAAAAATACAAAAACAGAGAAAGAAAGAAAAGAGGGCAGATTGTAAAAAACAATAAAGGTATAGCCCCATACCAAAAAGAGAAACAAATGTGAAAGTGTTCAAGCTTCAATTCCACTCCTAAAAAACACACTTCTAGTTAGTCAAACAGTTTAATCTTGACTAATTATCTTTAAATTTTCTGCTGACGGGATAGTGAATTCGATTTGCCAAACTGTTTAATCTTGGCTTATCAATAGATAGTTTAGGATAGAAATTAGAGGTTCAAATATGCTCAAAATACGAACCTAAATATTCCAAGAAAAGAGAGTGACTCAAATCTGTTTCAAATCTTGAGTCAAAGAAGAGGTAAATCTGGTTCTAATTAGCTAAAAATCTGAATCATTGATCAAAGAAAGAACAGCTCAAACAAAAGTCAAAACAGAGCTGTAAAAGATGAAGGAAGTGCTTTGAAATTTCAGATCTTAAACCTTCCATTTTTGTTTTTTAATTTTTTTCAAAATAATGTCTATTTGCAGCTTGTTTTTATGCCATAGACCAGCATCAAGTTAGATTTTTCAATCCTGACTTGAATACTTTTTAATTTTCTATTGTAGGAATGTAGAGAATAAAAATATGTTGGACAGTTTAATCCCAACAGATAATAAATTAGGTAGAGAATCATATGGGCTCAACTGTTTAATCTGAGTCCATGGAGAAATAAGGAGTAGAAATAGATTAGATTTCCTGCTTTCAAAAGAATAAAATGTTGTAAGAGAGTTTTCCAATCCAAGTGCACTCTAAAGAAGAAAAAATGTTAGATCAGTAGGATTGGGTAGGTAGACAAGTTGTATTGATGAAGTTCCATTGTTAATCCATGAATGCTAATATGTTTCAGAGAAAAATAAGATCATCCACAGAAAGGAAGGCAACCCAATGGATGAGGCAACTGATCAGCCTCCCAGAGAATCCAAGTCTGAAATTTCTTGATGCCTTCAAGAAGGCACCATCCCCAAGTGGAGCCACTATTAGCCACCTATAAAATTTGTTATAGCAAAAGGTGGCTAAAACTTTTGGAGCATTCAAGGAACAAATTTTATTGCTAAAAAGTGTTGGCTCTTGAAGACTCTTGAAGGCCTCATGCCTCTGTCCCAATCTTCACTACTGTGCCCATTTCGACACTCAGAAATCCTGCTAATTCCCAAGAAAGAATACTGTTGCAAGTACCATTTTCCTTTTCCCCCTTATTCCAAAACTAACCTCATTTTTTCCCCTTCATCTCCCATGAAAAACCCTTATTTTCATGCTTCTCCCTTTTCCCCTTCATCAAAACCTCTTTGATAAGGATTAAGACCCTTTCTTAGCCTTATTGAAACCCCCCGAAAACCTTTGAAAATCATTCAAACTCCATAAAAATCATATTTTTATGTATTATAGACTTAAGCCCCCTTGGGCTAAGTCTCTAACCCTTCCTTTCCATACGTCTTGGTGCTGGAACCAAGCGCCAGCCTTCCAAGCGCTCATCGCGTTGTCTGATTACGACCGGCCCCTCCTCTTTAAAAATCCGATCGTATGATTCCCCATAGAACCCATGGCCCCGCAGGCGAGCGCCAAACCATATCGAAAAATAAATATTTCCGCCCAAAGTATAAACCTTCATTTATATTAATTTGACATTTTTATTATGACCTAAGGTTTTCTGCCGGTTCAAAATTCAAGTCGATATCCACCATCGATCTAATCTGCATATCGACGGCACGCAATCCATCCCCCGGTGGTCCCCGCCATCCATTCACCATTGCGAAAAAACACGCGGTATCCATCGCACCGCTTTTGAGAGTGGGGCGGTATTTTTTATTTCACAGCGATTCAATACACCGCTTGACGTGTGGTCGGGGCACTATTCATAAAACCGCCGTCCATCATGTGTTAAAGATCGGATGTGGACCCGGCGCGATATTGATGTCCATCGTTCGATCTGAGGCCGCCCATCGGATGGCGATCGCTCACCAAAGAAGCCCGACAGTTAACTAGGCTACGGCGCGGCGTTTAAAGGATCTCCACCATCGATCTAATCTACAGATCGATGGCCCATATTTCATCGCCCGACCCCCTCGTCCACAACAGTGCCAGTGGTCCCTGCGCCACATCAACATCCACGCAACAGTTTTCTATTGGGGCGGGTCTCTGTGGTTTCTCGTCTAGTCAGCAAAATCGGGCCCGGGAATTTTATTTAACATGATTTAATTGGAGTTTTGATGTCCGGTCAAATTTTCTAAGGTTTTTAATGCCTGTCCTCCGCCGTTGATTGCTTGGACCACTCTAATCCGACAGTCCACGATCGTCCCGATCCCCGAACATGATTTTCGACCATTTTTCTCCAAAGCAAAGGTTTTACACCTTTGTCTCCACTTTTTATTATTTTTCCGAATAATGTAACCCCTGTACGTGTTTATTCACCTCTGTTCCTGACCGTCGATCTCTGCGCGATCGACGGCTCCGATTCAAAATCTTCTATAGCCCTCCCTTTGACCCCTTCTAATCAATCTCGACCATTGGATGATGCCATCCAACGGCCATGCTCTCTCCACTTACCTTCTGAAGTAGTGAACCTATACATGCAGGATTTTATAATAGTTCTTTGTATTTTGCAGGGTTTAAAAGGTTTTTTCGCCATGACTGAAGAAATTTCAAAGGTAGAGGGTGGCGATCCTCCTGTCTTCGATTCACTAAAGAAAATCGTTCGCAGGGTTTAAAATTCACTTCTCATCGGTGATTCATGAGGCATTTATGCCATATCACCCCTGCACAGCCCTGCACATCAACAAAAAACACAGTAAATCAAGCATAGTCAGAGAGTATCAGTGTCGAAGAAAAAAATGTGCAAACAAATAAGATTGAAGAGAGATTTGCGGGGATCACGACTAAGAATGATTATCAAAATCCTAATCCCCATTTAAAACACAGTTTGAAGAAAATCTTAAGTGTTTTATCAACAGGAAAGCCCTCCACCGCCACATCTGAAGCAAATTGATTCCTCCCAGTTACCGAAATGCCACCTGTGCCTCAAAGTGTTCAGTCAGAGGTCGAAGTTATTAATGAAGATCAGATATCCGCCTCGCAACCACCAAAGAGTAAATTCTGCAAACAAACTTATCTGCAGAGTTACTTTGACACCACACAGAGCCTCAAAGGTCAAAAAGAGCTCCCACCGAGCTTAAATATTTATGTAAATTATTTAATACAGAGGAAACCTATGTAAGTTGCTTCATTGAGCCCCCAAAGGCCAAGAAGCCATTTAAGTCTGTATTAATTAGTTTTTGAGATCTTTTATCAGATCTCATCTCATCATTCTTCTATATATACTTCTGAAGAATATGAGTGAGGGGTTGGTTGATCACTAGTTGTAATATTGGAACTCTCTGAAATAATATATAGTCTGTTGAAGTTGAAGAAGAAATTAAATTCTTGGAAGCCTTGATGGTATTGTTGCATGCTTGCTACTGTGAAGGCTCTATCATTGGATCCATGAGCTTGGTTGTTGGTGAAGTATTCTGAACTGTTTAATGTTTTCCCCTATTTTCACTATGTTCCATAATTTCTTACTACAGTAGGTTGAAAGTTTTAGGCTAAGAAATGACTCCTGGAAGCACCTTAGACCTGTTCATCCTTCACTATTTCCTTTTTTCTTCTGCTGAAGTATTTTAGAGTCTTTAACCTCTCTCTTTAGTCTTCATGCTTGTTTATTTCCTTAATAGTTCGAATATTTGGTTTCAGCATGATTTATGGTTATCCCTGCTTGTCTACTGCCACTTTAAAACTGTTATTGAAGTCTCCCTTTTTATTTTTCTGTTTACAGTGATTCAAGGAGGTCTGTTCTGATCTTGCCCTTTGTCCTTACTTAAAAAGTTGTCTCAAAGGTCTTTATAGTTGTAATCATAGATGTGTTAGGTGTTCCCTCTTCTATGACTGTAGTTATCAGTGAATATTTTATGTTTTTCTAAATCATTTGAAATAAAATATTTGAGGAAATAGGGTGTTCCCCGAATCTTTGGTTTTTTTTTTAAATTTGTTTTGAAATCATAGTTTGCTTAAAGGTGTGATTTGTAGAATTCATGGTTAGCCCCGTCTATCAAAAATCTCTTTATTGTTAAAATTGTGTTTTCAAATTCCCTTCATTGAGAATCAAATTTCTCTTTCCAAATCATTGATGTCCATCTCATTCCAAAAACCAAAGGATCCTATGGCCAAGTTATATTTGCCCTCTGATATTCCATATCCATTGATGAGTATGTTATGCCCTCTTTTTGACTCCATTTCCGAATGAACTAGATGTTTCTCCATTCTATATATCTTTCCTAGATCTTTCATGTTCTGCTGTATCAATTCAACCAAACAAACAAACAAACACCTGCACTTAATAACTAGTCTAAAACCAATACTCAAAGCACACAAGATAAACCTTTGCAAACAAACATTTGATAGATCCCTCTCTGAGAACAGGAGGACTAGATCCTGGAACTCTAAAGATTGGTTCTGATGTTGCCTTGTCTTTTTATTTGCCAAACTATCAAAACACGAGACACCAACATAATGGCGATCACGGTGGGACGCTGAGTAAAATCTTCAAAATTAAACAATCACTATCCAAGTATAACATGAGTAACCTTCTTCAAGCACTACCCGACAAATGGTAATCACGATAGGACTTAAATGAATCAGTGACAAAATAAGTAACCCTTCGGAATCTCATTAAAACTTATCAAAACTTGAAGTTTTCAGTTACCAAGCCATAAGAGTGAAATATGTATGTTTGACACCCTAGCTAAGTGTTAAATCAGATTTAGGACACTCTCATAACCGGTAAGACTGAAATAACTCAGAAAAACCCAAAACATTTCAGTTTGGCTTCATAATAAACATGGTGGTGGAACCATCCAATATCTTACCTTCATAAAAGCTAAAAGTTTCCACCTGGCGACTCCACTAGCCCGAGTAGGCCTATTACTCATCTAGGTTCCCAAATCTCTTTAGGACTGTGTTAACCAGCCTTGAAGAAGTTTAGAAGCCTACTCCCATACTAGACAAAACATCCTGAGAGGTGAAGCTTCCAAAAACAGTCCCTAAAAACCCCCACCTCTCTCATTTTTTAAAAACAGTC
This sequence comes from Pinus albicaulis, assembly GCA_034641835.2. Taxonomy (NCBI): domain Eukaryota; kingdom Viridiplantae; phylum Streptophyta; class Pinopsida; order Pinales; family Pinaceae; genus Pinus; species Pinus albicaulis. Next base: position 927,381,574 of record CM076576.1, read on the forward strand.
TGGCTTCACATAGGATCAACACTAGATCCCATCCAGACCCAATTTATCCTTTAATTGTTGACAATCATGAGAGAATTTTGTGGCAGACTTCTAACTCTGGAAAATCAGCTGCTAATAGGAGCCTCTTAAGAACAAATTATGTCCCTGAAAACCTTATTGTCTTAGAGGATTCACACTTTGATTTACATCATACAAAGAACACATTTAGAACCAAATCTCAAGATGACTTAAACCAAACTGACCTTGATATTGCATATTTGCAACAAAGCTTCAGTAGAGAAGCCTCACCTTCCACTCCTCCTGATTCCCAGCTTCTTCATCATTTTAGTCTTTTCTATAACAAGTCTGCTCAAAATCAGTTTGCTGGCCCAAGTATTTCTACCACTCTGATTCATACTACCACTGTTCAAAACACTATCGTGGCAGCCTGGTATGCCCCATTAGTGCTACCACAACCTTTGGTTCCCTTACCAAATGACTATCAATCTAAGATTCCCCATTTCACTATAGAGGGATCTTCCACAACTCAACAACATGTAGTTGAAATAGGAGATGCATTTGATTACATGGAAATAGATGATGAGACCGTTAAAATGAGAATCTTCGCTCAGAGTTTAGGAGGAGAAGTAAAGAAGTGGTTTAAAGGCTTAACTCCTAATAGCATCCATGATATTCCCTCATTACATCAAGCATTCGTTAACAAGTGGGAAGTCAAAATCAACCCTCTCCAAATATTAGCAGAGTATAAGAGCCTTAAAAGAAATCAAGGAGAGAGCGTCTTTGCTTACTCCACCAGGTTTAACAGCATCTACGATGCACTTCCACCCCACATGAAACCTCCCCAAGGCATGGTATTAGTGAAATATCCTGAAGGTTTCGATGCTGATATGGCATATCAACTGAGGGAAAGAGATTATGCAACCCTAGAAGACATGCAGAAGGGAGCGGTGAGTGTGGAAGCAAACTTAATTGAAAAAAGAGTCAGGCTGAGATTGGAAAAGAGGGTAACTTATAAAGATGACACTACACCCTCCACATCTAGCTCAAAAACAAAAAGTATGTTGGAAGAGATGATGAAAAGGATGAGCATACTTGAGAGAACACAACCAAGAGACAATCAAAACAACTCCCAAAACAGAAAAAGAAATCAAAATTTTAGGAGAGAAAACAATCCAGGTGGGCAAAGAGATAACGACCAGCAAATTAGAGCTCCCTTCCAACAGAACTATGTATATCAATATGAGGAAGATATGGAATTGGAAAGGTTGGGAGAATCTCATGTAAACTTGGTTGGTTCAGACAGTGGGGATGATGTTTTCCTCGCTGAAGAAGAACAAGGTTTCTTCTTTGATCATAGTACAAACACCTATGAAGATTCTGATGACTATAGATTAGGGTTTGAAAATGCAATCATGGAGGTGCACAAACAATATGATCTTAGGAGCAAGGGGAATATATATAATTCAAAGGATAAAAACACTAATTCTGTTGTCAAGAAAAACACAGAAACTCAACCCAAAAAGACAGCAGAGAAAACCAACATTTTGACCAAGAAACCAGACATGAACGGAGAAAAAAGTGTCCAGCATGATGTTGAACATAGTACCCCTAGCACTTCAGCTAGTGCTCCTAATAAAACTATCCCAATTACCAGTCCAAACCAGGTTCAACACATTAAAAGTGCTGAAAATAATTCAATTGAAAAGCCAGATGCAAATATGAACAAGTCAATTATTCCTTTCAGCCTTGAGGGAGAAATTTCTAAGATAAAAATTACCATTCCTCTAGTTGAACTAGTAACCCAAGAAGTGTACAAAAACCAAGTTTTGAAAGCTTTGAACCTAGGAAGTGATACTGACAACTTAAACTTGAGGGATGACAAACCTGAGTTGTTGTTTGGTCCAGAAATTGAAGGAAAATACCAACAAGGAGTTGTCCCTCCCTTCTATGTTAGTTTGAACATACATGAGAAAATTTTACACAATGCCATGTTAGACTCAAGAGCTTCACACAATCTAATGCCCAAGGTAGTGATGGAAAGCTTAGAAATTACTAAACCATACAAAGATCTGTATTCCTTTGACTAAAGCAGAGTCAAGTGTTTGGGTTTGATCAAATATTTGTGTGTTAACTTATCCCAAATCCCTGCTAAGAGTTTAGTCATGGACATAGTTGTAGCTGACATTCCCCCTAAGTATGGCATGCTCTTATCGAGATCATGGGGAGCCAAAATTCAGGGAAGCCTTCAAACGGACATGTCTTATGCCACCATCCCTGTTTTTAACCAAAACAGAAGACTATACAGGGAATCCCACATGAAGTACATAGTGAGAAACATAGACAAACCAAACAACTCTCCAATATATTCTATTCAATCAAGTTTAGATTCCTATATCTTATGTAAATAATATGAAATCACTCAGCAAGATAAGGAAAACGTATACCCAATCAGTTCATCAGAACAATCAAGTCTTCCCTACAATCAAATTCAAAACATTGACGATCAACAGCGACAAGAAAATGAAAACGAGCCAAACATACTTTGGAAAATAAACTTTGATGGATCTTGTAATAAAACAAGTGCAGGAGCAGGTGTGTGGATTCAAAATACAAAATAGATTTTTTCATACAAATTGGATTTCCCATGCACTAACAATATTGCTGAGTATGAAGCACTTCTCCTAGGCTTACAACTGCTTAAACAGTTAGAAGCCCAGAGGATACCAATCTTAGGAGATTTTGAACTTATCATAAGACAAATCAAAGGAGAATACTCAGCTAAAAATCCAAGACTTAGGGAATATCGAAACGCTGCCCTTTATTTATTGAAAACCTTTGAAAAGTATGAACTTATTTTCATTCCAAGAGAACTGAATCACTAGCAAATGAACTCGCTTTCAATGCCAACAATTTCCAGATACCTGAAATAAATTAACAACTCAGTGTGAAGGTAAAACATAGGCCTGATGTGCCTAAAAATGAAGATCACTGTCAAGTGTTTGATTCTGACAAACACATAGATGATTTATTGAAATCAGAAAATGATTTCAGCATACCAATGTCAGAAACCAGCCATAAAGAAAATTGCTTATATATTGAACAAATCCCAGATGTTGAAATGACATATATTGCTGATATAAATCATTATGAAAATCCTTTTGAAGCAGAGATAACTGACAACGCGGACCAAGAAGACTTGGAAGTTTTACAATGCAAAAATGATAAAATTCCAAGAGGTCTAGCACCTTTAGAACACCTTTTTGATTTTAACGATGTAGCCAAAGAACCGAGAATAGAGCCTATGGAAACAAATATAGAAGAGCATAAAATAGGCAATCTAGCATAACCCAAGATGATCAAGTTGTCCAACACTCTCCCAGCTCACATAAAACTGCAATACATAGAGTTGTTCAAAGAGTTTAAAGATGTTTTTGCTTGGGGATACAAAGACCTAAAATCATACGATACTAGCATCATACAGCAGAAAATTCCTTTGAAGGAAAATCAAAAGCCTTTTAAACAAAAACTAAGGAGAATAAACCCTCTTTTACTCCCTTTAGTTAAGGTATAAATTGAAAAGATGCATGCTGCTGGGATCATTGTACCAATTAGATATTCTGAGTGGGTATCAAACTTGGTTTCTGTTAGAAAGAAAACAGGGGAAATCAGGCTCTGTATTGACTTCAGAAATTTAAACAGAGCCTCTTTAAAAGACAACTACCCCTTACCCAAGATGGACCATATACTCCGAAGGGTAGTTGGGTCTAAAATAATATCCCTCTTAGATGGGTTCTCAGGTTACAACCAGGTGTTAGTACTCCCAAGTGATCAAATCAAAACCTTTTTTACCACACCTTGGGGAACCTTTATGTATGTCAAAATGCCTTTCGGATTGATGAATGCAAGGGCCACCTTCCAAAGGGCCATGGACATAGCCTTCTCTGAAGATATTGGATATTTCATAATCATTTACCTTGATGACATAACCATTTTCTCAAAAACTGATGAGGAACATTTGATTCACTTAAGAAAATTTTTTGAGAAGTGTAGGAAATTTGGCTTGTCATTGAATCCCAAGAAGACACTCTTTGGTCTCCAAGAAGGTAAACTTCTTGGCCATATAATTTCAGAAGAGGGAATCAAAATCGACCCTACAAGGATAGATGGAATATTACAGATCAGCCATCCTAGAAGCCTCAAAGAATTACAATCTTTCATTGGAAAGATTAATTTTCTGAGAAGGTTCATCCCCAACCTTGCTGAGCTATTAAAAAACATTAAAAACATGCTTAAGAAAGATGTAGGTGTAAAATGGACTTTACCAGCTAAACAATCATTCAAACCGGTCAAACAATCTCTTACTCAAACATCAGTCCTGATTAGTCCAGATTTCACCAAAGACTTTTATATCTTTTCTTTTGCATCTGAGCATAGCATAGCTACAGTATTACTTCAAAAGAATGACTTGGGGCAACAAGAACCAATATATTTCTTTAGTAGGGCCTTAACAGATGCTCCTCTCAAATATAACATCATGGAGAAGCAAGCCTTAGAATTAGTGAAAGCATTAAAAGACTTTAGGGTCTATATTTTACACTCTCACATAATTTCTTTTGTTCCACATACTATTGTCAAGGACATTCTACGTCAAGACCCTGATGGTAAAAGGGGAAAATGGATTGCAACTATTCTTGAATATGACTTAGAAATCAGGCCCACCAAACTAGATAAAGGGCAGGGGTTAGCAAAACTAATGGCTGAGTCTAACTTCCAAGCACTAGACATCAACATGGTAGATGTGTTGGAAGAAATAGAAGAATCCACTGCTCCTTTTATTGAAGAAAAATTTCTGAATTCTTCTTGGTATGCTAACATTATTTATGTGCTTTTATATTTAAATGCCTCTCCTTCTTTGTCCAAAACTAAAGCTAGATTTTTGAAACAAATGGCTTTGAGTTTTTGTATCTTGGATGGGATATTATATTGGAAAAATGCTGTTGGAATTTTTATTAAATTTTTACTTGAAGATGATGCATGGAAAATCATGCATGAGTTGCATGATGGAGAATGTGGAGGTCACCTCTATTGGAAGGCCACATCAAAAACAATTCTTAGATCTGGTTACTATTGGCCTACCCTTTTCCCAGACACTCAAAATTTGGTCATGTCTGGCCATAAGTGTCAAATTTTTTATGCCAAAAGAAAACTTCTTCCCTTACCCTTACATCCTATCAGAGTTGAGGCACCTTTTCAACAATGGGGTTTAGACTTCATTGGGGAAATCCATCCATCCTCCTTAGCTCAACATAAGTGGATCCTCACAGCCACTGACTTCTTTACCAATTGGATAGAAGCTATACCTTCCAGAAATGCTAATGACTTTTTCATTATCAAGTTTCTTGAAACAAATATCCTATCCAGATTTGGTTGTCCCAAAAAAATCATAACAGACAATGCTGCTGCTTTTAAATCTAAGAAGATGGTTGATTTCTGTTACAAATACCACATAACCTTGGGCCATTCCACTGCTTGCTATCCCCAAGGAAATGGATTAGCTGAATCTTCCAACAAGAGCCTCATCAATATCATTAAAAAATTGTTGGAATAGAGTCAAAAATCATGGCACAGTAAATTGGTTCATGCCTTATGGGCTGATAGGCTAACTACAAAGAAATCAATAAACATGTCCCCCTATCAGCTAGTCTATGGTATGGACGCAGTTTTCCCATCTCATTAGGAGTTCCAGTTATGAAACTCCTTCATGAAGTGCAGATTGAAGAGAATGATATGCAGAGAAGAATCAACCAAACAATCCATTTACAACAAACCAGAGAAGAAGTCTATGAAAGAGCATAGTTAGTCCAAGAAAATATGAAGAATCTATTTGACAAGAAGACTAAGGAAAACACTTTCCAAGTTGGAAATGTTATTCTTAAGTGGGATTCAAGGAGAGAAGAGAAGGGAAAACATGGAAAGTTTGAGAACTTGTGGAAAGGTCCCTATATTGTTCATGCTGAAAGGGGTCACAATGCATTTTTCCTGAAAGAATTGGATGGAGAAGATCTATATGAAGGTCCTATCAATGGCAGAATGCTAAAGCATTACTTCTGCCAAGAATCATAAGTTTAAAAGCATTCTATTTTTTCATTGTAAATATCATAGTCTGAACATTGCTTTCAAAGTTATGAAAATAAAAAATACAAAAACAGAGAAAGAAAGAGAAGAGGGCAGATTGTAAAAAACAATAAAGGTATAGCCCCATACCAAAAAGAGAAACAAATCTGAATTTTGCAAGCTTAAATTCCACTCCTAAAAAACACACTTCTAGTTAGTCAAACAGTTTAATCTTAACTAATTAGCTTTAAATTTTATGTTGATAGGATAGTGAATTCGATTTGCCAAACTGTTTAATCTTGCTTATCAGTAGATAGTTTAGGATAGAAATTAAAGGTTCAAATATGCTCAAAATTCGAACCTAAATATTCCAAGAAAAGAGAGTGACTCAAATCTGTTTCAAATCCTGAGTCAAAGAAGAGGTAAATCTGGTTCTAATTAGCTAAAAATATGAACCAATTGATCAAAGAAAGAACAGCTCAAACAAAAGTCAAAACAGAGCTGTAAAAGATGAAGGAAGTGCTTTGAAATTTCAGATCTTAAACCTTCCATTTTTGTTTTTTAATTTTCTGCAAAATAATTTCTATGTGCAGCTTGTTTTTATGCCATAGACCAACATCAAGTTAGATTTTTCAATCCTGACTTGAATTCTTTTTAATTTTTTGTTGTAGGAATGTAGAGAATAAAAATATGTTGGATAGTTCAATCCCAACAGATAATAAATTAGGTAGAGAATCATATGGGCTCAAATGTTTAATATGAGTCCATCGAGAAATAAGGAGTAGAAATAGATTAGATTTCCTACTTTCAAAAGAATAAAATGTTGTAAGAGATTTTTCCAATCCAAGTGCACTCTAAAGAATAAAAAATGTTAGATCAGTAGGATTGGGTAGGTAGACAGGTTGTATTGATGAAGTTCCATTGTTAATCCATGAATGCTAATATGTTTCAGAGCAAAAGAATATCATCCACAGAAAGGAAGGCAACCTAATGGATGAGGCAACTGATCAGCCTCCCAGAGAATCCAAGTCTGAAAGTTCTTGATGCCTTCAAGAAGGTACCATCCCCAAGTGGAGCCATTGTTAGCCACCTATAAAATTTGTTATAGCAAAAGGTGGCTAAAACTTTTGGAGCCTTCAAGGAAAAAAATTTATTGCTAAAAAGTGTTGGCTCTTGAAGACTCTTGAAGGCCTCATGCCTCTGTCCCAATCTTCACTACTGTGCCCATTTCGACACTCAGAAATCCTGCTGATTCCCAAGAAAGAATACTGCTGCAAGTATCATTTTCCTTTTCCCCCTTCTTCCAAAACTAACCTCATTTTAGCCCCTTCATCTCCCATGAAAAACCCTTATTTTCATGCTTCTCCCCTTTCCCATTCATCAAAACCTCTTTGATAAGGATTAAGACCCTTTCTTAGCCTTATCGAAACCCCCCGAAAACATTTGAAAATCATTCAAAATCCATAAAAATCATATTTTTATGTATTATAGACTCAAGCCCCCTTGGGCTAAGTCTCTAACCCTTCCCTTCCATACATCTTGGTGCTGGAACCAAGCACCAGCCTTCCAAGCGCTCATCGCATTGCCCGATTGTGACTGGCCCCTCCTCTTTAAAAATCGGATCGTATGATTCCCCATAGAACCCATGGCCCCACAGGCGGGCGCCAAACCATATCGAAAAATAAATATTTCCGCCCAAAGTATAAACCTTCATTTATATTAATTTGAAATTTTTATTATGACCTAAGGTTTTCCGCCGGTTCAAAATTCAAGTCAATATCCACCGTCGATCTGATCTGCAAATCGACGGCGCGCAATCCATCCCCCGGTGGTCCTTGCCATCCATTCACCGATGCAAAAAACCATGCGGTATCCATCGCACCGCTTTTGAGAGCGGGGTGGTCTTTTTTATTTCGCAGTGATTCCATACACCGCTTGACGCGTGGCTGGGGCACTGTTCATAAAACCTCCATCCATCGCGCGTTAAAGATCGGACGTGGACCCGACGCGATATTGACATCCACCGTCCGATCTGAGGCCGCCCATTAGACGACGATCACTCACCAAAGAAGCCCGACAATTAACCAGGCTATGGCACAGCGTTTAAAGGATCTCCAGCGTCGATCTGATCTGCAGATCGACGGCCCATATTTCATCGCCCGACCCCCTCGTCCACAGTAGTGCCAGTGGTCCCCGCGCCACATCAACATCCACGCGGCAATTTTATATTGGGGCGGGTCTGCGTGGTTTCTCGTCCAATCAGCAAAACCGGCCCTAGGAATTTTATTTAACATGATTTAATTGGAGTTTTGATGTTCGGTCACATTTTCTAAGGTTTTTAATGCCTTTCCTCCACCGTTGATTGCTTGGAACTCTCTAATCCGATGGTCCACGATCGTCTCGATCCTCGAACATGATTTTCGACCATTTTTCTCCAAAGCAAAGGTTTTACACCTTTGTCTCCACTTTTTATTATTTTTCCGAATAATGTAACCCCTGTACATGTTTATTCACCTCTATTCCTGACCGTCGATCTCTGCGTGATCAACGACTCTGATTCAAAATCTTCTACCGCCCTCCCTTTGACCCCTTCTAATCAATCTCGACCATTAGATGATGCCATCCAACGAACATGCTCTCTCCACTTACCTTCTGAAGCAGCGAACCTATACATGCAGGATTTTATAATATTTCTTTGTATTTTGCAGGGTTTAAAAGGTTTTTCCACCATGACTGAAGAAATTTCAAAGGCAGAGGGTGATGATCCTCCTGTCTTCGATTCACCAAAGAAAATCATTCGCAGGTTTAAAATTCATGTTTCATCGGTGATTCATGAGGCATTGATGCCATATCACCCCTGCGTAGCCCTGCACATCAGCAAAAAACACAGTAAATCAAGCACAATCAGAGAGTATCAGTGTCGAAGACAAAATTGTACCAAGACAGAAGATTGAAGAGAGATTTGCAGGGATCACAGCTAAGAATGATTATCAAAAGCCTAATCCCCAATTAAAACACAGTTTGAAGAAAATCTTAAGTGTTTTATCAACAGGAAAGCCCTGCACCACCAAATCTGAGGCAAATTGATTCCTCCCAGCTACTGAAATGCCACCTATGCCTCAAAGTGTTCATTCATAGGTCAAAGTTATTAATGAAGATCAGATATCCGCCTCGCAACCAAGAGAGAGTAAATTCTACAAACAAACTTATCTGTAGAGTTACTTTGACACCACACAGAGCCTCAAAGGTCAAAAATAGCTCCCACTGAGCTTAAATATTTTTGTAAATCATTTAATACAGAGGCCACCTATGTAAGTTGCTTCATTGAGCCCCTAAAGGCCAAGAAGCCATTTAAGTCTGTATTAATTAGTTTTTTGAGATCTTTTATCAGATCTCACCTCCTCATTCTTCTATATTTACTTCTGAAGAAGATGAGTGAGGGGTTGGTTGATCACTAGTTGTAATATTGGAACTCTCTGAAATAATATATAGTCTATTGAAGTTGAAGAAGAAATTGAAGTCTTGGAAGCCTTGATGATATTGTTGCATGCTTGTTACTTTGAAGGCTCTATCATTGGATCCATGAGCTTGGATGTTGGTGAATTATTCTGAACTGTTTAATGTTTTCCCCTGTTTTCACTATGTTCCATAATTTTTTACTACAGTAGGTTGAAATTTTTAGGCTAAGAAATGACTCCTGGAGGCACCTTAGACCTATTCATCCTTCACTGTTTCATTTTTTCTTCTGCTGAAGTATTTTAGAGTCTTTAACCTCTCTCTTTAGTCTTCATGCTTGTTTATTTCCTTAATAGTTTGAATATTTGGTTTCAGCATGATTTATGGTTCTCCCTGCTTGTCTGCTGCCACTTTAAAACTGTTATTGAAGTCTCTCTTTGTAGTTTTCTTTTTACAGTGATTCAAGGAGGTTTTTTCTGATCTTGCCCTTTGTCCTTACTTAAAAAATTGTCTCAAAGGTATTTATAGTTGTAATCATAGATGTGTTAGGTGTTCCCTCTTCATATGGACAGGGGTTTTCTTCTGTCATATTTTTATAGTGTTCTTTCATATTTATGCCCATGTCATGTTCCTGCAATGCGGAATGCTTTTTTTTTTCATTCCTATTTTCTTTTAGTTATTATAAATTATATTTTCTCTGGTTTGATACACGTTTCCAATTCTTGCAGAAAAGTCATTGTTTGGAGAAAAGGAGTGGTATTTCTTCACTCCCAGGGACAGGAAGTATCCGAATGGTTCTCACCCCAACAGGGCTGTTGGCTCAGGATACTGGAAAGCCATAGGTGCAGATAAACCCATCACTACTAAGGGCAGAAACAGGCGTGTTGGAATCAAGAAGGCTCTAGTTTTCTATGTCGGAAAAGCACCTAAAAGAAACAAGACTAGTTGGATTATGCACGAATACTGCATTGCTGATGTCAATAGATCTTCAAAGAAGAATGGCAGCTTAAGGGTAAGCAATTGTTCCTATGTATTGTCTTCTGTGCATATTACTATGTGTCAATAGACAGGGTAGGTGTTGTTTGGTTTAAAGCACCTGTTAGGTTGGATGCCATTGTGGCCTAGTCGTGAAAGGGCCCAAGTCAGCTAGACTCGTCACTCTAGGGAATAAATCTATTTGGGAAATAGGGGTTTATCATTTAAGTTATAAAATCAATGGTTTTCTCACGATTAGATCACGATGAATTGATGCTACACTGATATCATAATGATACTGTGGATATTCATTTTATCAACATATTATTGATAAATATGATTATGTCCAACCATATTATTGAAGAGCTTCAAGGGCTTTCCTCATTTGATGACAAATACACTTCAAAACTTTATACATTAAGAATTTGTATACATGATTTTAGATCATAAATATAGCATCATATAGCATTCAATTCTTTGTAATCATAATAACAAAGCTTAAGGATTAGAGGAATCCTAGTGATGCATTGAAATTCCTTGAATATATATACTATAAAATTCTTACTCCTTTTTGCTGATACGTATTTCTTGCATAGGTTTTGATTTCAATGCAACAATATAGTTAGATAAATTGCTCACTTTCTGAACATAGAACCAATTTGATGTTTTTTTTCATATAATTTGACTCAACATTTTCTTTGGATTTATCTATAAGTTCGATTGATTTCTCTGTGATAGTTTAGATGTTGGAAAGAGGATACATGTCTTTCTAATGCCTAATTTTCCATCCTGAATCATATACTTGATCCAAGGAGTTATATCCCTCAACACTAAATTCTCACATGCTTCATAAGTTTCTCTAAATTCTAGATCCTCCTTGTACATTTCCTTAAGATGTTCAAATCCCAAAGTACCCACTTGGATTTTTTGCAAAACCAAGCAGCGCCTACTCAAAGAATATCCAACCTTGTTAGAATTCCCACTGATATGTTAAGAACAAAAGTAAAACTTTGCATGAAATCAACCCATTTTGCATGCTTTTGATTTAAGTTCTCTTTCTTGGTTATAAACTTGAAGGCATGGTTGTGAGTATACAAGATAAACTCTCTAGGTATGAGATAATTCCTCCATTTTTTAGAGATTGTATCACTGCAAAAAATTCCTTGTCATAGGTAGAATATTTATGTTTGGATTCATTCAAATCCTCACTGAGATAAGCAACAGGTTTACCATCCTAACTTAGAAGAACAACAATGGTCATTCTGATTGCATTACAATTAACTTGGAAATGTTTATGAAATTAGGCATAGATCAAATTGGTTATTTTACTATCTTTTCTTGCAACAATTCCATTTCTCTTCCAGTTTTGACAGTCCTCTTAAATATTTGATGCTCATTTTTTATGGTCTCAACTATTGGTGCACATATGGCTAAATTTCTAATGAATATTCTAGAGAAACTAGCCAACCCATGAAACTTCACCCCATGGATATTATTCAGTGTAGGCCATTCCTTAATAGCTTTCACCTTCTCTGGTTCCATTTATAGTCCTTATGGAGAGATTATAAAACCTAGATAGGCTAATTCTGTTTTTATGAAGGAAAATTTTTCCATATTTTCCAAAAGTGTCTCCTGATATAACTTCTTCAGCACCAATTTGAATAACCTCACATGTTCTTTCCTAGTTTTACTAAAAACAAGAATATCATCAAAATATACAATAAAAAAATTTCCAATAAAATCCTTAAGGAGTTTATTCATGAGTCTCATGAATGTACTAGGTGCATTTGTCAAGCCAAAAGGCATGAAAGCAATTCATATAAACCATAATTAGTTTTGAAGGAATATTTCCTTTCATTTCCCTCTCTCATCATAATCTAGTGATATTCACTTTTCAGTTCTAATTTTGAAAAATAATTTGCACCACTCAAACAATAATTATATCATTTACATGAGGTAAAGGAAATTTGTATCTTAGTATTATATTGTTTATTAATCTGGAATCGGTACACATTTTCCATCCTCCATCCTTATTTAGACTCAAAATTGCAAGTACAACATAAGGGATCAAACTCTCTTTAATTATTCCCTTATTCAACAACTCTTGAACCTAACTTTTGATTTCCTCATTCTCCTTGGGTGTCATCCTATAAGCTACTTTATTTGGAAAACGTTCTCCTGGAATTAGTTCTATGTGGTAATTGATGCTTCTTATGGGTGGTAAGGCATTTGGAAACTCATCAACAATGGTGTTATAAAACTTATCTAGTAATACTTGAATTTCAATAGGTGATTCACTCAAATTCGTATTAGTAAGCACAACCCTAGGCTTACCAATCAAACAAAATTGTTCATGTTCAACATGCTTGGGCCTACTTCTTTTCTATATTATTTATCTTCCAGTCAAAACAACACATTTTTACATCTTTTTAAAATATTCAAATGCTTGCAAATTCCACTTTGGACAGCTCACTTGTTGGAGATAATTATTGTATTGAATTTTTCTTTTTGACAGGACCAAAATTGACGTAAAGATCACTCAAATCTGATAAGGGAAAGTGTATTTATGAAGAAAATGCCACATGTGCATATTTTATAAGGTCGGCCCATCACTACTAAGGGTAGAAATAGGCGTGTTGGAATCAAGAAGGCTCTGGTTTTCTATGTCGGGAAAGCACCTAAAGGAAACAAGACTAATCGGATTATGCACGAATACCGCCTTGCTGATGTCAATAGATCTGCAAAGAAGAAGGGCAGCTTAAGGGTAAGAAACTGTTCCTGTGTATTATCTTCTGTGCATATTCCTGTGTGTCAATAGACAGTGTAGGTGTTGTTTGATTTAAAACACCTATTAGGTTGGATGCCATTGTGGCCTAGTCGTGACAGGGCCCAAGTCAGCTAGAATCATCACTCTAGGGAATAAATCTATTTGGGAAACAGGGGTTTATCATTTAAGTTATAAAATCAAGGGTTTTCTCATGATTAGATCATGATGAATTGATGTTGCACTGATATCATAATGAGACAGTGGATATTCATTTGATCAACATATTATTGATAAATATGACTATGTCCAACCATATTATTGAAGAGATTCAAGGGCTTTCCTCATTTTATGAAAAATACACTTCAAAAATTTATACATTCATCATTTGTATACATGATTTTAGATCATAAATATAGCATCATATAGCATTCAATTCTTTGTAATCATAATAACAGAGCTTAAGGATTAGAGGAATCCTAGTGATGCATTGAAATTCTTTGAATATATATAGAATAAAATTCTTACTCCTTTTTGCTGATACATATTTCTTGCATAGGTTTTGATTTCAATGCAACAACATATTTAGATCAATTGCTCACTTTCTGAACATATAACCAATTTTATGGTTTTATTCAAATAAGTTGACTCAACATTTTCTTTGGATTTATCTATAACTATGATTGATTTCTCTGTGATAGTTTAGATGTTGGAAAGAGGCTACATGTCTTCCTAATGCCCAATTTTCCATCCTAAATCATATACTTGATCCAAGGAGTTCTATCCCTCAACACTGAATTCTCACATGCTTCATAAGTTTCTCTAAATTCTAGATCCTCCTTGTACATTTCCTTAAGATGTTAAAATCCAAAAAGTACCCACTTGGAGTTTTTTCAAAACCAAGCAGCTCCTACTTAAAGAATCTCCAACCTTGTTAGAATTCACACTGATATGTTTAAGAACAAAAGTAAAACTTTGCATGAAATCAACCCATTTTGCATGCTTTTGAATTAATTTCTCTTTCCTAATTATAAACTTGAAGGCATGGTTGTGAGTATACAAGATAAACTCTCTAGGTATGAGATAATGCCTCCATTTTTTTAGAGATTGTATCACTGCAAAAAATTCCTTGTTATAGGTAGAATATTTATGTTTGGATTCATTCAAATCCTCACTGAGATAAGCAACAGGTTTACCATCCTAACTTAGAGGAACAACAATGGTCATTCTGATTGCATTACACTTAACTTGGAAATGTTTATGAAATCAGGCATAGATCATATTGGTTGTTTTACTATATTTTCTTGCAACAATTCCATTTCTCTTCCAGTTGTGACGGTCCACTTAAATAGTTGATGCTCCTTTTTTATGGTCTCAACTATTGGTGCACATATGGCTAAATTTCTAACGAATATTCTAGAGAAACTAGCCAACCCATGAAACTTCTTACCCCATGAATATTATTTGGTGTAGGCCATTCCTTAATAGCTTTCACCTTCTCTGTTCCATTTATATTCCTTATGGAGATATTACAAAACCTAGATAGGCTAATTCTATTTTCATGAAGGAAATTTTTTCTCTATTTTCCAAAATTTTCTCTGGAATACTGCTAATTCAGTATTTGCCACTAATTAAGTAGCAAGCAATCAATGTTAAATATTTTTTTTTTTTTAAATATGTTTTCCATTTCGTCGGAATAGCGACGCTTACAAGCATCAGAAGAGTGACGCTCCAACACGTCGAAATAGCGATGCTTCCAAGCGTCGAAATAGCAATGATTAGTTTTTTTAAATATTTTCAATCGTGCGTCAGAAGAGCAACGCTCCAAAGCATCGGAATAGCGATGCTTCCAAGCGTCGGAATAGCGATGATTAGTTTTTTTTTAAATATTTTCAATCATGCGTCGAAATACCGATGCTCCAAAGCGTCGGGATACATAACGTCGCACTTCCGACGGTGGTTTGGAAAATTGATTAACGTCGGAAGACCGACGCTTTAAATGTCGAAAGAAATAACGTCGTATTTCTGACGTTTTCTTGAAAACCTGAAAAGCATCGAAAGATCGACAGTTTATTAATGTCGGAAGACTGACAATTGTGGTTCATCGGAAGACTGACGCTTATATATTTTTGGAGTAGTGACGATTCGGTTAATTTCGGAAGAGCGATGGACATCTGGAAACGTCATAAAAATTGTCGCAATTCCAACGTTTTTTTTAAGTGTTATAATTGTGATGTAATGGCTAACCACATTTTTCCCCATCTCAAACTGTCTCTCTTGCGATGCCTTCGTGTCGGAATAGCGACGAATTGGCCATTGGAAATTGGGCCAAAATGTGCTAGTGAATCTTAATGTCCCTCCTAGTTTGTCAAAAACAAAGGCAAGATTCTTAAAGTTAAAAGCTATAAATTACTGCATTTTAGATAAATGTTTATATTGGAAAAATTCTAGTGGATTATTGCTTAAATGTTTACCTGAGAATGATGCAGAAAAGATCAAGCATGAGTTTCATGAAGGAGAATGTGGAGGCCACCTCTACTGGAAGTCAATTGCTAATAAAATCCTTAGAGTTGGTTACTATTGGCCCACTCTCTTTCAAGATGTCCATAAAATTATTACTACCTATCACAAATGCCAAAATTTTAAAGGCAAAAGAAAATTGTTTCCTTTACCTCTGCAACCAATCACTATTGAACCTCCTTTTCAGCAGTGGGGTCTAGACTTCATTGGGGAAATCCATCCTTCCTCATATGCCCAACATAAATGGATCCTAACAACAACATACTATTTTACCAAGTGGATAGAAGCCATCCCATCTAGGAATGCCACAGATTCAGTCATCATTTCATTTCTTGAAAAACACATACTGTCTAGATTTGGCTGTCCTAGAAAGATCATAACTGACAATGCTGTTACATTTGGGTCTAAAAATATGGTAGAATTCTATCATAAATATCAGATTATATTGGGTCATTCCACATATTATTACCCTGAAGGTAATGGGTTGGCAGAATCATCAAATAAACGTTTGGTAAATATTATCAAGAAGTTGCTGGAAGATAACAAGAATTCATGGCACAATAAGCTAGTACATGCATTATGGGCAGAAAAATTGACAATTAAAATTTCAATTGGGATGTCTCCTTACCAGCTAGTTTATGGAACTGATGCAATATTTCCAACCAATTTAGGAGTGACAGTCATGAAGCTGATCCAAGAAGTAGAGTCTGAAGATGATAATATGACAAGAAGAATAAATCAAACTATACATCTACAACAAACCAGGGAGGAAGTATACATCAGAGCACAACAACTAGAATAAAACATCAAGAAGTTGTTTAAAAAAATAACCAAGGCAAGTGATTTCAAAATTGGAGATAAAGTTTTAAAATGGGATTCAAGGAGAGAAGATAAGGGAAAACATGGAAAATTTGATAATTTATGGTAATGCCCTTATCTTATTCAATCTGCTATTGGGAACAATGCATTCTTTTTACAAGAATTTGATGGAGCTGAATTTTATGGAGGTCCTGTCAATGGCAGGATGCTCAAACATTACTTTGGTTAGTTTATATTTTAGTTTTATAGCTTTTTGTTTCATTGTATATAACACTTCTTTTTGAATTTGAAAAAAGAGAAAAAGACAAAAACAATAGAAAAAGAGAAAAAGGGGGCAGAATATAAAAGAAGAAAGGTACAGCCCCATACCAAAAAAGACAAATCTGAAAGTGTGCAAGCTTAAATGCCACTACCAAAAAGAACACTTCTATTTTATTCATACAACCTAAGATAGATTTCAATTTTCTGCTGATAAGTTAGTGAAGAAGATTTTCCAAACTGTTTAATCTTGGCTTATCAATAGAATAGGCTAGGATAGAAAGAAATGGCTCTAATCAGACCAAAATCTAATCCAAAGAAGAAGAGAATTGGTTCAAACATGCTTAAAATATGAACCAAGAAAAAATAGGAAAAGAACAACTTTAAGAAGATCACAATCAGAGTTGAAAGAAAGAATGAAGGATGTTTTTGTTTTTCAGATCTTAAGCCTTCACAGTTTTTTTTTAAGTTTTCTACAAATAAAATATATGTGCAGCTTGTACATATAGCCATAGACACCATGGCAAATCAGACAGTCTAATCCTGATTTGACTGTGTTTAAATTTCTATTTTAGAGAATAGAGAATAAAATCTGCCAGACAATTTAATCGTGGCAGATAGTAGCTTAGGTAGAGAATCAATGAGTTCAACTGCTTAATCTGGAAGAAATAAGGGTAAATTTAGACTATTTTCCTGCTTTCAATAAAATAATAAAATGTTGATGACAAAGGTTTGCAAGTCCAAGTGCACCTTATGAAGAAAAATGTTAGGAAAAGTAGGCTATGTAGGTAGAAAGTTTGGGAGAAATTTGTTTTTTGATATGAAATACCAATCATCTTCTCTAAACAGCATAATCAAAGAAGAAGAAAGGTTGTCAATGGATAAAGGAACAGGTCTGCATCCCAGAGATAAATTTCTGAAGTTCTCGACACATCCAAGGAGCTTCCATCCCCAAGTGGAGCCACTGTTAGCCATCAGTAAATTTTTGTAAGAGCAAATGATGGCTAAAACAGGTCTTGAGCCTTCAAGAGATTGTTTTAATAGAGAACTACTCATTCCTGAAGCCTTTTCATGCTGCCTAAACTCAAAAATTAATCTTCACTGCTCTTTCATTGAAAAAATCCACCAAGAAACCATGCTGATATCCAAAAAGACTGTTTTTACGCCTTTTTCCATCATTCTCTAAACCTTTTTTCACTCATTTTTGCCCTTATTCATCCTCCATTTCCCTTTGAAAACCCCTTTTTTCCTTCTCTTCACCCTTAATTTTCCTTAAAAACCTCTCAAAATCCCTTTTAAACCCATAAAAAATCCTTTTTATGTTTTAAATTGCCCATTTTTCCTTATCGGAACTTGAAAAAACCCCAAAAAACCCTTAAAAACATATAAAAACCCACTTATTCCGCTTTTTATTAACAAAATGGCTTTAAGCCCCTCAGGGCTTAAAACCTTGGCCTTTTTCCTTCATGTGACGCAGCCCCACAACTGGGCACTTAAAAATTTTCTCTCCTAGCCCCTCTTCCCTTAGCCCCGGTTCTATGTTCTCCCATAGGACCGCACCTTTTTCCTAATCTCTAGCCCCTTCCCTTACCTTTTGTTTTCTCCCCGATCCCCTTATGAAAAGTATTTTCCCTCGTATTTTCCCCAATTACCTTCGTCAAACCCCAATGAATCTTAGACGTAGATCTATATGATCTGACGGCGATAATTCAACCCCCGCCCTTCAATTCCTTCCTTGGCCACGTTCCTTCATTTTCTTTTATCCCCGCCTTGTCACCTCTTCAATCAATCCCCATCGTTGATCTATAAAGATCAATAGTTACCACGCCTCCCCTCCTACCATTCATCTGCCCAAATCATTCCATCCATCCATCCTATAATCAAATCCCCACCGTTGATTTATTTAAACCAACGGCCCTTGTTCATCTAGACACCCAATCCCTTCGGGGGCCTACCATCCACTACATAAAGCGCCCTGTTAGAGTCAGTCTTTGCAGCCTTCCTCCAGTGATCAAACATGCTCTTTCAAAGTGATTTTAAAGTGTCAAGGTCAAATTTTGTCATTACAATGAGTCTTCAAGCAAAATTTGGTCACTAGGCCTTAGGTCTAGGGTTTGCTTTCACTTCTTCCAAAGTTGTCCAAATGTCAGTCCATGTCACCATTCAGCTTAGTGTACCATCATTCAGAGGGTTTTCATCATCATGTCAAGTTCCATTGAGTCATTTTACATCTTGTTCATGCTTCAGTTGTGCCTAGGTAAGGTCCATTTCCCTCTCCTAGGGTTTTGGAGGTAATTTCTCTTGGATGGTCAAATCGTCGGAAAAAATTGTATCCTGATGTTCAAACACCTTCCCCTATCCTTAATATACCTCGTTAAACACTTCCCATCACTGAGATCCCCCAAATTCCTCATTTTTGCACAAACCCTAGTTTCTAGCCAAAACTTGGCAATTTCCTAGGCTAGGCCTGTGTTTTGCCCTTTTGGACCCTTTCCCCTCACTCAATCTCTGTGATTCCACTTCCCCCTGCTTCCTAACATCCCTCCCTACTTCCCAAAATTTCCCCAAGAATTTAGAAGCCCCTTACCCCCTTCGTTTCGCTTCATTTCGACAAAATCCCTTGTTCCACACATCGAGATAAGTTTCACTCAAAAGATGTTTCAGAGCAATAAAAGATGAATTTGGGAAAACTGAGAGAGGTTTTTGTCCATAACATGCCAAGGAAGAAAAACCTCATTCACGTTTTACACAGGTATCATGGTTTTAGAGAAATGTCAAAAATATCGTTGCCTCAGGAGAATTGAATGCACCTCTGAAGTGACCTTGGGAAAATCAAGATTTATCCTAGCATGTTTGGCCAAATGACTTTCTTGATGAGTCAAATGATAACTAGACAGAAATACCTTTCCAATGACCTATCATGAGCTCAATTTGGAGTTGAGGAAGACCTTCAAAAGTTTACTGCAACAGCACTCTGCCTTGAGGCAGCCTCATTCTGCTCATTTTGACTAGTGTTGGGAGATTTGGTTTTTGACAGGGTAAATGGAATCCAAATTGCATAATTCCACTTTTGTTGAAAAGTAGACTCCAATAGATTTCCAACGAGCTATCACACGCCCGATTTGGACACCGGGAAGGCCTCCAAAAGCTTCCTGCAAGAGAAACGCGACCCACCTGGGGCCCGAGCGACCCACCTGGGGCCCGAGCGACCCACGCAGAGGCTGCGCGACCCACGCAGATACAGAGGTTCGAAACTTCATTTTGAGCGCCCAGTCTTGCTTGGGATCGATTCATCGGCCTTCAAACAGGTTATTTGCAATTGCTTGATGTTTTTAAATGCACCGGTGGCATCGTTGGTGGTTTCAAACATTTCAAATGGAGGATTTAAACCCCACAGTCATGGCAATATCGTTTTCAGGGTCTTAAAATGATATGGGTGGTTGCATGAGTTTGTTGCTTATCTTATATCAGTGATATGTCCAGCCTTCCATATAATATCAAAACCATATTGTTCTCATGCCTATTATGCCATTGTGACCATTGTTATTATTATACCATGTTTTAAAACCTTTGTTCAATGGTGACTGTGGTTGTATTATGTCTCACTGCCCAATGTAAAAACGTTCTCATGACTTTGTTTCAAACTGCCCATTGACACTTTTGTTGCTATTACTCATGGACAAAAACATTTATATGATGCCATGATCTCCTTTGATAAGATTTGTTCAATATTTTGAAAGTTGCCCGCTCCCTTTGATCAAAATTTCACTTCCATTTAAAACAGAAATTGTGCCTTTTCCAATCCATTTAAAACTGAGATTTTATCATGGTTTGTTTCCTTATGGTGTTTTGACGGTGGGATATTTATTGGGTGTTGAAACACACATCATAACTCTCTTTTCACTGCATCTATATCAGTATACATAGTGCCAATATCTTGTTCCAGGCCATGACAGAGACAGAGTCAGAGTATGAGCAGGAGTCGGACAGTGACTCAATCGTTGAGGTTGATGCACTGAGATAGAGCATACCAGTGCACCAGTAGTGGTAACATATCAGAGAAGTCACAGAGCTTTGTTTCAACATCACGACGAGTGCTATCTTCACCCAGGGTGGAAGGGGTCTCGTTGACTTCATCAGCAACGCGAGTACTATCTCCGCATGGCGTGGAAGGGGTCTCGCCTTCTTCATCAGCGCAGGTACATTCACAGGATAATGATGGAGACAAAGACACCAAGGTCCCATTTTTCATTTTCAACAGGTTGAACATACACATTGCTACATCATGACTGACAACAACACATCATACAACCGAGACAATGTTTTCATCACAGGAACTGCATGCACCAAGAGAGCACTAAAATGGCGGAAAAGGCCTGATCCACTCCGGATTTTGGCCGAGGCTTCATTGAATGAGCAAGACACATGATGGAGGACCTCCGCTCCGAATTTGGGCAAATTCGGAGAAAATTTTGTCATTTTCAAATTTTTGGTCTAAAAAACAGGTTTTGCAGCTACGTGGGTCGCGCGCTCATGCGCTCGCTTTTTTTTGAGACACTTTCTGGAGGAGATTTTTACATTTTTGGATTTTTCATGGCTAATTATGCATCCTCTGAAGTCAACTTAGCATTTCAACAAAATATGGATGGTCAAAAAGCTCAAAAACACCATGAAAACCACCTTGCTGCCACATTTTGCACCAGCAGGGAGTACCTCTGGTAGAATGAGGTTTTGGAGGGTCAAATCAACTCCAAATTCAGAAATTCCACTTGGGTTGGAAATTAGACATCCAGGGCTTTCCAACGAGCTATCATGAGCTTAATTTGGATGCCGGGAAGTACCTCAAATTCAGCCTGGAACATGAGCGACCCACACAGTTCAGGAGCGACCCACCTAGAATTTTTCCTAAATTTTCAGCTGCCAGCTCAGTATTTCGCCTATTATGGACCAGTTTTGCTTATGGATAGAATTCTTGGGTTTTTATGATGTAAATTCATGTTTTATATGTAACTTTGGCTTGTTTTTATCTCTTCTAGAAGGTTCACTCTCAAATGAGTAAAAAATCATGTAATGGATCAGTTTCCACTCTTTTAGAGGCAAGTGGTTAGCTGCCTAGATTGTAGTTCCATGATTAGAATTGGTTGAAACTGATCCCTGAAGAGGGAATTCGACCCCTAGAGGTGGGGAAAGGTGTTAGAGTGATCTACATATTGTAATTTCTCAATCATTTTCAGAGGTTGGAGAGGTTGGACTCTTGGGATACTTTTGATACTATTGTACATACTTTTCATATTTTGGCTAAGGAAAGATCAGGGGTTTTGCGACACTTGTTGGGATCCTTGTGGTGTTCTGTTCTTGATGGTGTTTCTTCTTTGTTTACTGTAAGTTTCTTCATGTTTAATGTTGCCATCCTTTCATTATGCTTCTGAACTAAATTGAATGAGTGATTAAGGTTGAATCCATTGTTTACAGTGCTTGGCCTTTGAATTCAGTTAGTTCTATATGTTTTCAGCTGTTTGGAGAGGATCCAAGTTCTTTTTTGCCCTCTTCAGCTCCTCGTCGGTCTAATCTGTCCATATATCCAATCAAAAGCATCAAGACATTCACCTACCTCGCCCCAACTCGAAATCTGCAAAGGTCTGACCTTATCCCCGGACCCAAAATCTGTTTTCCCATTTCTCCAACGAAAACCCAAAAACCAAAAAATCAAACATACCTATCTCTTTACTAGCCTAAAATCAGTTCTTATTGTAAGTCATCTCGCATCCTATTGCTCATTTTCTCGAGATTGACGGAGAGAGCCCTCTCCTGTCCTCGTAGGGCTAGCTACGAGGCTGAGCGTGGTTTGATGTAGCCTTGAGTTTTACTTCATTTCAGCCTGAGGTAGATTTGAGTGCTAACACGCCCATCTAATCATCTCTTGCCACCTGTCTCCCACCAAAGCTCTCGCCCGTGCACCTTTCCCATCTCATTCTCTCCCAACCATTGGACCCGGCCCTTCTCATCCAACGGTCGATATCGCATATCGCGTGAATTTACTGTCCGAAGTTTAACATTCCAAAATCGCGCGAGACCCTTGGTTTTGAAAAGGCCACACGACACATTTTAATTAGATCGCGTTCAATTCAACACAAACCGCTTACCACTCAATCATCACGTGAAAACCATTCGCGGTTTTCGTGAAACCAGTTTAACCATTTTCACACCAAATACCGTTTTTAAACTGGTTTTCGTGGGTTTTTTCTCCATGAAAAATCCTCCGCCCCTCTGCATATGCTCCTCCGCCTCCGCTAGCCTCTACAAGTAGTTTTTCCCTCCACCGCAGGGTTTGATATTGGTTTTAGAGGTAGAAACCCTGTCCACAGCCCACAAAGGAACACAGCCAAAGATTTCCATCTCTAAAGCCAAATCACGAAGAAAAGGGGCTGTCAGGTTTCATCCAATGGTTTGATCGGTGATTTATGAGCACTAGTTATACCATTGAACCCTCCAACGCACTATAAGCCACCTATACATGGCCAAGAAGAAAAAATAGTGAAGATAGAGGTTGAAGATTAAAGGATTAGAGAAAAAATGAAGGGTAAAGTTTTAATCCGATAGTTTAAGGGTAAATACAAAGTTTGAAGATTAATACAGAGGATTAAATGGAAAGGCAGCAAATGATTAAGGTTAAAAGGGTTGATACATCAGATTTGAAGGATTAAAGGTTCAAATACCATAGTTTTAAGGATAATCCATGGTTTAAAGGGTTAAAACAGCCAAAAGAAAGACTAAAAGACAGAAGAAGGATTAAGGAGGCATGAACAGGCCTAAAGCACAAAACCAAGGCCTAAATCAATTTTAAAAGGGAGAAAAGGACAGTTTAAAACATAAAAACAAGGTTTCAAAGGCCTAAAACCAAGCAAATGTTGAATAAAGGCACATTTAAAGACTAAAACAAAGGATTAAAGGGAAAGCCAACGAACAGTCAAAGTTAACAGGGTTAATGCATAAGTTTGAAGGATTAAAAGCATAATCTTGTTGTTTTAAGGTTAAATCACAGTTTAAAGGGGGATACAGTCAGCAAAAGGACAATTGAAGACCAAAGTAGAATTAGAAAGGCATGATCAGCCTTAAAACACAAAATCAGAGTTAAAACAGTGTTTTAAGGTATTAAGACAAGTGGATCAGTAAGGGAAACCTCCAGATACCACATCAGTAAGGTAATTAAAGCCAAAAATGCCACCTACGGACATATTTTCTCAAAAGAATACACAGTAAATGCATAGTCAGAGATATTTTTCCAAAGACAGCTCATAATTAATTACCAGCCTACCAAAAAGCTCCAAAGTCAATTAAAGTGACTTTAGTTGATGAAATTTAATGTAAAATTTATTAAAACAGAGATAAACATCTGAAATCTTCTTCCTTAGGCCTCCTAAAGGCCGAGAAACCATTACTATGTATTAATTGCACAAATAACTCTTCTTTACACTCCACCTCCTCATTTTTCTATAAAAAACTCCAGGAGGAGCACATTGTAAGGGTTTGTCTTTGAATACTCATTAAGTGTAAGTAGCTTTGAAGTTGTTGAAGCTCTATTCTGTAATAGAATAAAGATAGCTTGAGATGAGAAGTCTGAAGCTATAAAGACCCAGTGGACTTGAAGATTGTAATTGGTTTGAACATAAAATACAAGCTGATTTATGGGATCCTGGTCTATGTCAATGGTGATGTTTTTCTTATTATAAATTTTTATTTTTCTCATGTTTTCCATACTGTCCATTTTCTCTGATAAAGAACAACAAATATAGATTAGGATTTACTGTCAAGTACCCTAAATCTCACTAATAAATCTTTATCTTTATGTTTTCTGCTAATTTTGTATTTGAGGATAATACAATAGAGTATGATCAGTCAAGGAATGTTGGTTAGCCCTTGTCTTGCTGAGTAAAACCTGAGATTTTGTCCTTGGATGTTCTTACAAAGTTTGCTAACTAAAGTTGAATTAGAGAAGTTTATGGTTAGCCATGTCCTCTAGTTTCTTCTCCAATAGTTTCTTTGAAAAGATTCCTTGAAAGTATGTCAAAAGACGGCTATGTTAAAATTCCTTACTTGATCTTAGACTACTTTTTATGTTAATATTGAATGTTTTCCTTTGAATATGCTAAAAGCAGGCTAGGTTAAAAGTCCTTACTTGATCTTAGGCTATTCTTTGTTTATCTTAAATGTTTTCTTTGAGAATATACTGAAAGAAAACTAGGTTAAAATTCCTTATTTGATCTTAAGCTATTCTTTGTTTTCCTTTGAGTATGCTGAAAGCAATCTAGGTTAAAGGTCCTTACTTGATCTTAAGCTATTCTTTGTCTTTCTTATATGTTTGCTTCTTTCACCCTTTTAATGTCTCATACCATAAATCAACTTAAAGAGATCTGTTGACATAGATGACTTGCCCTATAGACCACTCTTGAAACTTGCAGTGCAATTAAATCCTTTATGACTCCATAGCCCAATGGATTGACACTGTTTCTCACTTATCCTATCAGCTAAACCATTTTGAACCTACTCACAACTTTACCCTTCAAAAGAACTAATCCTTCATTTTTGATGATATTCTTCCCAACCAAAACAAACAAAAAACCTTGTGCTTTATAACTAGCCTAATATCATATCATAAACCTTAAAGATAATATCTTTGAAAACACTTATAAAGAGAGATCTCTCTCTGAATCTGGGAGGGCTAGATCCTAGGATTCCAAAGTGGCTTTGATGTTGGCTCTGCAGTGTTTTTTCTTGCCAATATTGCAAACTAAAGAGGCCTAACAACAACAATAGATAAATCAAAATCGCAGGTTCTACCGCAAATTTCGGAAGAACATATTTAGAAAAAGTTGCAGAAAGAGTATCATCCTACAACATTAGATGAATAAATCCTCAAGGAAGTTGGATATGAAATCAACGAAAAGAAGAAGAAAGAAGAATTTAAACCTATTGCTAGCACCAGAAATATGCATACAAGAGATAGAAATAAGTTTAGGATTAAATCCAAGGCTCTACATAAGCCAAGCTTAATGACAGAATTCATTGATGTTGAAGGGAAACCTGAAGGTTCAAAGACATAGAAATCTGTAATGTTCCCAATTTAGCTTCAGCTAATGGGAATATTAATTTTTCTCTTAAAACTTGATTGATGAATAAATGGGCAAGGAAGCTCATAATTTTCTCAAATATGAATAAGAATCCTTCCTAATGTGAAAGGGGATCATGTAATAACTAGTTCAAGCATCCACATGTGTGAAAAAGGCCTAAAATATGTGGGCAAGGTCAAGTTTGACCAAGTCAACATGATTTATTCTCAAAGCAGTGGATCCTACATAAAGCTAGCTCAAGGTGAATAAGAGATCAATCCAGCTAGATAAAATGAAGGCACCTTGAGTGTGAAATGGGACAGGGCATGAAGAATCATTCAAGGTTGACAAAGTCAACAAATATGTCTAGGTAAATTGCACCATCTTGTTGGACAGCGCAGTTTTTGTGGAGGAGCCTTTGCATGGAAGCAACCTCATAATGGGTGGGACCCTTGGTGAGGAAGCTCATCAATTATATAATGAAGGAGATGGAAATCATATGGAAATATTGGAGATTATATTTTCATGAGGTCTACTTAGACTTCCTGGATACTTATCTATTTAGCTAAGTTGTTGCACTGCTTAGTGCAAGGGTTTGCCCAGGTGGGGATTCCCTACTCTTTCTTGGATATCTTTCTTGATAAATATAAGAGGAGGTTTATGATATTAATTTTATACTACTTGGTATTGGGCCAAACATATAACTTCAGAAAAAATGCAGTCCCTTGAGAAAACTGCGTTATTTCTTAAGGTGTGCAGTGGAAGGGGTTAAAACCCCAATTTGAGGAGCTAGTTTCCAAAGAGAAGGATCAGCCTTTATTTGGGAAAGCTAGAGGAAGCATCTATAGCCATTTATTTGAATTTTCAGCCATATTTTGTAGATATTCAGCCATACAGTGTTATTCAGCCACAGATTTTGCTGCAGCTTCTCTTGTATATCTTTCCCGTCAAGAAATCCTTGCCGGGTCTTCTTGGATTTGTGTAAAAGAGATTAGATCTTTGATTTTGTACATAATTGAGTATTATAATAACATTATCAGTCATATTTCTCTATTTTCTGAGTTAACCTCTCTTTAGACTGCGGAGTCACTTATGCAACTGCTCCAGCAATTTGGCAGTCTTGGGGTTTTGGCAATTTTAAGTTGTCTTGAGCATGGAAGGCCTGTTTAACTAAGCTAAAGGCATTCGTTTCTGAAATTTTTTTGCATGCATGTCCCATATTGTCCATTCTAAGGGACACAACCGTTATTTTCCACTATTTTTACTCAATACTCATAAAATAGCATTTTTAACACAAAAATAACTGCTTTTCCCCACTTGGTGAACTGTATAAATGCATAGTTTGTTGCTGTGATTATTTTTATGATGGCTATGTGTTAAAACACATTACATGATTTGATTACTTTTTGTTCTCCAACTTTGAATACCTTAAGGTATTATTATTGTTGTAGAAAATTCCAATTTTGGAACATTACAAAATCAGAGAAATCCATGAAGAAAAGCAAGAACCCAACCCCTTCAGAACATCACTCAGAGCCCTCAAAAATAATAAAAACACAAAAGGGTTCTAAGGAATACAAATACCCTGTTGAGGAGGCAACTACAAGAGCAACCAAATCTAGAAAATCAGTTGCTGACAGCAAAACTGATTTAGATAAACTACCTGAAGCTGCAACACTCATAGAGGAAAGGTAAAAAGGTTTTTGGTACTAATTTCTTTTTACTTATCATTCACAATTTTGAATAGCAGCCTAGGTGTCATAAAATACAAGTCAGCACAAAAGTTTCAACATTTTTTTCTGTATTTTGAAAAATAAACAGGGTGCTAGAAAAATTTCCTGTAGCATTCCAGATTTTGCGCAGTTAAATATTTTTACCGGAATTTCCGGCAGCACCTATTTTTACTAAATTTTAACACCTGTGAGCAATTTTCCCAGATCCCGTTAAAGATGGATAAGAACCCATAACCAAATAGATAATACGAGAGATGGTGAGAGATGGTTATGACACTTTTGGAGGTCTTATTAAATGAAGCTACATGTTTATTAAATACCCAAGACACAAGGAGATAATTCATTAGGAAAAAGGGCAGCATGACACCACACCCAGCATTCCAGCCCATAATTATTCTCTTCTTCTTTCTCCATCTGTCATTTCTATTAGATTTCAATGAGATAAGGTTGTAATGTCTTTTGACACCTATGTTATGTTATAATTAATGTTTCCTTCTTTTTAGAATAGATGGAGTTGGTTTCTCTCTTGATATATATATAGCAATTGTAAATACTATTTCCAAGTTGGATGTTGGTCTACCTGAAGATTGAACATAAAAAATAACTTATTTTCTTCATGCTGGAGGATTTTGTGACTCAAGGAACATATAATGTGTGGTGTGTCTCTTTTCTTTGTTAATTTCTTCTCAAATATGAATTGCAGCCACTAGTAAGGTGTGAGTGATAAGTTGTTAAAGGATTTAACAGTAAATTATCTGCTTTCAGTTTTCTGCAAGTTATATGTGTGTTATAGAACATGTCAGTGAATATTTCATAAAGGATTTCTGGAATAATTTATACATGAAATCTATTTTCTGAATGTTGTTTTCTTTGCATAAATTTATTTTGTGTAAAGAGCCATAATCATAGCTGTGTGATTGATTTAGGATAGAAATATTTCCTAGAATAGGTACCAACTATTGATCTTCTTCCACTTATGCACTCTACTCCCTAGACTACCTTTTACCCACACAATTTATACTTGCCACGGCTTTCCAAATGAATGAAAGGCTTAAAGAACATTAAATCATTTCAAAATATTTGAGAAAGCCATCCCACCACTCACACAACCCCTTTAAAATTTGAAATGAACATATGATGTGTAAGGCTTACTCCTTATGCAGTCAAGGAGTGACTTATTACGCCAACATCTTTGGCGTCGTTGCCAGGGAGGTGAATTGAAGTTTATCCCTAGGTGAATGAAAAATTTATATGTCTGGTTGTAAGGTGTATTTCTGCAGTTGTCTTTTAAGATTTATTTACACCTGGCAACTCCATTGTTGAAGTTCTGAATCCTAGAAGGATTAGAACCAGGGCTAACCCATATTCCCCTTTGAGAATCCTAGTTTCTGACCCTAGAAAGCTAATCAAGAAAAAGAGAAAACAAAAGTTTTCTTCCTCCACTATTGTTTTCATAATGGTTGTTCCTAAAGAATTCGTACAAACTTTATCCCCTAATTTTGCAGAGAATCATGTACCTCCCTTGTTTTCAAACCAAAAAACAGTACCTACATCACAATTTGGTGCTTCATCATCTATTTTTCATAATCCACCTATTGTTATTCCACAAATCCCAACAACTCACACAATGGCAAGTCCAAATCCACCTCCTAACCGAATGGATGCAAGTTTTGCTGCAAGTTATGCCCCTTTGGTTTTACCTCAGCCTATGAATGCATTACCTGCAGGAGATTATCTCAAGTACATGCCTAAGTTTAGTGGTGAGGGAGAGGTAATAGCTAAAGAACACCTTGCCGATTTTTATGCCTATGCTAACAATCTAAATATTGATCATGAAGATGTTTGGATCAGATTTTTTGTTCAAAGTCTTGAGGGTGATGTAAGAAAATGGTTCAGATCTTTGACAACTAGTAGCATCACTGGAATTGAAACCCTAGATGATACATTTTTAAGGAAATTGGCTGATAAGAAATATTTTATGTATTATATCACCGAATTTGGTGCAATAAAAAGAAAATAAGGAGAATTAGTTTATGATTTTTCCATGAGATTCAATAAGATGTATAGAAAAATACCTACTAAAATCCAGCCTACTGAAGCTTCAGCTAAAATCACTTATGTTGGTGCCTTTAATCCTGATTTTTGTTTATTATTGACAGAAAGAATATCTACTACACTAACAAAAATGTAGGAAAATGCACTGGAGGTAGAATCTAATGAGTTAGAAGTTGATAGGCTCAGAGGAGGGATTGATAGAGAAAAAAGAACGCAAAAATCTAAAGTTTCTACTTTAGGAACTTCAGACAT
Source organism: Pinus albicaulis (assembly GCA_034641835.2). Classification (NCBI taxonomy): domain Eukaryota; kingdom Viridiplantae; phylum Streptophyta; class Pinopsida; order Pinales; family Pinaceae; genus Pinus; species Pinus albicaulis. Next base: position 927,411,627 of record CM076576.1, read on the forward strand.
AGATCCTAAGTTAGATGAGCTAACCAAGATGGTCATGTCATTGACTACTGAAATTTCCAAGCTCAAGATGGAAGCAAGACCAGCTACTACTAGAAATTTTTCATTTGATCTACCTAATAAGCAGCAATTTAGAAGACCTATTGTACCTCAAATTTTGCAGCAAGAGAGGAAAGAGGTTGACCTATTTGTACCAGGTTAGGGAGCTCTCAAGAGTAGCCCTAGAGTTTTCTATCTCTTTTAGTGGACAAGAGGCTACAGTTTATGGCCTCATTTTGCAGGTTTCTGAAGACTCCATTATTGAAGCCTTTAACCTTCCTTAGGAAGGAGAAAGGCGGTTCAAAGGACAAGTTTTTACAAGAGATTTTCTCAACAACTTCCTCAAAGATGTTCACAGAGACCCAAATTGGGCAAAGGGTGTTCCAAGAAGATACCTTAAGTATGACTGGGCAGAATCTATCAAGCTTATCAAGATATACCTCACATGTGAAAAGAGGTATATAGTGGTATTCCTCTATCACATGAGGTTTATTTTTAATATTGCAGGGATGAAGACATTGAATATATCATTTTTCTTGTTGAAAATCTTGACCAAGATGTCAGCAAGGGTTCAGACCCATACTAATGTTTCTGAATATAGCTTGTACCATCAATATTTGATCAAAGTTCTAGTTGAAGAAGTGTTGGGAAGAGAAACTAGACTTGGGACCACTTTTTATTCTATAGGGCAGGCCAACGTGCACCGACACCTCTAGTTCCACAACCTAATCCTCGGCCTAAAAATGTAAGAAGAAAGAGAAAGGCCCAAAAATAAAACATTCATAAGAAGGCCAAAGGTAAGAAAGAGAAGTTTTTGGTAGGAAAAGTTGAAAGAAAGGTGGAAAGAGGAGAGAGCTCCTCAATAATAAAACCCAATTCCATGAAAATAGTACCCCTTGTTCCTACATTTCCTAATGTTTACACTAGAGCTAGAAGAGGAAGGTTTACAACAATAGATAAATCAAAATCGCAGGTTCTACCGCAAATTCCAGAAGCACATATTGAGAAAAAGTTGCAGAAAGAGTATCATCCTACGGCATTAATTGAATAAATCCTCAAGGATGTTTGATATGAAATCAACAAAAAGAAGAAGAAAGAATAATTTAAACCTATTTCTAGCACCAGAAAGAGGCATCCAAGAGATAGAAATAAGTTTATGATTAAATCCAAGGCTCTACATAAGCCAAGCTTAATAACAGAATTCATTGATGTTGAAGGGAAACCTGAAGGTTCAAATACAGAGAAATCAGAGAAATCCATGAAGAAAAGCTAGAACCCAACCCCTTCAGAACATCACTCAAAGCCCTCAAAAAGAAGAAAAACACGAAAGGATTCTAAGGAACAAAAAGACCCTATTAAGGAGGCAACTATAAGAGCAACCAGATCTAGAAAATCAGTTGTTGATAGCAAAACTGATTTAGATAAACTGCCTGAATCTGCAACACACATAAAGGAAATGTTAAAAGGTTTTTGGTACTAATTCCTTTTTTCTTATCATTCACAATTTTGAATAGCAGCCTAGGTGTCATAAAATACAAGTCAGCACAAAAGTTTCAGCATTTTTTTGTGTATTTTTAAAAATAAACAGGGTGCTACCAAAATTTCCTGTAGCATTCCTTATTTTTCACAGTTAAATATTTTTACCGGAATTTCCGGAAGCACCTATTTTAACTGAATTTTGACACCTGTCAGCAATTTTCCCCGATCCCGTTAAGGATAGATAAGAACCCATAACCAAACAGATAATACGAGAGATGGTGAGAGGTGGTTATGATACTTTTTTCGGCCTTATTAAATGAAGCTACATGGTTATTAAACACCCAAGACACAAGGAGATAATTCAGTAGGAAAAAGGGCAACATGACACCACACCTAGCATTCCAGCCCATAATTATTCTCTTCTTCTTTCTCCATCTGTCATTTCTATTAGATTTCAATGAGATAAGGTTGTAACGTCTTTTGACACCTATGTTATGTTATAATTAATGTTTCCTTATTTTTAGAAGAGATGGAGTTGGTTTCTCTCTTAATATATATATATCAATTGTAAATACTATTTCCAAGTTGGATGTTGGTCTACCTAAAGATTGAATATAATAAATAACTTATTTTCTTCATGCTGGAGGATTTTGCGACTGAAGGAACATCTAATGTGTGGTGTGTCTCTTTTCTTTGTTAATTTCTTCTAAAATATGAATTGCAACCACTAGTAAGGTGTGAGTGATAAGTTGTTAAAGGATTTAACAGTAAATTATCTCCTTTCAATTTTCTGCAAGTTATATGTGTGTTATAGAACATGTTATTGAATATTTTATAAAGGATTTCTGGAATACTTTATACATGCAATCTATTTTCTGAATGGTGTTTGCTTTGAATAAATTTATTTTGTGTAAAGAGACATAATCATAGCTGTGTGACTGATTTAGGATAGGAATATTTCTTAGAATAGGTACCAGTTATTCATCTTCTTCCACTTGTGCACTCTGCTCCCTATACTACCTTTCACCCACACAATTTATAATTTCCACAACTTTCCAAGTGCATGAAAGGCTTAAAGAACATTAAATCATTTCAAAATATTTGAGAAAGCCATCCCACCACTCACACAACCCCTTTAAAATTTGAAATGAGCATATGATGTGTAAGGCTTACTCCTTATGCAGTCAAGGAGTGACTTATTACGCTAACATCTCTAGCGTCATTGTTAGGGAGGCTAATTGAAGTTTATCCCTAGGTGAATGAAAAATTTATATGTCTGGTTGTAAGGTGTATTGTTGCAGTTGTCTTTTAAGATTTCTTTACACCTGGAAACTCCATTGTTGAAGTTATGGCTCCTAGAAGGATTAGAACCAGGGCTAACCCATATTCCCCTTTGAAAATCCTAGTTTCTGACCCTAGAAAGCTAATCAAGAAAAAGAGAAAATGAAATTTTTCTTCCTCCACTATTGTTTTCTTAATGGTTGTTCCTAAATAAGTCCTACAAAATTTATCCCCTAATTTTGCAGAGAATCATGTACCTCCCTTTTTTTCCAATCAACAAACAATACCTACATCACAAGTTGGTGCTTCATCATCTATTTTTCATAATCCACCTATTGTTATTCCACAAATCCAAAAAACTCACACCATGGCAGGTCCAAATCCACCTCCTAACCAAATGGATGCATCTTTTGCTGCAGGGTATGCCCCTCTGGTTTTACCTCAGCTTATGAATGCATTACCTGCAGGAGATTATCTGAAGTACATGCCTAAGTTTAGTGGTGAGGGAGAGGTAACAGCTGAAGAACACCTTGCCGATTTTTATGCCTATGCTAACAATCTAAATATTGAGCATGAAGATGTTTGGTTCAGATTTTTTGTTCAAAGCCTTGAGGGTGATGTAAGAAAATGGTGCAGATCTTTGACAGCTAGTAGCATCACTGGAATTGAAACCCTAGATGATACATTTTTAAGAAAATTAGCTGATAATAAATATTTTATGTATTATGTCACCGAATTTGGTGCAATAAAAAGAAAAGAAGGATAATTAGTTTATGATTTTTCCAAGAGATTCAATAAGATGTATAGAAAAATACCTAATAAAATCAAGCCAACTGAAGCTTCAGCTAAAATTAGTTATGTTGGTGCCTTTGGTCCTAATTTTTTTTTATTATTGACAGAAAGAATATCTACTACACCAACAAAAATGTAGGACAATGCACTCGAGGTAGAATCTAATGAGTTAGCAGTTGATAGGCTTAGAGGAGGGATTGACAGTGAAAAAAGAATGCAAAAATATGAAGTTTCTACTTCATGAACTTCAGACATAGATCCTAAGTTAGATGAGCTAACCAAGATGGTCAAGTCATTGAATACTGAAATTTCTAAGCTCAAGATGGAAGCAAGACTAGCTACTACCAGAAATGTTTCATTTGATCTACCTAATAAGCAGCAATTTAGAAGACCTAATGTCACTCAAATTTTGCAGCAAGAGAGGAAAGAAGTTGATGATCAAAGCGTTTAGACTCCTTTTCAGAATCCTATATTTGAAGATGAAGAGGAAGCTAAAATATTGGAGAAATTTGTTGATATCAATTGTCTAAGAGACAAAGAAGCGATTATTCACCTTACACAAGCACAGTACGAGGATTTCATGTCATACACTCAAAATAATGAAGTGGTTCCTAATAATTCCATGATTGCAGCTGATCATCAAAGCAGATATAATCTATTATCAAATAAGATTGATGATAATCCAAAGCCCATTGCATAGCCCAAGAATAATAACGACGTAGAAAAAATTCCAGCAAAAAGACAATTTGAAAAACAGAGATTACCAGAAATTCTGGCAGCAGTTAATACTCGAGTCACTAGAGGTAAAAATTGCTCACAAAATACCCCATGTTTTCAATTTTTAGAATGAAATACAAAATATAAATATTCTGGTTCCTCTTATAGAGCTCATGAAAATTGATGATTTCAAAAAGACCTTTATGAAAGCTCTTCAACCCCCACCTACCGAAGTAGCTTCTAACTTTGTTAACCTTCAAGATGACAAGCCCACTATTATTTTAGGTCCATTGGTAGAAGAAAAAGATGACCCTACCCCTCCTTTCTATCTATCTCTAAATATTCATGAAAATATCTTGCATAATTTCCTAATGGACTCTAGAGCCTCACATAATTTAATGCCCAGGGTAGTCATGGATGAACTAGGTCTTGAGGTAACTAGAGAGTACCAATATCTCTACTCCTTTGATTCCCAGAAAGTTCGATGCCTTGGTGTCATCAAAGACCTTGCAGTAGGCCTTTTTCAGTTACCTATGAGAGGGATGGTGATGGATATTGTTGTAGCTCGCATTCCTCCTAGGTTTGGCATGTTACTTTCTAGGTCATAGATTAGAAGGTTGGGAGGAACTTTGCAAATGGATATCACTTATGCTACTGTCCCTATTTTTGGAGGAGAACAAAGAATAATTTATAGAGAAGCTAAACCAACATATATCATTAGTGACAGTAAATACCCCACTAACCATCCAATTTATGCTAGAACAACTGATGTTGGTTCAATAATTTTACACATGGATAATGTTGTCCTATCTACAGAAAATTTTCATATTTTGAAGCCTATTGAAAAATAGATTAGTCATGAAGGTTCTCAGCTATGGAAAATGTACTTTGATGGTTCACGTTCCAAAGAAGGAGCTAGTGCAAGGATATTTCTCATTTCCCCTTTGAAATAAATCTCCACCTTTTCTTTCAAACTTGAATTTGAAGCAACTAACAATGTGGCTAAGTATGAATATTTTCTAATTGGCTTAAAAGCAACAAAGGACATGAATATTTAAAAAAAAAAAATTGGAGATACTGAACTTATCATTCAACAAATCAGAAATGTTTATCAAGCGAAGCATCCCAAACTCAGAGATTAGCAAAACACAGTATGGAGCATTGTAGAAGACTCATTCTTGGCTTTTGACATTTCTTTTGTTCCAAAAGAAAGTAATATTTTAGCTAACTCACTTTATATTTTAGAAATCTTATTTAAGGTTCTAATACCTATGAAGCTGAAATATGAAGTAGAAGTTAGGTTCATACCTATTATTCCTGATAATGTCAATAATTGGAAACTTTTTAAAGATGATAAGGAGATTACAAGATTCATTGAAGCTGCTGAAGAGTTTTTTGTCCTAAACATTGATCAAGATGAAGATCTCATGAAGGATGATGCAGATTTGCAAGACACCAAAAATATGCAAGAAAACAGATTGTTGATCAGCCTATCATTCAACTGCATACCAATCATATTCCCAAGGGGTTAATCCCACTTGAGAAGCTCTTTGATCACAATGATGTCTCAGTCAAATCACAGTTGGCTGAAACAGAGACAGAATTGGAAGATTTCAAATTGAGCACAGAAAAAGAACCAAGGTATGTGAAGTTGTCAAAAGTTTTATCAAAAGAAATAAAGGTTGAATACCACAAGCTATTTTGTGAATTTGTTGATGTTTTTTCCTAGAAATATGAAGATATTAAGACATATGATACAACTATCATTGAGCATAGGATACCATTGAAGGATGGTACTAAGCCATTCTAGCAGAAATTAAGGCAAATTAATCCACTATTGTTACTAGTGATGGACAAGGAAGTTAAAAAAAAATTGGATGCCAAAGTCATCATTTATTGAGATACTCAGATTCGGTTGCTAATCTAGTTCCAGTAAGGAAGAAAAGTGGTGAAGTCACACTATGTGTATATTTTAGAAATCTCAACAAGTGCTCCAAGAAATATTACTATCCTTTGCCAAAGATAGAGCAATTCTTCAAAAGGTAATTGGTTTAGACATAATTTCTATGTTAGATGGGTTATCTGGGTATAATCAAGTTTTAGTTTTTTCCAGAGGACCGAGAGAAGACAACATTCACAACTCCTTGGGGAACATTCATGTATGCAAATATGCCATTTGGGCTTATGAATTTCAGAGCTACTTTTCAGCGTGCTATGGACATTGTATTCATTGGAGAAAAGGACAAATTCTTGGTCATCTATTTAGATGATATTACTGTTTATTCAACTTTAGATCAAGAACACCTTCAGCGCTTGAGACAAGTATTTGTTAAATGCAGAAAATATGGTATATCATTAAATCCAAAAAAGTCCCATTTTCCTCTCAAGGAAGGTAATATGTTGGGTCACATAGTTTCTAAAGATGGAGTGAAAATTGATCCTAAGAGAGTAATTGCAATTCAAGATTTAACACTTCCAAGATCCAAGAAAGAGGTTCAATCTTTCCTTGGTAAGATCAATTTCTTAAGAAGGTTCATTCCAAATTTTTCTGAAGTGGTGAAGCATATTACTTGCATGTTGAAGAAGGACAAATAATTCAAGTGGGCCATTGAATCTAGAAATTAATTTGAGCATATCACAAAAGGCATTATTGAAGAACCTCAGCTGGTAAGCCCTGAATACTCAAATTCTTTATTGATCTTCTCATTTTCCTTAGAAGACACTATTTTTGTTGTTTTGTTACAAAAATATTCATAAAATAAGGAATCTCCCATAGGATTTTTCAACGGAGCACTTAGAGATGTAGAATTGAAGTATGAATTGTTGGAAAAGCAAGTCTATTCATCAGTGAAAGCTCTGAAATATTTTAAAGTTTATATTCTGCATGCTCAAGTTATTTCTTATGTACCTTCATATATTGTTAAAGAGATATTAGTTCAGCCTGAAATTGATGGAAAAAGAAGCAAGTGGGTGACTAAATTTCTTGAGTTTGAATTAGAGTTTAAGCCTACTAAACTAATCAAAGGTCAAGGATTAGCCAAAATAGTAGCTGAAGAAAATTATAAATTTTTGGGCTTTAATTTCATGGATGACAACCTTGAAGAAAAGATTTTTGAACATATAGACAGCATTGCAGTGGATGTAAAGATTTTTGAATGCAACTGGTACAAGGACATCATCTATTTTCTGCAACATTTTAAACCTCCTCCAAATTATGATAAGGGAAATGTAAGATATTTGAAGCTAAAAAGTGTTAAATTCTTCATTAAAGATAATTGTTTATATTGGAAATATTCTCCAGGAGTTTTTTTGAGATGCATTGTTGGCCGGATAAATCGTTCTTGCGGACAAGACCGATCTCCCTAGTGTCAAAAGACAATCTAGCAACAAACGAACAACTAAGTTTGTCTTTCTTTAAATATATTCGTTTTACAAATAAATCTTATGAAGGTGTTGATCCTACCTTAGATCCAAATGCTTATTTGCGGTCGTAGTGCTTCCGTTGTATCAATAATCCTTCATCACAACAAGAGCTCTTTTGTTGCAAGAAAGTATCATCTTTCGTTGATCTGCAATCACAAACAAGAAAATATCAAATAGCACTTGTATAGCAAATAATTATAAAACATACCCATCATAGTGATCAAGGAATCTATGAAATAAACGATCAAACGACATCTTATTGAAATAAACAATCGAACGACAATTTATTGAGAAAAATAGAACTTGATTGTATTAATCTTAAAATATATAGAATAACCTTACAACCTTAGCCTTGATGTTCGAAAGGCCTTCCCAAGGTCCGAAGCAGGAGTCTCCTCTACTTTGATAAGTCTTGCACTCTTCCTTCAGGAGCAAAAAGAGGTATGTGATCTTTCCTCTCAAAATCTTAGTAGAAAGAAGTCTAAATCTCAACAGCACTTCAACTCAAAAATCTTAACTTAACTTCTTCAATCCTCCATTAGTTTTCTTAACTTCACTTCAAAGTCTTAACCCCTTGAGGCTACCCAATGCCTCCTTTTATAGATCAGATGAGGAGGTTAGGATTCCACATTTAAAGGGATAGAACACTCCTTCAAAGGGATAGGCTCCTCACATCAAGGGATTAGTTCCTTAAGGTGTGGGATACATCCACCTTACTAAAGCGTAATCATCCCCAAAAAATCTCATCTAGAACCTTCCAGAATTGACCAAAAATCAACTTTTTCACTTTGATTTCTCGCTTTTTTGACTTTACAGGAAGTCCGCAGGCATAACACTGGAAAATTGCGTTCTAGAACGTAGTTCCTCTTCACATTACCTGCGTACCCTAGCTAGGAACACAGGTAAGTCTCATATTAACTGCGTACCCAAGGCTTTTTTGAGTTTTAAGGGTTTTTCCTCCATTTTTAGAGCTTGGAATGAGGAACAAAGGTTGTAAGACTTGCAGAGGAGGTAAATGTGAGTGTCAATGAGCTCATACAGTCAGCAGAATGTCAAGGTGACATCTTTTAGTGTAACAGATTTCCCCCTAAAGTGCGAAGTCTGAAATAGATGAAGATGAAGTCCGTCATATTTGAAGAGTGAAGTACTTTATCATTTCAAGGATCATCCTGTGGACACCCCAGTTGGAACTTGTAAAAAAATTCAATGCAAAAAATATATATGTAATCATATCATCGCTGAGGTAGGCATTCCCATACTCAGATAAAAAATAACTAGAACTAACTTAAATTGTTCTGATACAGGAATGATTTTGAATACATCATAGTATAGACATGTGTAGACACAGTATGGAAGCAACCATCTGTTTGTAAATAGTCCACTGTATAAATGAATAGCAAAATTCCTCGCAGCCTGGATGGTAGAAACTAGATCCAGGGTCTTGATTTCCGCATCTCGAACTAGTACGATTCTATCCATGTGAATAAATGTGTCGAAGTCGAACATGGTAGAAACCACTTGATTACCAATCAATGATGTAAACTGTTAACAAGTGTGAGAGTAACCACTAATAATGTCAATGGCTCTCAAAGTACCCAGTACAATCCATGAAATGTGAATTAATGAGTTGAAGTTGAACACGTCATGGAATCATTCGATCGAAGGTCAATGATGCAACCTGTCATCGAAAACGAGAAACCTGCCATTGAGGCATGCAGATTTCAAGGTACTGACGATTTCTGGATCAACTTCCTAGATAATGAGCTGTCGTCGATAGAAAGTGATCCGTCGTAGGAAAGCCCAAAACACGCAATCATAGATCAAGTTTTGAAAATATATTGGCAAGGACTGACTCAGGGATGCTCAAAAATGGATGACAGATATTTTGCAGATGAATGGTTTATTTGAACTGTCCTCTTGAACACATAACGACACTGCAGATGGCTTGGTGACAATTGACCCAAAGCTAATACCTAGAAACTGGCTGAAGACTTTCAATATGGTTTGATTAACTGTTAGGCAAAGGATTTCCCAACCCAGGTGGACAAAAAGTGTCGTGTTCAAGAGTGGTTAAATGGTTTTCTGAATAATCAAAATGTAACAAACAGGTTCGTTTTTCTCTCTTTTCCCCCACCATTTCTGGCAAGTACCTCTTTATTTTTGACAAGCTTGAGGAGGATAACATTTGCTTGTTTATAAGCTCATCCTTCAGATGAGTCCAACTTAGTTTAAGATTCAAACCCTAAGAAGGAGTGGTTCGTTCCTGTTGAAAATTAAACAGGTCCTTTACTGTTAAATTTTAACGAGTCCAGTATAGGAGAAACTTGGTGTTTTTCAATTTTAGGGAGTCAGAAGAAAAAAATTAAGAAAACTCCATGGGTGTACTTTTTCGTAAATTTAGTCTCTCAAGCTCGAAAAAGGATAAAATAATGCGGGAGAGAACTCTATTGACCGTAATTAGTCAACGTATACCTTTTTCGTAAATAGTCCATTTCAGTCCGTAAAAGGGGTAAACTTATACTGAAGGGACGATTATTCATTTACTTTAACGAGTTCGAACAATCAAGTACTCGGCAATCTTTTCATGTTTAGAGAGTCTGAAAAGGGCTTTAAAGAGGACTCCAAGGTTTCGCTTTTTTAGTAAGTTTTAACGAGTTCGAAAAAGGGATAAAAATGTACTCATGGTTTTCACTTTTTCGTAATTTTTAACGAGTTCGAAAAAGGGATAAAAATGTACTCATATGGCCGACTTTCAATTTAATTTACGAGCAGGAAAATACGGAAAGAACTCGGCATTTTCATGTTTTTTACGAGAATGAAAGATAGCAAAATAATCTCGGGATTTTCATGAGTTTAACGAGTCTTGAAAATAATCAAAATTGACTCAAGATAGGTTTCATTTTTACAAAAGCTTGAAATAGAGAAAAACTATGCTTCAGAGTGGTTTCATTTTTACACAAGCTTGAAACAGAGAGAAAACTGTGCTTGATGCCCCCTAAGCGTAACTGCTAGAGCGCATGCCCCCCAGCTTCATTTCATTCAACTAAGTACACTGCTGGTAATTAATAGCTGGATAGAATGAAGGTTCATTTACGAGATCATATGAAAGACCCGACCTAAAACTGTAAGAAAATTATGCAAAAACTGAAATAACTAACCTAAATATACGACTTAACATTTATGATATCTAGTCAAAGACTCGACTCAATTAGGGGAGGATTTGTTTCATTTTTAACGAGCTTGAAACAGGAAAAGAACTATGCTCATGGAAACGTGTTTCATTTTTTAACGAGGTTGACACAGTAAAAGGAACTTTCCTCTCCTAAATGTTTCATTTTTTGATGAGGTTGACACAGGAAAAGAACTATCCTCGTAACTACTTTCTACAATCTACCTATTTAACCTACTTATTCATTTTTTAATGAGGTTGACACAAGAAAAGAACTGTCCTCATACCTGATTCATTTTTTAACGAGCTTGACTCAATAAAAGGAACTATCCTCTGACCAACTGATTCATTTTTTAACGAGGTTGACACAGGAAAAGAACTGTCCTCATAGCTGATTCATTTTTTAACGAGGTTGACTCAGTAACAGGAACCATCCTCATAAACTACTTATTTCTAATCTACCTATATAACCTACTGATTCATTTTTTAACGAGGTTGACACAGGAAAACAACTGTCCTCATTCCTGATTGATTTTTTAACGAGGTTGACTCAGTAACAGGAACTATCCTCATGACCGAATGATTCATTTTTTAATGATGTTGACATAGGAAAAGAACTATCCTCATACCTAATTCATTTTTTAACGAGGTTGACTCAGTAACAGGAACCATCCTCATGACCAAATTATTCATTTTTTAATGAGTTTGACATAGGAAAAGAACTATCCTCATACCTGATTCATTTTTTAACGAGGTTGACTCAGTAACAGGAACCATCCTCATGATCAAATGATTCATTTTTTAATGAGGTTGACACAGGAAAAGAACTATCCTCATACTTGATTCATTTTTTAACAAGGTTGACTCAGTAACAGGAACCATCCTCATAAACTACTTATTTCTAATCTATCAATCTACTCTCTACAATCTACCTACTGATTCATTTTTTAATGAGGTTGACACAGGAAAAGAATTGTCCTCATCGCTGACTGATTCATTTTTAATGAGGTTGACACAGTAAAAGGAACTATCCTCAACAGCCACTGATTCATTTTTTAACGAGGTTGACACAGGAAAAGAACTGTCCTCATACCTAATTCATTTTTTAATGAGGTTGAATCAGTAACAGGAACCATCCTTTGAAACTACTTATTTCTAATCTATTAATCTACTCTCTACAATCTACCTACTGATTCATTTTTTAATGAGGTTGACACAGGAAAAGAACTGTCCTCATCGCCGACTGATTCATTTTTTAACAAGGTTGACACAGTAAAAGGAACTCTCCTCACCATCTTGTTTCATTTTTTAAACGAGCTTGACATAAGAAAAGGAACTATGCTCTCGACTAACTGATTCATTTTTTTAACGAGGTTGACACAGGAAAAGGAACTTTCCTCAGCTTCACTGATTCATTTTTTAATGAGGTTGACACAATAAAAGGAACTTTCCTCGGACTCACTGATTCATTTTTTAACGAGGTTGACACAGTAAAAGGAACTTTCCTCACCCCACTGATTCATTTTTTAACGAGGTTGACGCAGTAAAAGGAACTTTCCTCACCCCACTGATTCATTTTTTAACGAGGTTGACGCAGTAAAAGGAACTATCCTCAGAAAATACTTAATCATGGCTTCCAACAGGAAGAAACACATGTCAATGGACACACCTTGATCATGGCTTCCAAGAGGTCTTCATCAGAAGGAAGAATAGTTCTCTGGAAGGAATACATGTCAAGGGACTCAACAGGGATAAGAACATCGCGTTCAAATAATCCCATAGAGTTTTCCATGTCAATTACCAGATCTAAGTCATAGGAAGTCGAGAAAACAATGAGAGTCTTGCTCACATCAGTAATTGAAAACATGGGACTAGTTGCCACATAATTAACCCGTGGCAGGGTAGATACCACTTTAGAATCAGGAACATTTAGGGGTGTCATATTATTGGTAGTCGAAACAAGACTAGGGAATGAAAGCTGGTCTACAGTCACAATATTTCCATTGTGAGGGAAAGACATCACGCGAAAGAGTGTTGATACGACTACTTTCATTGCATAAACATAGTCTCGCCCAAGGAGTAAATTGAAATCCAAGGGACCTTGAACTACCATAAGATCAATACAGACAGTTTTACCTTCCAAATTAATAGAAAACTTAGGAAGGATCCCTAAAGGTTCACTAATGGTTCTGTTAAAAGCTTTCAGATTCTGCGTAATAGGGACAAGCTGAGGGGAACCCAAAGCTTTCCAAGCATTTGAGGAGAAAATACTAACAGAAGCACCTTCATCTACCTGTGTGCGGTGTATGTCCCTACCACCAAACTTCACAATGATTTGGAAAGGGATGGAGGAAGGAAGATGAGTATCTGTCAGTCTATTCCAATCAAAGGAATAGACCTCAGTACTTGGAGGGGGTTCTGTAGAAACAGGTGAAATGCCCCCTAGCGTAGAAGAATCTGATGTAACAAGAAGAACCTGAGTGGTATGAAGTTCACTCTCTACAGGGAGAATGGGATCGACCGAATGTGAAATCGAATCGACCACTTGATCAAGTAATGGATCATCAACCTGAGTGATATGAGTTTCACTCTCCAATGGAAGAGTGGGATCGACCGTATTTGAAATTAGATCAATCACTCCGTCAATTGACGGTAGGTTGGGAGAAATTTTATGGTAACCAGTTGGAAATTCTTGCTGTGGAACAGGAAGGTTTTCCAACAATTTTGAGGCTTCATCCATGTGAGGAAAAATGTGAGTCTGATGACTCCCTTTGCATAACTTACAAGGAAACCTAACTTTACCCTTTTTCCCAGGAACCTGACTATCACTGGTTGATGGATCAACGGAAAGTTGATGAGATTTTTCATACCATACTTCCAAGACCTTTGAAATACCAGGACAATTGATAAGGAATTGGTCACCCTTACAAAGCCTGCAAGGGTATTTGGGTTTACGATGCATGTTGGAGGTTTCCTCAACACAACTAACACTTACAGCTAGGGTTGGTTGGTTGACTTCTTTCTTATCTTGCTTCTTCTTCTTCTTCTTCTTCTTCCCTTCCTTCTTCTTCTTAGCCACCTGGTTACTAGCGTCAAGGCTTTTACCATGTGAAGAGGAAGAAATGGAGGAAGAAATATTAGGCGAAGAAGGTAAAGGGTCAACAGAAGGTTGGTGATGTTGAGATGGTGAACTCTGTTGAGGTGAAGCATCCGGTTGAGGTGGAACAATTGGAGTATTCGGGGCCAACAAAGTTGAAAATAACCATATCGGTAAACCTATTGTAAATCCAGGTAATGACAATGTAGCCATATAAGGAGGACCAACATTTCCAAAGCAAGGAAAAGTACTAGGAATCTCGTTAAGAGGGTTTCCTTGGTTGGTAAATTCCGAAACGGTTGCCATTATATTCAACTTCAGTGAATTTTATTAAAAATTTAAAACTAAAATTAACAATTCACAATTCACACCTAACAATTAAAATTAACAATTCACACCTATGGTCTCTAAAAGTAAAAACAAACAAATTAATACGCGCTATCAAATCTAGGAGTCAAACCACACACAAACAGTAACTTCCCGCACTAAAAACACTAGTTGGTGATGAAATCCAACATCGTAGAATTTAATACAGAAAGGGTGGTTGGAACAGTTACCCCGACAACCTGCTTAATGAAATAGACTGGCACAAGTTTCTTCACAAAACCATCTCGAGTGAAGAGAAACCTCCAGAGAGTCCAAGTGAGTCTAGTCGACGTCTGCTCCAGGTACAGTGAGATCTTTCCTTCACTGTCACCTTAGGAAAAAATATTAAGCTTATGGACACTAAGGTTACCAACAGTAAAAAATACAATTGGGGGAACAGTCTACGATCCGATCCCATGCGCAAGGGCAGAGTAACAAAGCTCAATCCCCTTGAAGGTTCCTCGACATGGTCAATCCGAGGTTTACCGACAAGTGACCCCAGGCTCCTCGACAATGGTTAATCTGAGGTTTACCGTTTGTAATGCGCGCAAAATCTTCTATCTTCCCCAATGAAACAGAATTGATTGTCTCAAAGGTTCGGACATGATCTCGTGATTAACTTCTTTAAGAGAAGCTTCCCAGATTGTACCAATTACAATTGGATTTATTTCCTACCGCAAGATTATCTACTTGTTTGTTTTTGCTATCTTGGAGAGTTAATTACTCCCTACTCCAAGATACTAGCCTAAGCTATATTGGTAGAAAGAGCCCTAAAAATGTAAAAATTACTAGATGAATTTTAATTAAGCGCTGTGTTATTAAGGCTGTTATTACTCAAAAAGGTAAATGGATATGAAACCAATGGTGTTATGACCCGACCCAAAACTGAATGCAATCGAATATGATAATGCAATTTTTTCAGTTCGATGAATCCTAACTAAAGTAAGGAGAGACTTTCCATACACTTCCAACAATGCAAATATTGATAACTAAGAGAAAATATAACAAATTCTCTAATGCACTAATTTCATCAAGACAAACTAATGCAAATCAATCCCAAAACAATTTTTTATATTTTTGTGTTTTTAAAACAAGCATAAAAACATCTAAATTCAAATCAAAGAAAACTGATCTAAATCTATGATTGATTTTTCAGAATGTAAACTATGCAGTTGTAATCTATGCACAATTCACTTGAAAAGTATGCAAATTTAATCTATGCACATTTTTCATTTAGATTCTGAAAATGAGAATTCTAATTATGCAAATGTAATCTATGCAAGAGAATTCTCAAACACAAGATGATTCTAATGTGATCTAAGAACCAATCAAGTGCAAGTCAATAAAATTAGGTGAGAGTTCCAAAGATCAAAAAACACTCATACACAATTTAGCCCCCCCCGGCGAATGAGGGGGAAATCTTTTTTGCAAAAAAAAAAGCAAAAAGATGGAAAATTGTGAAAAGACTGAGACAAACCTCCAAGTAATGACCAAAGGAAATCAAATTAAGAATTTCTCAAAAAAGAGACTCAAAACACCCAATTAACATAATGGAGATTGATGAGATGAAGAATTTGCTGAAAGAAATTCAGAAACAAGAGATTTTTGACAGAGAAATACAGATCTGGGTAGATGCTAAGAATCCTAAATTAAATCTAAACTAAACTGAAAAAATAAATCTAAATTTTTTCCAAAATTTTAACAGGGTCCGCAGGCTCCCAGACGTAACAGGTGCGGTACCGCACTTTTTACTAAAGAAAACATGCGAAACTGCCCGCACTGTATAAAGAAGGCAAAGTGCGGTCCCGGAAAAAATTAGAGAAAAACATAAAAGATCTCAAAATTTTCAAAAACAGAGAAAACCTAAGCTACCCAGGCAGATATCAATCAATCAAAAACCAGGAAAAAACTTTTCCTCAAATCAAAATAAAAGAGAACCAAAAACAACAAGTTCTTTCCCCAGCGGAGTCGCCAATTTGTTGGCTGGATAAATCGTTCTTGCGGACAAGACCGATCTCCCTAGTGTCAGACGACAATCTAGCAACAAATGAACAACTAAGTTTGTCTTTCTCTAAATATATTCGTTTTACAAATAAATCTTATGAAGGTGTCGATCCTACCTTAGATCCAAATGCTTATTTGCGGTCGTAGTGCCTCCGTCGCATCAATAATCCTTCGTCGCAACAAGAGCTCTTTTGTCGCAAGAAAGTATCATATTTAGTTGATCTGCAATCACAAACAAGAAAATATTAATAGCACCTATATAACAAATAATTATAAAACATACCTATCATAGTGATCAAGGAATCTATGAAATAAATGATCAAACGACAGCTTATTGAAATAAACAATCGAACGACAATTTATTGAGAAAAACAGAACTTGATTGTATTAATCTTAAAATATACAGAAGAACCTTACAACCTTAGCCTTGATGCTCGAAAGACCTTCCCGGGGTCCGAAGCAGGAATCTCCTCTACTTTGATAAGTCTTGTACTCTTCCTTCAGGAGAAAAAAGAGGTATGTGATCTTTCCTCTCAAAATCTCAGCAGAAAGAAGTCTAAATCTTAACAGCACTTCAACTCAAAAATCTTCTTCCAAAAAACTTAACCCATTGAGGCTACCCAATGCCTCTTTTTATAGAGCAGATGAGGAGGTTAGGATTCCACCTTTAAAGGGATAGAATCCTCCTTCAAAGGGATAGGCTCCTCACATCAAGGGATTAGTTCCTTAAGGTGTGGGATACATGCACCTTACTAAAGCGTACTCATCCCCATAAAATCTCATCTAGAACCTTCTAGAATTGACCAAAATTCAACTTTTTCAGTTTTCTTTCGCGCTTTTTTGACTTTACAGGGGTACCGCAGGCATTACACTGGAAAAATGCATTCTAGAACGCAGTTTCTCTTCACATTACCTGCGTACCCTAGCTAAAAACGCATGCAGGCTTCATGTTACCTGCGTACCCAAGGCTTTTTTGAGTTTTAAGGGTTTTTCCTCCATTTTTAGGGCTTGGAATGAGGAACAAAGGTTGTAAGACTTGCAGAGGAGGTAAGTATGAGTGTCAATGAGCTCATACAGTCAGCAGAATGTCAGGGTGACATTTTTTAGTGTAACATGCATTGACCCAGATGATTCCAAGAAAGTTATCTTTAATATGCATAGTAGTGTGTGTGGAGGTCATCACTATTGGAGAACTACTGCATACAAAATATTGAGAGTGGGTTATTTTTGGCCTAGCTTGTTTTCTGATATATGTGCTAAGGTGAGAGCGTGTGAAAAATGTCAAAAGTTCACGGGTAAGAACATTTGAAGTCTTTTCCTCTCAAGCCCATAGTTGTTTCTGCACCTTTTCAACAATGGGGCTTAGATTTCATTGGATAAATTCATCCACCTTCAAGTGGACAATGTCATTGGATTCTTCTTGCAATTGATTACTTCACCAAATGGATTGAAGCAATAACTACCGGGAATGCTACTCATAAATTTATTATTAATTTTTTGGATGGAATAATAACCAGATTTGGAAGTCCATCAAGGTTAGTACCAAATAATGTAGTTTCTTTTAAAGCCACTCCATTGTTAAATCTCTATGAAGATTATGGCATTCAACTCACTCACTCTACAGCTTACTATCCCCAAGGGAATGTTTTTGCTGAATCATCAAAAAAAAATTTGGTAAGAATCATCACCAAACTATTGGAGCAAAACAAGAAAGCCTGGGATTCAAAACTGAAGTTTTCTTTATGGGTAGACATGGTGACAATAAAAAAATCTATTAATACATCACCTTTTCAAATGGTTTATGGAACTGATGTTGTTTTTCCTGTTCAATTGGCCATTCCTATATCTAAATTTATGCAAGATAAATAAGTTGAGCCAGATGATATGACCAAGAGAGTTTATCAAATCATAGAAGTGTGGAAAAAACGAGAACAAAAATATGATTTGGTGAGCAAATATCAGCAAGTTGTAAAGCAAGTTTTTGACAAAGGAACTAAAAAAGAAGATTTTCATATTGGAGATCTAGTGTTGAAGTGGGATGCACAACATCAAGACCAAGGTAAGAATTTCAAATTTGTTTCTTTATGACTTGGTCCTTTCAGAATCTCAAATATTCTGCAGAACAACAACTTTGAGTTGCAACATTTTGATGGAGAAAAAATGTTTGGAGGCCCATTCAATGGGAATTTTCACAAAAAATTCTTTTAATAAGGCTATTGGTAGCCTAGGTTCACTATAAATACCGGTATGTTTCATAATAAGACTCCATATCCCATTGAAAAGGCACTGAAACTACAAAATATTCTTAGAGCCTCGTAGGGAGAGCTCTGTCCCCTGTGGATCTAATGTTAGCACAATTATTTGCTAAGTCATGAGTCCATCCCAAAGTTTTATTTTTAGGATTAAAGTTAGAAAAATTTCAAAATTAATATATATATATCTATATCTATATATATATATATATATATATTTGGCGCTACTGAAATTTCCAGAAGCACTAGTTTTTCATTAGGGGAATTTTGAAATCTAAAATGGGCCTCCTAAGAAAAGTGTACAGCCAAAAGAAACTTTATAAGAACTAATAGGATTCAAGATGATGATTTAAACTATGGGGGATGATTCACCAGTTTTAAGTAAAAGGGTAAAAATATTAAAAAATAATAAAATAAAAAAACTATTTTTTCAACTCGTATTTTCAACTTATCTCCCAAATTTTTTACTCAAATTTCGAGTGGGAGTATTCGTTGGATGAAAAATTTAATTCCTCATCCAAAGAGTACCCATGTTGCATACATTTGATGGACCCTACTACATGAAAAATGACAAATACATGAAAAATCGTGATTGCAATCATGATTTTCATGTATTTCTCATTTTTCCTATAGAAGGATCCATCAAAAGTATGCAACATGGGTACTCCTTGAATGAGGAATTAAATTTTTCATCCAACGGTTACTCCTGCTCGAAATTTGAGTAAAAACTTTGGGAGATAAGTTTAAAATACGAGTTCAAAAAGTAGTTTTTTCTTTTCTCCCTCTAAAATTTAATGATGTAATCAAATTTTATTTTATAATTTCCTTAGGAAGCCCATTTTAGACCTCAAAATTCCCCTAATGAGGCCTTTCACACAATATGCTATTTTCATGTTTGTGTCTTCTTTTTTTATTCCGATGCTATCGCAATTTTCGTAAGCATACTCTGTTTTTAAAATAAAACAAAAAGCGCACCCACTTTAGTTATACCACATGTCATATGGTTAATATGCATCAAATATTTTTTAATATTTTTATATCTAATGATATGTTTCGTATTACAATCAGTTACCTAAGGTCAAGTCGTTGTATACGTTGAGCCACATGTGTCACCCATTGTTATTGACTGAACCATTATGTGTCATGCTTGTCTACGCCAAGTCAATCATCCATGTATTTAGGTACATGTTTTTCTGAATCTAAAAGATCATGATGGTTACACCACACACCATAACCATTTGGTTGGCTACATAACAGTGCTTTCAGAAATTCTGACCAATCAACAACAAAGACTGTAGAGGTGACTGCAAGTCATAAACACACTTTCCATAATCCATCTGGAGCTCTCATTCGGAAAATGTAGCCAAATGAAGGTGGTGATCGTGTGTCACATGGTGCACATAATGGTAAATAATATTTTCAATAATGGAGGATGATTTGCATGGGGTGATGGACCAAGTTTTAATTTTAAAACCAACTAAAAATAAGGAGAATTTTATTCAAAGTTTTAGTTGTTGGGATACGAATTTGCTGAGAGTAATACTTTGAGAGGGAGTCTAGATTTTAGACAAGATTCCAAAGCTGAAAAAAAGCCACACCTGTAAGGTAAACTTTCCATACTCTACCAACTATCAGTTGCAGGAGACAGGAATTTATTTTTCTGAAGATGACTAAAACATGTGCTAAGATAAATTGAATAGAGCCACAGGGTGCATATTTGGTTTATGTCAATTCGAGGGTAATAAGTTATTTTATTCAATCAGGGTGCTATCCTCTTTGTACTAGGTTAGGGATCTCTCACTTACGAGTAGCCCTAGAGTTTTCTAACTCTTTTAATGGAAAGGAGGCTACAGTTTATGGCCTCACTTTACAGGTTTCTGAAGACTCCATTGCTGAAGCCTTTAAACTTCCTTAAGAAGGAGAAAGCTGGTTCAAAGGAAAAATTATTATAGGAGGTGATTTCAACAGCTTCCTCAAAGATGCTCATAGAGATCCAAATTGGGAAAAGGGAATTCCAAGAGGCTACCTTAAGGATGACTGGGCAGAATATATCAAGCTTATCAAGATATACCTCACATGTGAAAGGAGGTATACAATGGTATTCCTCTATCACATGAGGTTTATTTTTTTATATTGTAGGGATGAAGGCATTGAATGTTCCATTTTTCTTGTTGAAAATCCTGACCAATATGTCAGCAAGGGCTCAGACCCATAGTGATGTTTCTCAATATAGCTTGTACCATGAAGCTTTGATCAAATTTATAGTTGAAGAAGAGTTGGGAAAGAGAAACCAGACTTGGAACCAAATTTTATCTATAGGCAAGGCCAACCTTCACCTACACCTCCAGTTCCACAACCCACTCCTCAGCATGCAAAGAGAATAACAAAGAGAAAGGCCCAAAAATAAAACATTCATAAGAAGGCCAAAGGTAAGAAAGAGAAGGTTTCTGCAGACAAAGTTGAAAGAAAGGTGGAAAAAGGAGAGAGCTCCACAATAATCAAACCCAAGTCCATAAAAATAGTACCCCTTGTTCCTCCATTACCTAATGTTTACACTAGAGCCAGAAGAGGAAGGTATGCAACAACAGATAAATCAAAAGTGCAGGTGCTACCAGAAATTCTGTAAGCACATATTCAAAAAAAATTGCAGAAAGAGTATCAGCCTACACCATTAGATGAAGAAATCATCAAGGATGTTGGGTATGACATCAACAACAATAAGAAGAAATATGAAGCTAAACCTATTTCTAGCACCAGAAAGAGGCATACAAGAGATAGCAATAAGTTTAGGCTTAAATCCAAGGCTCTGCATGAGCCAAGCCTAATGACAGAAGTCATTGATGTTGAAGGGAAACCTGAAGGTTCAAAGACAAAGAAATCAGAAAAATCCATGAAGAAAAGCAAGAACCCAACCCCTTCATAACAACACTCAAAGCCCTCAAAAAAAAGAAAAACACAAAAGGGTTCTAAGGAAGACAAAGACCCTATCAAGGAGGCAACTACAAGAGCACCAAGATCGAGAACATCAGCTGCTGATAGCAAAACTGATTTAGATAAACTGACTGAAGCTACAAAACGCATAGAGGAAAGGTAAAAAAAAAATTGGTACTAATTCCTTTTTTCTTATCAGTCAGAATTTTGAACAGCAGCCTAGGTGTCACAAAATACAAGTCAGCATCGAATTTTCAGCATTTTTCTATGTATTTTGAAAAGGAAACAGGGCACTACTGGAATTTCCGTTATCATTTCATATTTTGTGCAATTACAGATTTTTACCAAAATTTTTGGAAGGACCTATTTTAACTGAATTTGGACACTTGTCAGCATGTTTTCCCGAGCCATTTAAGGATGGATAAGTACCCATAACCAAATGGATAATACAAGTGATGATGAGAGGTGGTTATGAGATTATTGGAGGTCTTATTAAATGAAGCTACATGGTTATCAAATACCCAAGACACAAGGAGATAATTCAATAGGTAAAAGGGTAGCATGACAACATACTTAGCATTCTAGCCCAGAATTATTCTCTTCTTCTTTCTCCGTCTGTAATTTCTATTATATTTCGATGAGATAAGGCTATAATGTCTTTCGACACCTATGTTATGTTAGAATTAATGTTTCCTTATTTTTAGAAGAGATGGAGTTGGTTCCTCTCTTTCTATATATAACACCTGTAAATATTATTTCCAGGTTGGATGTTGGTATTCCTGAAGATTCAATATGATAAAAAAACCTTTTTTCTTCATGCTGGAGTATTTTGTGGCTCAAGGAACATCTAATGTGTGGTGTGTCTCTTTTCTTTGTTAAGTTCTTCTAAAATATGAATTGCAACAACTAGTAAGGTGTGAGTGATAATATGTTGAAGGATTTAACAATTAATTATCTGCTTTCATTTTTCTGCAAGTAATATGTGTGTTATAGAACATGTGAGTGAATATTTCATAAAGGATTTGTGGAATACTTTACATGCAATCTATTTTTTGAATGTTGTTTTCTTTGCATAAACCGATTTTGTGTAAAGAGCCATCATCATATCTTTGTGATTGATTTAGGATAGGAATATTTCGCAGAATAGGTACCAGTTATTCATCTTCTTCCACTTGTGCACTCTTATCCCTATACTACCTTTTACCCACACAATTTATACTTGCCACAGCTTACAAAATGCATGAAAGTCTTAAAGAACATTAAATCATTTCAAAATCTTTGAGAAAGCCATTCCACCACTCAAACAACCCCTTTAAAATTTGAAATGAACTATGTTGTGTAAGGCTTACTCCTTATGCAGTCAAGGAGAGACTTCTTATGCTAAGACACTCATCTCCCAACAACGTAGAAACATCATCAAAATGGGATATTTCTTGAGCTTGTGTATGGAGGTATCTTTGAGCTAGTTCAGTATCCCTTTCAATCTTCAGATGGTTATTGATGACTCCTCTAGGGTTGAACAGTTATGTCGTAATGTGTAAGGGTTATCTATTTTCTCTTCTCATAACCCTCCTCATCTCTTGTGCTATTGTCTCCTCATTTACCATCCATGATGCTAAGGCCATTAATTTCATATTCCCAATCCTAGGATTGGGGTCCCAAATATTTAAATCTATTAACACAAGGTTATGCATATAAAACTCTGCCATTTTTTCCTTGTCATCCATGCTAGCTTGATTGTATAAATCAGTGAACTGTCTACAATTTTGAAAAGGCAAGGACCCATAGGAGGCTAAAGTTTTGATTTGAAAGAGGAGCCACTTCTCCTTAAGGTAAAATACATATGAAGGTGAAGGATACCTGTTTTGAATGGCCTCCATGCACAAGTCTTCCATGGTGATCAATTGTTTACCTTTTTGTTGAAGCTACTCTTGTAGTACTACATTCTCTTCTTGTGCTTTCTAAAGCTTCTCCTTAAAAATTGACTCTCTAGGCCTCACATAAGATAAATATTTTCCCAATTTAGCTACTTTTCCTTCCATAACTCCTATATCACACACTCCTTTAGATGTGGCAAGCTTCATCCAATGATGACTGTGTGCCCTCTCTTCCTCCAACTGATAAAATAACGAAATTCTGAATTTTTGAGGAATTAATCTACCCCCCTCAATGTAGGTGTAGTAAGAGTTGAGATTGGGTTGAGGGATAGGGTTTGGCACCATTGCAACATATTTGGGATTTGATTTTAGTGAGGTGGCATCTTCTTTGTTATCTTTTCCTCCCTCTTTTTCATCATGTATTTCCTTTTGTGCCTTGCCCTCAGCTTCCTTGACCTATTTCACTCCTATGGATGTCTTTCCCCCCTCAACCAAAGAATTTTTCTTCACATTTGTGCTTGTTGGAGTTTCCTGTAGCAAAAATAGAGTTTCCTATAGAAAAAGTAGAGTTTCCTATAGAAAAATTTGTTTTTCTTGCTGAAGACCCTCTTCTCCGTGATTTTCACTCTTTTCACTCCTTGGTTTACATGAGGTGTATGGATTGCCAATCTGGCTCAATGTCTTCTAATATATGTTACAAGGGTCCTTATCAGTGAAGTGACTTCTTGTACCCTTCCTTCCTCTAATATTATTTCTTCCTCCTTCTATGGTGATTCTTCAATGGTGATAGGGCTATTGGTGGGAGTTTATGGATTTCCATATCTCACCCTCTTATTGTTCCTAGTTATAGCGTACATAGGTGTCTGGCCCTTTTTTTGTTTTAATAAGTGTGCTTAAAGTAGTTAGAGTGGCAACTACCTCTTGGTCTATGATGCCAGGTGACATGCTTGTTTATTGAGGGGAGGTTTCATGGCTTAATATAGGGTCCATATATTTTTTTTCCTCATACTTTACTTCCTCATTTCCTTCAACTTCTTCTTGCTCTCTTTATATTGTCTCTGTGTTCTCTGTCTCAATTTCCATATCCCCATTTTCCTCTCTGTTTTCTGCCTCTTCTTCCTCTCCGTTTTCTGCCTCTTCTTCCTCTTTTTTTTTTTTCCTCTTCTTCCTCTTCTTCCTCTTCTTCTTCCTCCTCTTCGACTTCTTCTTCCCTAGGCCTAGACGTAGAGGTTTTCCCTGTTTGGGTAGCTATAAAGGATTCCCCATCCATGTCTTTAAAAGAGGACCAAGATATAGGTAACTTTAGCCTTCTCAAAGAATAATTTACAATTAGTTTTATCAATCCATGATGGGCCAAGTGTTGATATTTCCTTTGTCTCACTTTATGGCTCATATCAGTGATGGAGTTTAGGAGGAAGTGAGGGACACTTAATCTATGTTCAGGTGGAAGCTCTCCTTGGAACCTAAGTTCATTTAACAACCTGAAATGATACCCATAGACCACACTCAATATGCCTTCACAAGAGATGAATTTCATGATGTGGAAGGAAATTCATCCCAGGGGTATGTGAGGCTCTCTCTTCTCAGACCATTTTTATCTTCAATATACTTCTCTCCTGGTAGGAAGAAATTATTTTTGGTTGCAGTGTTAAGCATTCTTTCCTTGACCCATTTGATTCCTAAGGGCAAGGTGGTAACTCTGCTTATGAGTTTAGGAGATAGAGTGATGGCTAGTCCTCTTATCACCATGGTGGCTCTTTCTTCTGAATGTCACTGTAGGGCACTGCAAATTATTTAGTTATTTCATCATAATAAAATTTCAATAGCTTGAAGAAACCTAGCTATTGGTGATTTCGGAACATTTCCATAGCCCGAGGGTGCTACCTAATTCTCTTAATGTCTATAGGCTCCCTCTTGTTGAATCCCCCTCCCATTTTAATGTTGTGAGATGAAGGTGGTGAGAGGTTTTTAGAGGTAAGTATTGGAGATGGAGGTGTTACATCATTTTTTGGTCATCTAACCTATTGTTATTAGATGGAACCAAGTACACCATGTAAGACCAACTTTACCCTAAGTAAAATTGCATTCACTATGAAAAATAACTTAGCAAACCACCTTTATTAAGTTGTTTATGGTCTAAACAGGAAACCCCATCAGGAAATATTAAATAAATCTACATTTGTTTTATTCTCCTCAAGGAATAATTAGTTAAACAGTAATTTAATTAATATTCCTGGTTATATTTAACCCAAAACAGGTAAATTAATTAGATAAATCATTATTTATCTTATTATTTCCTAAAAAATAATTATTTAAACCTTATTTAAATAATATTCTTTGTTGAATATGACTAAATCACCCTTAAATAATTAAATAAATCATTATTTATTTGATTATTACTCAACCACATCCTTAAAATGATAAATAAATCATTTATTTATTTATTATTTACAAATAAAGGGATTTGACCCAAGTCAAATTCCTTTTCCCTCCAACAAAGATAATAAAATATTCCATAAAATTTGGATCTTGATTTGGTTAATATCATTTTAACTATGCACCAATATCTAGACCAACTCAATATTTTGTTGTAAATAGAAGAGTTTTCCCATTCATTTATCACCTTTTGTTGCCTAAATATCACTCTGGATCTATACTTTTGGTCTGACTATTGATCCACCATCATAGTCATATTTTGCTACCATTTTTGTCTGGGTTTTCTACACCATCAAGAGAGAGGAATTTTAGATCTGAATTGCTGAGAACTTACAAGAACCCATCCCATTGAGGAGAACAGGGAACACCCTCTTTTGTTTTCCTCCCAGGTGCCATTAATACAAAATTCATTCAACATATTCTTGTCTTGTCTATTGGATGCATGGAGTAAATCTTTTTTTTTCTACTACTTAATGTCTTCTAATGCATAGATCTAGATTTTTGCAGCATTTATCTTGATCACATTACCACAAATCTGAGGATATTGGAAACCACATTTGCTGTTAGGGCTATTTTTTATGTGCAGCTAAAGTGGTATTTTTTCATACGCTTGGAATTAAGATGCATACTAACAGGAGGCCTTGAAGAAAAACACAAGAAAATTCTTTTACCCTTTAACCATCAAATATACTTTTGCTAAGTGTGAATTACATGCAGGAATTTCAATGTTGGAGGATCACAATCCACTTACCTTGGTCCTTTTCTATTTTGGTTTGATATATGGAGGCTTTGGGAAGCAAATCCACCCACAGATAACTCTGTGCTGCCCTCTAAGCCTCTATTGGTCTGCTTCTAAAGTTTCCTATAGAAAAACATTGCTTCTTGTAGCACGATGGTACATGCAAGCCCAAAATTCGATTTTTCTCTTCTTATGGCTCCCACTTCTCTCCTACACTTGTTGCTCTTCTAAATTCTCAATGCAATGGTGGAAATGAGACAAATATTACCATTATTGGACTTTTAAACCAAATTTGGAGTGTTTTGGTGACTCGTACTCAACTCCAGTTTCCTTTTAGAGACTGTTGGCCCCCACTTCAGTTAATCATTATGACCTCATGATCACTCCACTTCATACTCATCCACCCTGACTTGACTTGATTTAAATTGCCCAGGTGGAGTGCACTTTCACTTTTCCTTCAGTTTTACTTTACGATAGTGGCCAAGTTAATTGGCCACCTTTTTTACTTTTAAATTTCTAAATCTCGACATTTAATAATTTTTTCAATTATGGATGCACATCGAGGGGTGAAAGGCCATACCTGAGCTTACATGGTGTTGGAGAGGTGCTGCATGAGCTAGTGCAATGAGCTGGAGATGGTGGTGGCAGCCTGAGTATTTTATTTGTTTTGTATTCATCTTTTTTTGTGTTTCCTGAGTGAGCAGTTTTTTCTGAGTGAGATGCTTATCTGTTCTGAGTGAGCTACTTACCCTTTTATTGTTTTATTTATTTTTTAGGTACTGAATGGAGGGCTTCATATTCCATGGCTGGTGTGCTTTTCCCTCTAGAGTATGTTGGTGGGCTTTTGGAGTCATCTACATTAGATTTCCTTCAACTTTTGGCCTTGTTGTGCCACACACAGATTTTCTACAGGAAACTCTCGAATACCTGTAGCAGTTTTCTCTTTGCCTCTTTCTACTTCAATTTGTTTAGGAATGTAGGTATATGGGTGTTGGAGGCTATGGAGGAAGAAATGGGATGAATGGAGTGGAGGATAGGAAAGATAAATGGTTCATATGCCAAGTTTTCAATGATTTAGTTTCCCAAGGTGCAACATAGGGTTTAGATTGGGAAACCTTGCACATGGAGTGAAATAGGGTGTTGGGAATTGCATGAATAGGAAAAAAACATATTATCATGCCCTAAATAAAGTTTGGAAACCCTTACGAATCGTTTTTTTTTCACAAATGAGTTTCATGTAGCATTTACATGACTTTCCTGTAGTGCTACAGGAATCCTGTAGCTGCCTGTTTTTCCTATGGCAATTACAAATTAGGGAAAAAAATGAAATTTTTGCCTATTTGGTGGGTGAAGTGGATGAAGTGATGGATTATGGAGTGGCTTATGGAGTGTGAAATCAGATAAGGAGAAATAAATAAGAGAAAACGCTCCTCTGGATCGTAAAAGCCATCTTCAATTGTTAACTTGCAAAACAGAAAAACACATAAATGCATAGGTATTTCTTTTTTATTTTTTCTTTCTTTTTATATTTTTCTCTTTTTCATTTTTTCTTAAAGGCAAGTGGGCTACCTCCACATATTTTTTCATCCCAGAGGCCTTCCTTGGGTGCCCCAAAGAGGTTTTCACCCAAGGATCTTTTATTCCCAAATTTTTTTTTTTCTCCATGATTGCCTCATGGAGGTTTTCAACCCTGGAGTTGAAATAGGGCGCATCAAAGAGGTTTTAACCCATGCCTCATTATTTATTTATTTATTCATTTATTTTATCTAGGATCCATTGGAAACTGTGGAGTTTCCCATGACATACACTTCACTACTTATGGAATTTATAAATTCTACCCTAAACAAGGGCTTCTTGTAAACCTTGAGTTTATAACCATTGACAAGTAGGGGAATTGCTTCCTCATCTATAGTTCTGATTTGAACTGCACCATTCTCATAGAATTTGTCCACTTTGTAGGGTCCCAACCATCTTGTCATTGTTTTTCCTTTGAATTCCTTAAACCTTGAGCCATACAACAGCGTCGGATCTCCTTCTTGAAAGGTATTTTCCTTAATGTTCTTGTCATGAGAGACCTTCCTTTACAGCTAAATTACCTCTCTGTGGAGGAGTGATTTCATCCTGAACTCATCCAACCATTTAATTTCAGCAACCAATATTTTTGGGCATTTTAATTGTCTAGGTCTAGCTCAACTACCATCCTTAATGTGTTGAATTCAAATTCAACTGAAAGAAAATATTTCTTGCCATAGACTAGGCCATAAGGAGTGAATCCTATTTTTGTTTTCCAGGGTAGTGTTGTAGGCCCAAGTAGCTTCTACCAATCTATCTACCCAATATCTCCTACTATTTCTCACAACCTTGTTGAGGATACTCTCTAATGCTCTGTTAGTCACTTCCACTTGGCCATTCACCTTAGGGTGGCAGGCAGTATAAGTATTATGATTAATCTTGTTCCTCCTCTGAAGATTCTAAATGAGATGAGAAGTGAATTTTTCCCCATGATCAGTGAATACTTCCCATTGGTACCCAAACTTTTAAAACAAATTCTCACTCAGAAATTATGCTACTTTCTCCTCGGTTGCCACCTTCACAGCTTTTGTTTCATCCCACTTTGTCAAGTACTTAGTGCAGACTATGATATAATTTTTATGTCCAAATGGTGGATCAATAGGTCCAATTAATTCCATTCCCCATTTTTCAAATGGCCTAAGGTTTACCTGAGGTTTAAAAGGCATATCATCCCTTTGTGTAGGTTTCCCCATCCTTTGGCACTGGTCGCACCTGCTAGTGTATCTTCTGGAATCCTGGTGAAGGGTAGGCCAATAGTATCCTGCCTGAAAAAATTTGAAAGCAGTCATTTTTATAGAAAAGTGGCCTCCACAAGTGCTATCGTGACATGTAGAGAGGATTTCAAAAAATTCTTCCTCCCTTACACATCTCCTAAATATTTTTTTAGGACTTAGATTGAAAATATTTCCCCCAATCCATGTGAAAGGGGTTTTTTTTCTGATGGTCTTGCTTTTATCCCTGAATGAGAGATTAGGAGGGAAATTTCTAGCAACCAAGTAGTTATCTATGTCAAAAAACCATGGTGAAAGTGTTAATATAGCAAAGAGATGTTCATATGGAAGTTGGTCATCCACCATTCCTTCTTCACCTGCAGATAGAGATAAAAAATCTGCAACAACATTATCCTTTCCAGGTTTATCAACAATGGTTAGGTCAAACTGATGTAAAAGTAAAAACCATCTAATTATACTAGCATTAACATCTGGTTTTCTCATTAAATATTTGATGGTTGCATGGTCAGTGTCAACGAAGGTCTGATACCCAGTTACATAATTTCTAAATTTTTTTAAAGCATGGACAATGGTGTTGGCGAAGAAACAGGTCTCACAGGTAAGACCCAGGTTCAGAGGTTGGGGCCAACAAGGGTTTCCGTTATAGTCTAGAACCACGCCGGCATTGTCACCCTACTCTGGAGAGCAGAGAGTCTCACCCGAGGCGTGTCGCGACCACATGCAGGAGGGGAATAGATCGATAGTGGTGGAAGGATCTGCAACTCATAATTAGTATGGGATTGATTGCATAAACATCATCATATACGCAAGAACATTCAGAAGAGTGAAAAGGTATTAAGAAAATAAAATTTTAATACATTACAGACATCATGTATGCATGCAACTCATATAATAAGACAACAACATGCAAGTATATTGATAACCTTCAACCAAATCCATAGTGGCATCACTTCCATAGGAAGAGCTTACAATTCTGTTACAGACGTCTCATAGGATAGAAAGATAGATAAGAGAAGCCTAGGAACTACAGAGATATCATGCTCGGAATGGATTCCCTCTGCAACATCTACTCAATCCTCTTCAGTCGCTCTGCATTCCTCCCTTCTTTCAGCCGGGTGATGGCTATTTATTCACCTGCCATCGCAACTGCTAGTTCCTCTTGCGTTCCTCTTCGGCTGCTTCCATATTCTCTCTTGTTGTCTATGAGTTCTACTCTCTGTCTTCTGCTATATCTTCTCTTCGTCTGCACTTGTGCGTCTTCTTTCTTCAACTATCTCCTGTTCCCTCACAACCTTGGTAGCTCCGCTACTCACCGTAGTTGCGACTTGGTTGCGGCTGCCATGTGTCATTCCGCAACCCAAAAATCTGCTCTTTATTCAAAATTCAAAACATTCAAAACAAGTATTCAAAACAAGGGCCCGAACAGGCCCGACCACAGTTTCATGACTCTTCCCGAGTCAATCACAAATCACTGTCTCTATCTCCATCGCCCCGCTGGAACCCGTGCCCTGTTCTTGCTGTGCGCCTTCAGCTTGTTGTCCAAATAAGGGCCCCAAATATGGGACTTTGCTGAAAACTGTAGCCTTAAGCTCATTGAATGTCTTCACAGCTTGCTGCCACCCTTGTAACAATGCATCTATCTCTGTGGTGATCTTGGTGATAGCTGCCTCCTCTACATGCGCCGGTACAGTCCTGAACACCGTGCCGATTTGAGTTTTGGCCTCGACGGCTAGCTGCTACATTGTCTTGGCACTGAGTTGGAGGGGCGGGCGGAGCTCACAAATTACTTGTTTTGCCATTGCTGAGCTGGCCTCTGTTTGCTAGATTTGCACCTCTAGAGCGTCTGCCTGGGCGTATAGCTGGTCCAACCGCGAGGTGTCCATGGCCTCTTGGATTTCCCTCAAAATTTGATGCAGCTGCGCTTAAATGGGTTGAATTTTGACCGTAAGGGCCATCGAGCACTCCTGAAGACCCTTCAAGAGGTTGTAAGAGTTGCGTGCTGCAGAGTTGAGAGTTTCCTACATCTGGTTGACTTGGCCCTGCCTTTCTGCAATTTGTGCTGTATAAAATACCTCTGGATCGGGCAGCGCTGGCCGTGCTGCTAACGCTTCTTGGAGCTCCACATTTTCCCTGTGGAGACCATTGAATGTGATCCTGAGGTGGAGGGCCTGTTCTACGATATTTGTCTCTGGTACATCTGCAGGCAGCTGAGTCTAATGAGCCTCAACGGTTTTCCATACCTCAGAAAACACCTTGGCGACTTCGTTTATCTGACCTTGTAGTTGCCCCTGTGCTGCTGTGAGCTGGTCGCACTGTTCAGTAAGCGTGGTGATATACTGTTGTTGCTCTTCGCACCTCTGCTGTAGTTGAGAATGAAGCCTTGCTTCTTGATGGGCCGCCCGCTGGATAAAGTAGTACAGCTGAGCCGTACCCCATGTTTCTAAGTTGGCGACCCCCAAAGTGCTTTGATCTGGCCGCCTTTCCTGTAGGGGTTGCCCACTAGAAACTGATCGAGTGGAGTGCTCTGGAGGGGACGGCGGCGGGGTCTAATGAGGTGTTGAGTCGGCCATATTCAAGTCTGGCCACTCTTGCTAATCTGTATGGACAGTCTGTGGAAGTATAGTAGGCTCAGGCTAAGCCTCAGCTGAGTCGGCAATAATTTGTGCCATCTGGGAAAATATATCAGACAAAGAAACTTGGGGTTCCCCAGTGGGGTCGACCGGTGGTACTACTGCTGCAGTACTGGAGTCAACCTTGGCCCCGTGGTCCCCATTAAGTAGACTTCGGATGATTGGGTTGGACACGGTGGCGGATGAATTGGATGGAGCGGATGAAGTGCTAGGTGTAGGTGGAATGGTACGTGGTGGTGAAAGCCGAATGTTGATGAACTCGGAGGGGTCAATGGGTGGTTCTTCCTGTATCAGCACCCCTGTATTTAGTGGCCATGGTGGATCCTCCTCAGTGTGGTCCACCACCAGACTTGATTCGATGGTTCAGGCCCTCTTGGCCTGAGGAGCTTCTAAGAGGTTGGTGGACTTGCTCTTTTCCCCCAGCGGGGTCATCATCGGACTTGGAGAAGTAAATAAAATAGTAGGGATGGGGGAGGTGATGGGAGTTGTGTGGGGACGCGATGTGGAGTGATAAAGCTGGAATTCAGAGAGAAAAGGAAAAGGAACGGCATGTTAGGTCCCTATATCACTAGTATAGTCCCTTATTATTGTTAGTGTAAACCCCTTATATTTATTATTGAACCCTTGTAACCCCCATTTTGTTATTATTGTGCCCTTAAATTATTATTGTTAGGTCGGCTAGGATTACATTGTGGCCCACTAGGATTACATTATGGCCCCATGGACTCCTATATATAGAAAGGAGGTTTTGTAAATTGTATCATCCAAGAATTGTTCATTTATGTAATGTATTGGAGGTTTCCCCCTTGAAGTGGATCATTTCTAAGGCGTTGATATCTCTTTTCTTCTCTTTTTGGAGCTGGTTACACAACATTTGGTATCAGAGCTTTGGATTCTAGGGTTTCGCTGCTCCAAAAAGGTCATCGTGGAATTTGCGCTATAACTTTTTTTCTACGAAGTTTTAGAAGCTGAAAACTTTAGGGTGTGAAGCCGAAATCCTGAGGAATATTTTCTAAAAATTTCAGAGCCTGGTTCGCAATATTTTCAAAGATATGATCTGTGGAAGTTAGGTCTTTTTTCAGGCTCCTAAACAGGTCATCGTTGCATATGCGCTATAAAAAAATTTCTACGAAGGTTCAAAATCTGAAATTCGTATGGTGCGAAGCTGAAATCCCGAGGAAATTCTTCAAACAATTTCAGAGCTTGGTTCACAATATTTTTGGAGATATGATCTGTGGACGGTAGTGCTTTTTCAGGCTCCTGAATTGCATCTCAAAGAGGTGATCGTGTTAAAAGTTCAATAACGCTCTCTCTGGGCATCGGATTGGAGTGCTGTAAAAAGTGGTCACAAGTACACAGACTGTAGTTTCTTGGCTATCAATTTCAGAGACAAAGGACGAAACAGTGACACGTGGAAAGTTGTACAAATTCGCTCTACTGAACCAGTCCATAATTAGGTCATTGTGGGAGATTGGACACAACTTTGTCTTGGAGAATCCAAATCAGGTCAGACCTGTGGCATTCAAAAGAGAATTCAGAGGGATACTTCAGTGCTGAATTTTAGATATTGAAGATCCGTAATCACAGAGATAATACAATTTCAATATCAAGCTCGTCAAAGCAAGTAAAAGGTGTGTATTTTTTTTTCCAAATTGCATAAGTCTTGTTTGAAGAATCAAGTTGAATTGATTGCAAGGGCCTATTGTAGAATAGATATCAATATTGGAGTCTAAAATGGCCCCTAAAAATAATTCAACACCAATTAAGCCTTTATAAGGCTCTACTATGACTCATGAATACTAAGAATGGCAACATGACATATCAAAATTACAAGAGAAAGTGCAACAAATTTCGCTCTCGCAAAGAACAACAAAAAATGAAATGGAAGTTTTGAAGAAGGGCGTGGAAACTAAGATGGATGGTTTGAAAAAAGGCGTGGAAGCTAATATGAGTGGTTTGGAAGCTAAGATGGATGGCATGGAAGTGGGCATGGAAGCTAAGATGGATGACATGGAAGCTAAGATCGATGAAAAAATGAAAGACAACATGGAAAACATGAAGAAAGATCTAAAAGTAGACATCGAAGGTTTGGTAAAGTTGATACAAGAAATGTTTCTTAATGGTGAAAAGATAGTAGAGGAAACTCATGATGAGAACAAAATAAATGTTAATCGTGATTTCATAAACTCTCCTGTTGGAGGGAAGAACCACCATATTCCAAAAATGGATATGAGGAAGTTTTATGGAAAGGATATTGTAACATGGATACTACAGATGGAGCAATATTTTGATCTCCATAATGTGCAAAACACACAAAAGGTACGCATTGCAACTTTACATTTAGAACAAAATACATTTGTATGGTATCGATGGCTTTGCTCCCGTAAAAAAATTGTCACTTGGTCAATTTTTACGGAGGAAATGATAGCACATTATGAGGATACAAAGAGCAATAGCTTCTTTAGCCAATTGATAAATCTCAAAAAAAAGGGTTTAGTGGGGCAGCACATTGAGGACTTCCAAAAATTGAATATAAGGGTAATTGATATTCCAGAGGAACACAGGATCGATCTCTTCATAGGAACTTTAAAGGATAACATCCAACATGAACTTCGTGTTTTGGAACCGGATTCATTGGAGAAGGCATTCAGGTTGGCAAGAAAATTTGAATGTAAAATAATGGCGACAAGGAAGCCTACCACTCAATTCTATAAAGAAGGAAGTGTTGCTACGTCTAGATTTCCACAACCTATAAGTTTGACACCACAAGAATTGGAAGAAAAAAGAGAAAAAGGGCTTTGCTATAGTTGTGATAGCAAATACACTAAAGGTCATAAGTGTGCTGAGAAGAAATTATTTTACATAGATTGTGAAGAGGAAGAAGAAAATGAACAAGAAGAGGATATACACCGGGAACCAACCCTAGAAGAGGAAGAAATGAATCCGACCATATCGTGTAATGCACTGGCGGGAATTACCACTCCTCAAACTCTCAAGATACAAGGACAAATCAAGAAGAAAAAGGTAATAGTGTTGATTGATTCAGGTAGCACCCATAATTTTATTCATTGTAAGGTAGCCAAGGAATTAAATTGTTTCCTATACCCAGCACCAGAATGTCAAGTGATGGTTGCAAATGGAGGAACCATAAATTGCTCTGGAAAATGCCATAATATTAAGCTAACTATGGGGGAATATGTATTGACTAGTCCAATGCTTTCCATTCCTATGGGAGGTGTTGATGTTGTACTAGGAGTACAATGGTTACAATCTTTGGGGATGGTAGCTTTTAATTTTCAAGAACTTTTCTTGAAATTTTTTTCAGAAGGAAAGGGAGTCGAATTACGAGGTATTGAAGGGAAGCCAGGAAGGATAATAAGATCTAATGTCATGACAAAGCTTCTAAAGAAAGAACAACGAGGCTTGATTGCACAATTATGCTCACTAGAAGTTCCGACATCAAAATCATCTATTTCTGCAGATCTCCAGCAAGTCTTGGACAATCATTCCTAGGTGTTTGAAACTCCCAAAGGACTCCCACCTATTTTTGATCATGATCATGCTATTCATCTAATTCTAGGAAGTGTTCCTCCAAACATCAGGCCTTATAGATATCCTTACTTCCAAAAGAGCGAAATTGAACGTATGATTGCAGAAATGTTAGAGGCGGGTATAATTAAACCTAGTTAAAGTTCTTTCTCTGTTCCTGTAGTTTTGGTACACAAGAAGGATGGATCATGGCGAATGTGTCCGGATTATAGGGAGCTCAATAAGATCACCATTAAAGACAAATCTCCCATTCCTGTGATTGATGAATTATTGGATGAATTACATGGAGCAATTTATTTTACCAAGTTGGATCTTCGTTCAGGATATCATCAAATTAGAATGAAGACTAAAGATATTCCAAAAACAGCATTTCGAACTCATGGGGGTCATTATGAATTTTTGGTCATGCCTTTTTGTCTTACCAATGCACCTTCTACATTTCAAGGGTTGATGAATTCCATTTTCAAACCCTTCCTTAGAAAATTTGTGCTAGTATTTTTTGATGATATACTAATCTACAGCAGGTCTTGGAAGGATCATGTTGAACATGTTGATAGGGTGCTCAAACTATTGCGGAGAAAAAATTATATGCAAAAACATCCAAATGTTTCTTTGGAGTACAAGAGGTGGAATATCTGGGTCATATTGTATCTCACGAGGGTGTTAAGGTAGACCCTAACAAAATTAAATCCACTAAGGAATGGAAAGTCCCACAACCATAAAGTAGTTGCGAGGAATTCTCAGGTTAACAGCGTATTATCGCAAGTTTGTTAAGAATTATGGGAGAATAGCAGCACCTCTAACAACATTATTGAAGAAAGATGCATTTTCATGGCCTCCTGAAACAACTAAGGCCTTTGAACATCTTAAAGAGGCAATGTGCCTAGCACCGGTCTTAGCTACGCCAGACTTCACAAAAACCTTTATTGTGGAATGTGATGCCTCAAGAAATGGAATTGGTGCTGTTTTAATGCAGGAAGGAAGAGCCATTGATTTTGAAAGTTTTCCAATCAAAGGAAAATATTTACAGAAACCTATTTATGAGAAGGAAATGTTAGCAATACTGCATGCACTAAAGAAATGGCGAACTTACCTAATAGGAAGACACTTCAAGGTAAAAACTGATCATGATAGTCTTAAACACTTTTTGGAACAAATATTATCTTCAGAAGAGCAGCAAAAATGGGTCACAAAGATGTTGGGTTATGACTTTGAAATAATATACAAAAAAGGAAAGCTTAATGTTGTTGCAGATGCACTCTCAAGAAAGAATGAAGAGGTGGAAGCATTGCTTTGTGCCATTTCTATTATCCAACCAGATTGGATAACCGAAGCAAGAGATGAATGGAAGAATGAAAAAGATGTATGGACACTCATTCAAAAGTTGCAGCAAGATCCTAGTACATCTGATACATTTAGTTGGAAAAATGATTCCTTATGGTACAAAGATCACTTATATCTTTACAAGAATTCCCAACTAAAACAAAATATTCTTCTAGAATTGCACACTTCTCCTTTAGGAGGACACTCAGGATTTTTAAAAACTTACCACAGGGTGAAGAAAGAATTTTTTTGGGATGGCCTTAAATCTGATATTCAAAAGTTTGTGGCGGAATGTTTGGTTTGCGAGCAGAATAAAGTGGAAACAATTAAGACCCCGGGACTTCTACAACCTTTATCCATTCCAAGTCAACGTTGGGAGGAGATTTCAATGGATTTTATCACAGGTTTACCTAAGTCCGAACGAAAGAGTGTCATCATGGTGGTAGTTGATAGACTTACCAAGTATGCACAGTTTTGTGCATTATCTCATCCATTTAAAGCAAGTATAGTTGCTACTACATTTATGGACAAAATTCAAAAGCTACATGGAAGCCCGAGGGTTATTGTGAGCGACAGAGATCCCATTTTTACTCGAAATTTTTGGACGGATTTATTTTCTTGTTTGGGTACTCGATTAGCTCATAGCTCATCTTATCATCCTCAATCTGATGGTCAAACTGAGATAGTAAATAAATGTTTGGAAGGATATCTTCATTGTTTTGTATCTGATAAACAAACACAATGGGTCAAGTGGTTACCTCTTGCTGAATGGTGGTATAACACTTCCTTCCATGCTGCAGCAAAAATGACCCCATTTATGGCACTTTATGGATATCATCCACCATCCATCACATCATCTTTAAGGGAAAATTCGAAGGTTCAAGCGGTGGAAGATCACATCGAGCATC
Source organism: Pinus albicaulis (assembly GCA_034641835.2). Taxonomy (NCBI): domain Eukaryota; kingdom Viridiplantae; phylum Streptophyta; class Pinopsida; order Pinales; family Pinaceae; genus Pinus; species Pinus albicaulis. Next base: position 927,449,440 of record CM076576.1, read on the forward strand.
AGCAAGAAGTTCTCCAACTCTTAAAGGATAACCTGAATTTGGCACAAAATCGAATGAAACAACAGGCTGATCAACATCGCAGTGAGAGAAGTTTTGATGTAGGAGATTGGGTATTTTTACGGCTACAACCATACAAACAAATGTCCCTCAAGCAAGCTAAGAAGGATAATAAATCATCACCAAAGTACTATGGTCCTTACAAGGTGTTGCAAAAGATTGGTTCTATGGCATACAAATTGGAGCTTCCTGCTTCTTCACGAGTACATCAAGTTTTCCATGTTTCATGCTTAAAGAAGGTTATAGGTGAAAATCTTCCAGTTCAAACAATATTGCCAGAACTTGATGAGGAAGGAAAAATCATATTGGAACCTGAAGCAGTCACGGAAACAAGAACTCGACGGCTACGGAATCGATCAATTTCAGAGTATCTCATCAAGTGGAAGAACTTACCCACTGAAGATTCTACATGGGAGGATGAGAATTTTATACAGAAGCACCCAGAGCTACTCAAGCGTTGAGGACAACACTTTTTTGAAGGAGAGGGGCATGTTAGGTCCCTATATCACTAGTATAGTCCCTTATTATTGTTAGTGTAACCCCCTTATTGTTATTATTGAACCCTTGTAACCCCCATTTTGTTATTATTGTACTCCAAAGAAACATTTGGTTGCCTCATTAAAACTACGTACCTAAGTGTTTAGGTGGCGAATGAGGGGGACGAGCTGCATGATGGAGTATTGTTGTGCCACCTCCGCATTCGTCTCGGCAGGCTGTTGCTTTGGTAGCATCTGATCAAAGTTGTAAATGGGTACCCCGTTGTGGATTTCCATCGCGACCCCCGGCCATGAACAAACTTCATTGTGGAAAGCGGTATCTTCAAGCTGGAACTTCAACGGCCGCATGTGAAATGTGTCCTCCAGCACGCAAGTAGGTCGGATATAAGTATGCCTGTGACTGACCCCAAACCATACTTGCTTTCTGTACTCATCCAGAAGGTTCCTGGGCACCCTCTGCTGGCTTGTTACCACGTCCTTCATTAAACCATACCAGGTCCAAAATGCCTATGGATTAACTTCTTTGGTGCTGGGATCACCCGAAACCTTCCATGGGACGTACTTCATCGCTAGAGGTTGGCCCTCTGTTATTTCCACTGGTAACCTGACAAGCGGAGTGTGCCACTTCCACATGGAAAATGAAACTATCAAATATCTGTAAATGAAGCTTGTAGCCCACTTGTAATTTTCTTCGCATGCGTCAAATAGTTCCTTCAACAGGAAGGAGCACCAGTTCAATTTAGCATCCTGAACACAGTGCTCGGCAATGGAGATAGTATCCAGGGTACATTCTCCCTTTGTGTAGTGCCTCATTTTCTTACTGGAAATGAGGTAGCATGCGAACTTGATCTCGGGCTTATTGATAAGCTCCATCTTTGCTCCCTTTCCTCCCCGTCGTGTGCCATATTTGACATAATAGTCAGTGTCTCCTGACTTCCTCGCTCGCTTGGAAGTGGTCTGACATGCAGTCGAGACATCCACACCATTCTGCGAAAGCCCTGTGTGCCAGTCGATATCCTCAGCATGAATGGGAATTTCCTTATTCAACCACAAGGACCTGTTCTGGATGCGACTGAGTAAGAACTTGGTGCACTGCATGGCCAGTCCTGTGGTCCCGAAGACCGGAAGATTTCGTAAGTTCAAAAGAGAGGTTTGTTGTAGGCCCTGGAACTCTAATAAAATTTTGTTCACTAAGCGCCCAGCTTCTGTGACGTAGTGTTCCATATACACCTACCATTTGAGTGCCAGGAAATCAAATGAGTCTGAGAGGTTTGCGTCTATGAAGGCCGTATTGTCGTATTTCCTGATGAGGGACTCTGTCTTATGAATTCTGTTGTCGAGCTCTGGTTCTAGGACTACTAGGTTACCTTTCGGCATCTTCGTTCGGCGTTGATACACTTGCAGAATTGGTCTTGGCATCTTATCTTGGTGCTGTGCGTCTGGATACTTTTGTTGCTCTGGTTCTGCTTTAATTTCTAATTCTAACTGCTCCGACATTCTCGTGCTTTTTCCTATGCAAGTTATGTAATTACCTGGCACGAGTGAGGTTTATGAGACCCCATAACGAGCTAATTCCTGTTGGCATTCTTCTCGGCAATAATTGTGTGATCAATTGTATGCTAAGGTGTATTCTAACAGTTGTTGATGGTGGAATGGGGAAATGGGCGGACGCGACGATTGAGATTACTTCGAATTATGGCAAAATGATTATTGCAAGGTTACTTCTAATTATGGCAATTTATGCTGCAAATCTAGACGATCCTATGGACTGACACAAGTACTAACTGAAATGATATGGACTGACATTGACACATTTGCTGATCCTATGGGGATGACACACTGGACACGCCCCTCCCTGACCACAATCGGTTGAGGTGCGGTTCCCGCAACAGAGTGGTTATTGGCGACTTATGCATGAACGATAGACACTACCTATTCTCATCCCGGTTGCAGGAGATTTATTCAACTACGATATGTTATGGCTTCTCTTGGTTGTGAGAGTTATTAATGAAAGGTGGAAGAAAATCATTCCTGGTATGGTTTTAGGAATGCGCCATTCACCCACCCAGGTAAAACAGTACCGTCCAACTGAGCCAACCGAACAGCTCTGAAATGTCTAATCTCGACGACAAAGTAAGGTCCCAACCAGTGCATCTGCAGTTTTCTTGGAAACTTCTGAAACTTTCTATCACATAAGAGGACCTTTCCTCCAACCTGGAACATTTTTTTCTTGATGTGGCGGTTGTGCCACGCCTTCTGCATAGCCTTCTGAACTTTCTAGTGGAACTCGACCAGAAACCGGGCCTCGTCCAGTTCTTGTAATTCGTGGAGGCGCTCTTGTAGTGATTCTTCTTTCGAAAATTTGAGGGATGTGGCAATTAAAAGACTCGGTACGGTGAACTCGGCGAGGATCATAGCTTCCCAGCCATACACTAGCTAGAACGGTGTCTAATTGGTCAAGCGCTTCACCGTAGTCCGGTAGGCCCATAGTGCAGCGAGTAGCCGCTCATCCCAGTCATCCCGCTGGGCATTGCAGATCTTTGTCAAACCCTTTTCGAGGATTTTATCGAACGCTTCAATAGTACCATTGGCCTGTGGGTGGTACGGGCTGCTTTTGTGATGTCGAATCATGAATGTGTTCAGCAGCGATTTTACTGTTTCATTAATGAAATGCGTACCTTGATCACTGGTCAAACTGCGCGGGCAGCCAAACCTGTTGATGATGTGTTCAAAGATGAACCGCGCTGCTATATACGCCATACAGTCCCATACCGCCGCTACCTCAACCCACCTGGTGAGGTAGTCGGTTACGGTAATGATGTATCAGGCCTTGGAATGCCTAGCTACTAGGGCTATGGGGCCTACGAAGTCAACAACCCACTTCTCGAATGATCGCAACACATGCACCAGGTGTAGCGGGAGCTCGTCCCTATGAGAGGGCCTCCCCATTCGCTGACAGAAATCGCATCGCTTAACAAATGTCTTACAATCGGCAAGGACCATCGGCCACCATAGTCCAGCTTGGAGCACCTTCCTGGCAATGGGTTTCGCCCCCACATGCCCACCTGCAACGCCGCTGTGGCATTCCCACATCACGGCTTCACGTTCGTGGTTGAGTATACATCTGCGCAGAACCTCATCGAGGCCCAATTGGTATAGCTGCCCTGCAATTAGTTAGTATTCGGCAGCGCGAATGACCAAGTGCCATTTCTGCAGTGGGGTGTGTTGTGCAGATTAATCCGTCTTGCGGACAAGACCGATCTCTCTAGTACAAAAGGTAACTAGCAACAAACAACCAATTATACTAATCTCTCTCTAAGCATATGCAATTTATAAAAACACTATACGGGTGCAAGGCCTACCTTATATCCAATGCTTTGCTTGCTTACTTGATTTTGTTGAAGTCCTTCCCGTGCACTGAAAGAACGTCCTTCGTATATCTGCAATCACAAACAAGGAAAAAGATTAAGCAGCACCTGTATAGACATTATCATAAATCATACTTATCATAATGATCAAGGAATTTATGAAATAAACCACAAATTGACGGTTTAATGAGAGAAATGAGTATATTTGTATTAACTTTAAAGATAGAAAACCTTTACAACCTGTGCCTTGATGTTGTGCAGGTCCTCCCGGGGTCCGAAGCAGGAATCTCCTTTACTCTGACAAGCATTGCACTCTTTGAACTAAGACAAATGAGGATAAGTGATTTAACCTCACAGAAAGTCTTAGTTACTCAAGTCTAAAACTCAACAACATTTAACTTCAAATCTCATAAGCTTGAACTCCCTTTGAGGCTACCCAAGGCCTCTTTTTATAGTGAAAGAGAGGAGGTTTCTAGTTCCAAATATGAAGGGATAGAATCCTCCTTCAAAGGGATAAACTCCTTACATCAAGGGGTTAGCTCCATTAAGAGAGGGATGCATGAACCAGCTTCAAAGCGTATCCATTCCGAAAATTCCCGTCTAGAATCTTCTAGAATTCACCTGGAATTCACTTTTTATCTTCATGTTCTCGCCTTTTTATGTTTTACAGAGGTCCGCACCTATTACACAAAGAACGTGTGGTATGGTTCCGCATGCAGGCTGAGATTTAGGTGCGGGACCGCAGGGAATGCATAGAGAAAGTGCGATACCAATTCTTAGGGGATTTTAGGGATTTTCTTCTGATTTTGAAGCTTGATATGAGGAGCTGGTATATTAGACTTGCACAAGGAGGAAGTATGAGTAATAATGAGCTCATACGGTCAGCAGAATGTCAAGGTGACAGTTTTCAGTGTAACAAATTGCCCCCTAAAGTGCAAAGTCTGTAATAGATGAAGCTGTAGTCTGTCATATATAAAGAGTGCATTACTTTATCATTTCAAAGATCATCCTGTGGACACCCCAGTCGGTACCTATAAAAACATTCAATGCAAAATATATACATGTATATGTCATCACTGAGGTAGGCATTCCCATACTCAGATAAAAACTAACTATAAACTAACTGAAATCGTTCTGATACAAGAATGATTTTGAATACATCATAGTACAAATATATGTAGACACAGTATGGACGCAGCCATCTGTTTATCAAAAGTCTACTGTATAGATGACAACAAAATTCCCCGCAGCCTGGATGGTGGAAACTAGATCCAGGGTCTTGATTTCCGTATCTCGAACCAATACGATTCTATCCATGTGAATGAATGTATTGAAGTCGAACATGGTAGAAACCACTTGATTACCAGTCAATGATGTGAACTGTTAACAAGTGTGAGAGAAACCACCAGTAATGTCAATGGCTCTCGAAGTACTCAGTACAGTCCATGAAATGTGAATGAATGAGCTGAAGTCGAACATGTCACGGAGTCATTCGATCGAAGGTCATTAATGTAACCTGTCGTCGAAAGCGAGAAACCTGCCATTGAGGCATGCAGATTTCAAGGTACTGACGATTTCTGGATCAACTTCCTAGATAATGTGCTGATGTCGATAGAAAGTGATCTGTCGTAGGCAAGCCCACAACACGAAATCATAGATCAAGTTTTGAAAATATGTTGGCAAGGACTGACTCGGGGATGGTCAATGATGGATGACAGATATTTTGCAGATGAATGGTTTTATTTGAACTGTTCTCTTGGACACATAACGACACTGCAGATGGCTTGGTGACAATTGACTCAAAGCTAATACCCAGAAACCGGCTGAAAATTTTCAATGTGGTTTGATTAACTGTTAGGCAAAGGATTTCCCAACCCAGGTGAATATAAGTGTCGTGTCCAAGAGTGGTCGACTGAGGTTTCGGACAATTTTAAAATACAACAAACATGCTCATTTTTCTCTCTTTTCCCCCACCATTTCTGGCAAGTACCTCTTTATTTTTGACAAGCTTGAGGAGGATAACATTTGCTTGGTTATAAGGTCACCCTTCGGGTGAGTCCAACTTAGTTTAAAATTTGAACCCTAAGAAGGAGTGGTTCGTTCCTGTTGAAAATTAAACAGGTCCTTTACTGTTAAGTTTTAACGAGTCCAGTATAGGAGAAACTCGGTGTTTTTTAGTTTTAGGGAGTCAGAAGAAAAACTTAAGAAAACTCCATGGGTGTTCTTTTTCGTAAATTTAGTCTCTCGAGCCCGAAAAAGGATAAAATAATGCGGGAGAGAACTCTGTTGACCGTATTTAGTCAACGTATACCTTTTTCGTAAATAGTCCATTTCAGTCCGTAAAAGGGGTAAACTTATACTGAAGGGACGATTGTTCATTTACTTTAACGAGTTTGAATAGTCAAGTACTCGGCAATCTTTTCATATTTAGAGAGTCTGAAAAGGGCTTAAAGAGGACTCCAAGGTTTCGCTTTTTCGTAAAATTTTTGAAAGAGTCTGAAAAAGTGATAAAAGTATGCTCTTTGTTGAAAAATGATTATTTCACCTGAAAAATCCTGTTTCTGCACAAAAACTCAAAAAATTACACATACCTGTTTAAGATAAATAAAAATGCTTTCAAAAATATCCCTTTTAAAGTGAAAAATAAATAAATTTACAATTCATTCATTCGAAAAAACTTATAAAAGGACTTTTTCTATTTCATTTTCACCGTTCAGTTGCAGAGTGAAAAGTAAAAAGCTTTTGGATAAAAAAGTTCCCGTGAAGATTCTGGAAAATTCAACCGTTGGAATCGAAAATCGTCAGCCCCAGGTAATCCACGACCTCCTTATCTTGCTTTTCATCCGTTTAAAATTCGTTTTTAGGCTTTAGTTTGATTTTTAGGGCAAAAATAGGTCAAAAAATGCGCCCGCGGGGTCCGCAGGCGGGACACAGGTTGCCTGCGGACCCCGATTTTTTCTGAACGGGAAAAAATCGGGGGTGCCGCACCCGGCACACACCTTTCGTGCGGAGCTACGCTCTGTTTACAAAGAGCGGGTGCGGTACCCGCGCGGTTAAAATTCAAGCACAGTTTTCTCAAATTTCTGCCAAAAGTTTTCAAATGAAATCATGCTAATATGCCTTATTTTGTGTTGCGGGATTAACAAGTTGCTTATTTGGCGAGAAAGGGAACATGAGGAAGTGGATGAAGCTGCAATACTCCATTTGCCCACACAAAGGGCATTAAAAGCATGCTGCTTATACAAATTCTGGGCCATCTCTGGCATGAGGGCACAAGTGGAACTCTTAACATGGTTGGTAGACAGATGGCATGTGGAGGACCAGTGTTTCTTCATTGGTGGCCACTGGCTCGAAATTGAGCTGGAGGATATATACTTTTTGACTGGTTTGTCCAAGAGGGGCGAACATGTATCTTTGTTTGGGACTAGGCCAGGTGGCCAGACTGTCGCTAGTCTTCAACTCGAATTTTGCAATGATCAGGCGGATCCTCGGGACAAACGGATTGACATAAAACATATCATCCGTCCTGAACTGAAAGTTATAGCATTCACTGTTACCAAACTATGTGGGAGCGCCGTGCTTCATGTAGCTACTGGTTCCCAAATGCGCATTGCTGTGGACTGTTTTCGTGGCACCATCTTCAACTGGTGCGAAGCTGTGTTGGCAAATATAAAAGGCCAACTTACCAGAGCAAAAACCGGGAAACTAAAAAACTTTGGATATGGTTCCATTGTCGTTTCTTTTTCTTTGGAGAGGGTCCCTCAGTTAGCTCCACAGAGTATTTCAGTTGATGCCGGTCGACTTCGAGAACCAAGAATGGTTCGCTGGTCCGCGTTGATGGCTCGTCATGCTATTGAGGGCACTGAGATTGTACGATTCCCTGCTTCATATTTTCATTGGCTGGATCGCCAAGTTTTCATGATAGAAGATTTTCCGTATGCAGGGATAGATTTCCGCGGAGATAGAGAGATGTCTCTCCCTGCAGGGGAACAGTGGGACGATTCAGGTAAAACATTTTTCAACGTTTTGCTAAGTTAAAAAAATTTTAATTTTTTATCGTCTTAGAAAACTAATAACCAAAAGTTTTTCAAATACAGATGTGGGTCCACAACGTCCAGCTCATCTCCAACCTTTCGAGAGGAGGCAACCAGTTGCGCCCGCACCAGCCCCAGCAGGCCAATCAGCAGAAATTTTGACTGATTTGGAACATCATCTAGAGCACTTGACTCTAGATATACCAGAGACGAGTATAGATGATATTCCCCTCAGGCTTCAAAGATATGTGATTGGAGTCCCAGGACCTTTCAGGAGGTTCCTATGCAGGGTGGCTCGAGCAGTTGTTTCCTATCGAGATCATCATTAGTGATGAGATGATCATGTAGACTCATTTTTGTACTTTTGTGTTACCATTTTTGCCGATCATAAGGTGTTTCCAACCTATGATCGAAGACGATGTATATTTTTTTTGAACACACTCCTATGATATATATCACTATTTTTGACGGCTATCTGCGTACATGAATGAATGTTTTTTGTTTTACTGCTTTTAATTATTGCAAATGTCTATTTATCATACTAGAAGCAATTGAATCTGCTAATGTATTTAAACGTCTCGGAATATGCTGATATTCAATGTAATCAAACTCACGTTCCAAGAGACGAACTCTCAAAAATAACCGTAATAACACCGGATTTCTAATGGTATAAACCCTGTTAAGTTGTAATACAACAAGTTCAGAATCTAACCTTACAATCAAACTCCAAATTCCAAATGATATGGACTCAGATAATAACTCAATCACTGCACTATACTCGGCAATGTTATTTGTTGTTTGACCAAGGCTTACCCCATGCATGGATACTAACTCGTCAGAAGGTGAATAGATAACCCAAGCTGCGGAAGAAATGTTCCGTGTACTACGACAAGCACCATCAACAAAACCAATGTAGGTTTGAAGAGACGTCGACATCTGCAATATCAAGAGTAAAACTCAGATAAGCAGTCATAGTGAAAAACACACTTCTAAACTAGGCACACTTTTTAATCTAAAACACACCAACAGTAAAGAAATCTAAAACTAACAAAAAAAATCTCCACACCTTGTTTAAGCGTAATATCTCTTTAGATAAAGCCCATTTCTGGGTTTATCTAAAGGGACACCATCAAAATCTACTAACTCATAGGCCCCTTTTGCTAACTTTCGTTTCACAATGTAAGGACCATGCCACATAGGCACGAATTTTCCAGCTCCTAGCTTGTCGTTAGCTTGATCATAAAGTACAACTAGGTCTCCTTCTGAAAAATTTCGAGGGGTCACATTTCTATCATACTGAGCTTTTATCCTTTTAACATGAGCCTCGTTTGCTATTGCAGCACTTCGCCGATTCTCATCTAATTGGGCCAAGTACAAGAAACGTTTTTCCTCTTCAGACGTAGCTGGAAGTAATTCTATGGCTAATTTTAATTACGGTATTTCGCATTCAATTGGTAGCACAACTTCTAAACCGTAAACTAGTTGAAAAGGAGTGAAACCCGTTGATGTTTTGACTGAGGTTCGATATGCCCAAAGCACTGAAAATAACATGGAATGCCAATTCGTCTTGTGAATACCAATGATTCGTTTAATCATGGTGACTAAAACTTTATTAATAGCTTCAACCAGACCATTTGCTTGTGGATAGTACGGAGTGGAATTATCGTGGCGTAGGCCAAGTTGTTCTGTTAGTTCAGTCATCATGATGTTTCGAAAATGACTTCCATGATCTGTAATAATAGCTTGAGGAACACCAAACCTAGCAATTATGTGATTGAACACGAATGTTGCAGCAGTCTTGCCGTCAGCTTAATATGTAGGCATCGCCTCGGCCCATTTCGTAAAATAATCTACAGCGAGAATAATATAGGCATGCCCCCCGGCCGAGTGAGGGTTACATGTGATAAAATCGATACCCCATTTTGCAAATGGACCAACAGCAATTATAGGGTGAAGAGGAGCGGGTGGCGTGCGCATTTTTCTATCAAAAATTTGACAGTTGTGGCATTTCCGAACCGCATAAATGCAATCTTTAAATAATGTTGGCCAGAAATAACCTGCACGCAATATCTTTTGGGCAGTGGCATACCCAGACATATGACCGCCACATGCTCTAGAATGACAGTCATTTAGTACCTTTTCAGCTTCTTCATGAGTTAAACAACGTCGGAAAACAGAATCCGCTCCTCGTCGATAAAGAGTATCACCAATGATGTTATATTGTTGGGATTGGAAGCGTATTTTCCGTCGTTGAGTTCGTGAAATTTCAGGCCGAAAAGATTGGGTTTGGAGATATACAATAATATCCCTATACCAAGGATCAAGCGTACTGATAAGAAACAAAGATTCGTCCACAATGGACTCTTCTGCCACTGTTTCAATATCAGTAGAGGGAAAATCACACATTAGTTCCGCAAAAACCAAAGATTTCTTTGCCTTGGATTTTTCAAATTCCAAGTCAAATTCCTGTAGGATAACTATCCATTTAGAATACTTGCCCCCCAGCAATTGTCTGGTCAAAATATACATCATAGGGTTGCAATCAGAAATTACTGTGGTTTTACGTAACAATATGTAATGTCGAAAACGTTGGACAGCTTGAACAGCTGCCAAGGCCAATTTCTCCACATGTGTATATTTGATTTCAGTCGGATTCAAATTTCGACTAAGATAATAAATCACATGTTCGTTGTGAGATTCATCTTCCTGAACTAGTACCATTCCAATGGTGGAATGAGAAGCAGCGAGATACAAGATGTAATCTTGGTTGTAGTTGGGAGGATGCAATAACGGTGCATGGGTCAACGCATGTTTAAGTGCATCAAAAGATCGATCGGCGACCTCGTCCCAAAAGAACGGAATGTCCTGTTTCAACAACCGGGTAAAACCCTTTGCAAGCTCGGCATAGTTCGGAATAAATCTACGTAAAAAGTTTGCTTTCCCCTGCAAACTTTGGAGTTGGCGCAATGTCGAAGGAGGAGGCAATTTAACAATAGCTTCGACCTTCGAAGGATCAACACGAATGCCTGATTTTGAGACAACAAATCCCAGTAAACGACCCGATTCTACGCAGAAAACACATTTATGCGGATTCAACCATATCCGATAATGCCGACATCTCATAAAAATTGCTCGTAAATGAGTGGGATGATCGGCCCTACGTAATGAATGAGCAGGTAAATCATCAAGATATGGTTGAACAATGTGCTTAATGTCATGAAACGCATAAGACATGGCCCGTTGAAAATTTGCTCCAGCGTTCTTAAGTCCAAAAGGTAGTTTACAATAGGCAAATGTTCCCCATGGACAAATGAAAGCTGTTTTAGGTTGATCTGCAGGGAGTATGTTTATTTGATTGTAGCCGGAAAAACCATCCATAAAGGAGAATAGTTCACTACCAGCACAATCGTCGATTATCTGATCGATATAGGGAGTTGGATAATTGTATTTTGGACACGCTCGATTAATATCCCTATAATCGATACATACTCTTATTGTTCCTTGTTTTTTAGTCACAGGAACAATATTCGATACCCAATCCGTTAAAGGAATTGGATAAATGAATCCTGCTCGAAGTAATTTTTCAACTTCAGATTTTATAGCAGCAGCTTTTCTAGGATGTATTTGACGTAATCGTTGACGAGCAGGTTTAGCATCCGGGTAAGTCTTAATTTCATGTACTACGATCGATGGATCAATTCCTGGCATTTCTTCGTAAGACCAGGCAAACACGTCACGGAATTCTTGAAATAGGGCTTTATAAGTTTGAATTTCTTCGTCTGAACAACAAGCACCTATATGAATGTTTTCAATTATTCCAGGTTTTACTGAAATGTCAATTGGAACCGTTCTAGATATATTTTCTAAATTTAACTCAGAATCAGGATTTTTCAATGGATTCTGAGGCTCCTCGGCATATTCAGCAGTAAAGATTGAAGCGAAATCATTTTCAAAATGATCTAATTCAGGTAAGAATGAAGACCTATGATGGAGATCTTCCCATGGTAAATCATCAACAGACAAAAACTCACGAATTTGCTCATCTGTGTGAACAATTTCAGGAAATGTCGTTGCGTCTGAACTAGAAATAGAAAGTGATTCCTCTTGGATCCCATTCATTGGATCAATTTTGGTTGAAAAGGTGTTGGAAAAAGACTGTACAGTCTGGTACGCAATTTCAAATGGACTCAAAGGCATCACGCCATCAAATGAGTCAATCTCGGATTCCGAAGGTAGTATCCAAGGGTCATCAGTCAAAAGTGTGTCTGACGAAATCATATGAATAGTTGTTGTAGAAGACGATACGTTAGGAGGAGGAAAGGAAAAAGTTCCTAGTAAACCAGAATCTTTAATCAAACCTACTCCAACATCCTTATAAGAGATAGTCGTTTTACCAACATGTTGGATTGTTTCTGTAGAGGCTGGGTCTGACGAAAAATAAGTTAACTGATCTATTGTCACGATCCTTCCTTGATATGGAAATTTTATAAGTCGAAAGACCGAAGAGACAACAGCAGTCATAGCATAAGACCAACTATGACCCAGTAGAAGGTTGTAATCTAGAGGGGCATCAACCACCTCCACATCTAGATTAACAATTTTCCCTTCAACCCCTATGGGTAAATCCTGCAAAATACCATAAGGTTGAAAACCTCGACCATCAAAAGCTTTTAGAATCGTCGGAGATTGGTTAAGTGTAGAAGAACCAAGAGATTTCCAACACTGAAGCGACATAATACACGTTGAAGCTCCCTCATCAATCACAGTCCGAAAAATAGGCCTGTTTTTGACTAACACTGGAATCTGGAAAGCCATTTGATGAGGAAGACGTGGTGTACTAGTTTCTAAATCGAAGATTATAAGGTTAGAATCATTAACATCAACAGCTCCTATGGCAGACAATAACAATTTACGTTGTGCTGGACACGACTGCAGCACTTCCAAAGCCGACATTGCTGAAGGAGAAATAGCTAAATCTTCAACAATGTTGTAATTCTGAGCAGCTCTCGCATGTGGATTGAAAGCTGATTTACGAAGAACACCTTTAGTAGGCGGCTTGATTATCAAGTCTGGATTTTGTTTCTCGATCTGTAGCGGACCGGAAACAGGAGGAGTTGTATTTGATGCGTTGGCATTGGAAGACTCTCCTTCTTTGCCATCGACGGGATTCTTAGAACCGTAATCTTGCGATCGCGTCGCAACCCTTATATGAGACATCATCATAATAGGCTCTTCTAAAGTGGTCGAGGAAGAACCAATCATCTTACTATCTTGAGCTGGAAAAGGATCCTTCAAGACAGCAGGTTGTTGCGATCCTTTAATGAGTTTCGTAACCTCTTCTCGATATGGGCATTCTTTCGTGAAGTGATCTTGTTCACAAATGAAGCAAGGATAACGAGGTTTACGTTTCTCATCATTGTATTCTTCTCTATCTGTTTTCTCTTTCGAATTTTTCTTGTTTTTATTCCTCCCTTTCTTTTTACCACCGGTTTTTGATTTTGCCGTAGATGTTTCAACGACATGAATATCGGCAGAAACTTCTTGAGAGGATTCTCCCTTCGGGGAATCAGGTAAAGTTATGATTGGAGAAGAATTCTTTGAATATTTCTTCTTACTTTTGGAACTAACTGTACCAATCATACCGTCAGCGGCATGAGACCCTGAAGGAGGAGCAGCAATTTGACCTTGTTTGGGTAAATCAGGAATTTTTTCATGTAAAGTACCTGACTGCGTATAAACGAGGTCTAGGTACTGAGCCTGAGCAATTACTTGCTCTTCGGTAACAACACCAGCCTTAGCTACATCTTCAGTGATCTTAGGCAGTAATGATTTTACAAACCACTCTGCCAAAATTTGATCCGGAATATAAACCTTCACCAATCGTCGTCTACGTCGCCACTCATGAATATGATCAGGAATATACGTGGACGTAGATTGTTTTAGTGAAGTTAATAATTCTGTGCCATTGTCGTATCTGACAGGCAACTGGAAATGAGTTAAGAAAGACGTTGCTAACTGACTGAAATTATGAAACGAGCCTCGTGGCAACTCAATGTACCATTTGGTTGCAAGACCTATGAGTGTCCTTTGGAAAAGACGTAAGCGAATCGAATCATCAATAATAGAATTAGATGCACACCAAAGGTGATAAGTCATCACATGATTTGATGGATCCTCTCCTGACTTACCTTCAAATTTTGGTATGTCACTGGGCAACTTATGAGGCATTGACGGCCAGTTCTGATAATAAAAAATAGGATCATTAGTAAGGCGCGTCAAATCTGGTAAATCCAAAGTTGCGATGAACGGTAACTGACGGTTAGGGTCACGAAAACCTTGAGAAGCCAAAGCAGATCTAGGAGGCGGATACCCAGGATAACTAGGAATTGGATTAGCATTGGGTATTGTATAACCTCCCGGATAACCAGGATGAATCGGACCATACTGAGGTTATTGATAAGTATAACCAGGGTATGGCTGATAGCTCGGATTCTGAACATAGGGACCGTATTGCGGCTGTCCTTGGTACGGTTGATAAGTAAACTGAGGTTGACTCGTAACAACTGTACTTGTACCGGATTGTCCTGCAGGCATCTGAACTGTAGTCTGAGCTGTAGGTCCTGACTGAGGTACAGAGACTTGAGGGATTTGCACGGATACAGGGACAGCCGAACTCGGGGCTACAGACACTCCAAAAATAGGTGTAACAGGTTGAACAGACGTTGCAGCAGTCGCAGCAGTTTGGGGCGGAGTCTGAGGTGTACTAGGCCCAGCCTGCTGAACTGAACTAGGTGCAGGAGTTTGAATAGCTGGCTGACCAGGTTGCTGAATTGAACCAGAAACCATTGGCTGACCAGGTTGATAAGGTAACTGCACATTAGGCTGCAAAGGCTGTTGATATTAGGACGGATCCCACACCATCATTCCGGGGTACTGTCCCGTAGAAGGTTGAACATAAGGACCAAAACCTGGTTGAACGTAGGGTTGATAATAAGGTAAAGTTCCGGCTCCTTGAATAGATGGTTGACCAGAAGGCTGTTGGTATCCTTGTATTGGGTACTGCCCTTGAGGTTGATAACCTTGAGGCGCGTACTGAAGCTGGGGTTGTTGAGGACCTTGAGGAGCATATTGAGTTTGGGGTTGACCTTGAGGAATGTACTGTCCT
The DNA here is from genome assembly GCA_034641835.2 of Pinus albicaulis. NCBI lineage: Eukaryota > Viridiplantae > Streptophyta > Pinopsida > Pinales > Pinaceae > Pinus > Pinus albicaulis. The sequence goes on from CM076576.1 coordinate 927,464,561, forward strand.
TGAGGTTGGTAACCTTGAGGTATGTACTGTCCTTGGGGTTGCCCCCCAAAATAATATTGATCCACAATTTGTCCTGGGAAAAAGCTACCTTGAGGTTGAGCCCCGGGTGGTAACTGACTACCTTGGGGTTGCCCCCCAGGCGGTAATTGCCCACCCTGAGGTTGCCCCCCAAGTGGTAACTGAATTCCCTGAGGTTGACCCCCAGAAGGAAACTGACTGCCTTGAGCTTGAGGATTAGGAATATTACCGGACATCATAAAAACTTGCTCTGCGTTCGACGTTTCAATTTTAAGTCCACCAAGACCAGATGATAACACATTTTCGACAGGTTGAGGAGTTGCTCCTGAGAAAGTACCAGACAAAGACTGATATCCCGCAGGAACAGAAGGACCACCATGTAAAAAAGATTCAGGCGTTTGCAAAAACATGGACGACTCTCCAGCCATAATAGATGACGGATAGTAACCTCTGGGTGTAGGATGAAATGGAGCTCGAGGTGGATAAAAAGTAAGACCCGGATTCTCTAAAAAATCAGTTAAAGAAAGATACCAGGGATTAGTTCGAATAGGGCTGTAGAAAATGGATTCACGCTCCCTAAGATTTAACGATTGAGGGGAGTTGGGAAGAGATATGTCTTCGTCTGGATTAGTAAGTTCTTCTATAGAAATTAGTCCAGAAGGAAGATTTTCGGTAATGATATTTCTAACCCTTGGTGAACCTGGATCGCTAGAAGTTGGTGAGATAAATCCTGAAGATGTTTCTAACACAGAAGATTCAGTTTCAGGCTCAGAGATTTCAGGTTCGTCAGATAATTCTCCTGTAGGAGAAATATTTTCAGTGACTTCAGAAACTGAAATCGGTTCTTGAATATATTCTGTTGTTGGAATTTGATGATCAGGATGTATCACAATAGCAGAGCTTTCAGCTTCTGTTGATCTAATTCTATGGCTACTGTGTGGTACCAGAGCCCGAAGCCCTTCTAAATGACCTGGTGTAAATTCAAGGGGTTTCCCTTGTATTCTCCGGGATTGTCTCGGCAATTCCGCCACGATGAAAAATTATCTAATCACACGCAAACAAAGAAAAATTTCAATGAAAACACCTAAAGTCTCTAAGAAACAAACAATTGAATCATACGCTTAAAAAAATCTAAGAGTTCAAACCACACACAAACAAGTAACTTTCCGTACTAAAATCACTAGTTGGTGATGAAATCCAACTTAGTAGAGTTTTATCATGAAAAGGGCGGTTGGAACAGTTACCCCGACAACCTGCTTAATGAAACAGACTGGCACAAGTTTCTTCACATAACCATCTCGAGTGAAGAGAACCCCCCAGAGAGTCCAAGTGAGTCTAGTCGACGTCTGTTCCAGGTACAGTGGGATCTTCCCTCCTCCGTCACCTTAGGAAAGAATCCTAAAGATTATGGCCTCTAAGGTTACCAACTGAAACAAATATACCTGGGGGAACAGTCTACGATCCGACACACACGCAAGGGCAGAGTAACAAAGCTCAATCCCCTTGAAGGCTCCTTGAACGAATCCAAGGTTTACCGACAAGTGACCCCTGGCTCCTCGACAATGGTCTATCCGAGGTTTACCGTTTTTAATACGTGTATATCTTCTATCGTTCCCAATGAGGAAGGATTGATTACCCCACTGGTTCAGATGTGATCTCGTGCTTAACTCCTTTAAGAGGAGCTTCCCAGAGCATACATGCAACAACTGGAATTCTTCCTACCGCAAGATATATCTACTTGTTTGTTTTATCTACCTTGGAGAGTTAATTACTCCCTACTCCAAGATACTAGCCTAAGCTATGTTGGTGATGAGAGCCCTAAAAATAAAAAGATTACTAGATGAATTTTATTTAAGCGTTACTTTTAAGAGCTATTTCTTAAGTCAAATGGGCGCGGAAATGAAACTTTGTATGATGTGAAGACTCGACCTCCAAAAACACTAAAATGCACCTATGATGATATTCAATTCTTTTTTTCTTTCAATGAATTTTCTATCTAAAGAAGAGTTAGAGAATGCAACTTTCAAATTTCTTCTTCAAACATGAAAACTAAGTGAAAGAAACTATTTTGTCTTTTCGTTAAACTATCAAAGCTCACAAGAAAAACGATTTTCTTTTCCAAACAAGAAGCTACAAAACAATTCTCTTTCGAAAGAAATCTACAAAAATTAAAACTATTCAAAACTATGAAGACTAATCTTAAAAAAAACTAATCTAAATTGAGTAAAAGCTTTTTAGAGTTTTTTTTTTTAATGAATGTTTCTCTTAGTTATTCAGCAAACTAAGAATCTATCAAACAGATCAAAAACACTCAAAATATGTTTTTCAAAACACTCAAAGAATAAATGAAATTCAAAACTTTTAAAACAAGTTCTTTTCGAAGATTTGCAAAGAAATCAAAAAGGCTTAATTTCTCAAACTAGGATGTTTTCACAATGAGGTCGGATTCAATAGACAAAAAGAGATCTTATGTGATCTGAGATACTACAGATTGTCAAAAATTTGAATCACTACAAAGACCAAACAGGAAAAATAATCCAATCGGAAAAAACTTCTAGAAAATCATTCAAAACACTAACACTGTTGGAGTTCATAAACAATGAATTCTTGATAGACACAATAACCAGTCTGGGCAGAAACCAAAGATCTAAAAATTAACCAAAAAAAGAAACCTAGAGATTTTTCAAAATTTTTACAGGGTCCGCATGTAAGGAGTGTTGACAGGTGCGGTCCCGCACTGTATTCTATAAAGAACGTGCGAAACTGCCCGCACTGTAACAGTTATGCAGAGTGCGGTCCTAGCAAAAATGATAGAAAAATTCAAAAATACTTCTAAATTTTCAAAAACAGAAAAAATTTAAAGCACCCAGACAGATGTGAATCAATCAAAAACCAGAAAAGAAACCTTTTCTCAAGTCAAAAATCAAAGAGAACCAAGAACAAACAAAAGTTCTTCCCCAGTGGAGTCGCCATTTTGTTGTGTAGATTAATCCGTCTTGCGGACAAGACCGATCTCTCTAGTACAAAAGGTAACTAGCAACAAACAGCCAATTATACTAATCTCTTTCTAAGCATATGCAATTTATAAAAACACTATACGGGTGCAAGGCCTACCTTATATCCAATGCTTTGCTTGCTTACTTGATTTTGTTGAAGTCCTTCCCGTGCACTGAAAGAACGTCCTTCGTATATCTGCAATCACAAACAAAGAAAAAGATTAAGCAGCACCTGTATAGACATTATCATAAATCATACTTATCATAATGATCAAGGAATTTATGAAATAAACCACAAATTGACAGTTTAATGAGAGAAATGAGTATATTTTTATTAACTTTAAAGATAGAAAACCTTTACAACCTATGCCTTGATGTTGTGCAGGTCCTCCCGGGGTCCGAAGTAGGAATCTCCTTTACTCTGACAAGCATTGCACTCTTTGAACTAAGACAAATGAGGATAAGTGATTTAACCTCACAGAAAGTCTTAAGTTACTCAAGTCTAAATCTCAACAGCATTTAACTTCAAATATCATAAGCTTGAACTCCCTTTGAGGCTACCCAAGGCCTCTTTTTATAGTGAAAAAGAGGAGGTTTCTAGTTCCAAATATGAAGGGATAGAATCCTCCTTCAAAGGGATAAGCTCCTTACATCAAGGGGTTAGCTCCATTAAGAGAGGGATGCATGAACCAGCTTCAAAGTGTATCCATTCCGAAAATTCCCGTCTAGAATCTTCTAGAATTCACCTGGAATTCACTTTTTAATCTTCATTTTCTCTCCTTTTTATGTTTTACAGAGGTCCGCACCCATTACACAAAGAACGTGCGGTATGGTTCCGCATGCAGGCTGAGATTTAGGTGCGGGACCGCAGGGAATGCATAGAGAAAGTGTGATACCAATTCTTAGGGGATTTTAAGGATTTTCTTCTGATTTTGAAGCTTGATATGAGGAGCTGGTATATTAGACTTGCAAAAGGAGGAAGTATGAGTAATAATGAGCTCATACGGTCAGCAGAATGTCAAGGTGACAGTTTTCAGTGTAACAGGGTGTAGTGCCGAGGGCACTGCCCCGTGGTCAAATAAGTTGCAATGTCGGCCAAATAATTGGGTATGGCTTTGACGCGAAAAAGATCAGCATCTGCCAGCTGATCATAAAGAGAGTCGTCATTCTTTGCCATTTCCAACCGGGATAAATGATCAGGCCCGACGTTCAACCTCCCAGGCTTGACGATCACTTAGAATGTAAATTCTTGGAAGAGTAGAAGCCACCGACAGATCCGTCCTTCCAAAATGGGCTTATTGACTAGGTACTTTAACGCAGAGTGATCCGTAAAGAACTTGAATTTACCTCGTAGAAGATAATGGCGGAACTTCTGGAGTGAATACACCATTGCAAGGGCCTCCCTCTCGGTAGTGGCGTAATTTCGCTCTGCGTTGGACAGTTTGCGGCTGGCGAAGTAAACTGGGTGATCAACTGTCGTCTCCCCTGGTTGCGCCAAGATAGCCCCAAGTGCAATACTAGAAGCGTCAATATGCATGTGGAACTTCTTATCCCAATCTGGGTGAACCAGAATAGGCACCATTGCCAGCTTTTCCTTCAGAGTGTCAAGGGCCATCCGACACTCCTCTGTCCACTTGAACACTTCTGACTTCCACAGTAGCTTTTCTAAAGGAGCGGTGATCTTCGCATAGTTTCGGATAAACCGTCTGTAATAATCTGTGTGCCCTAGCAGTGCCCACAACTGCTTCGCCGTTTAAGGGGCGTCCATGTGGACGATGACGGCTACCTTGGCAGGGTCGATGCAGACCCCTTGCCTGCACACCACATGTCCTAACAGCGTGCTGAAAGGAACTGCAAAAATGCATTTCTTCAAGTTCAAGGAAATATGCAACTGTCGACACCGATCAAACATGATGCGTAGTACGGTGGCGTCGTTTTTCAGCAAACTGTAGATGGTCCATTCATCCATGTAGACTTCCAATAACTTGTGGATATACTCCCAGAAAGTAGCGATGACGATCTAGGAAAACATAGCCAGGGCGTTCTTCAATCCAAACGGCATCACGTGGTATGCAAACGATCCCCACTCGGTGGTGAACGTTGTCTTCGTTTTGTATTCTTCTGCAATGCGCACCTGATGATAGCTCGAAAATCCATCAGTGAAGGAGTAGGCTTCATTCCCCGCAACATGATCCAATACTTCGTCACTGAATGGAGTGGGAAATGGATCATGGATGCAGGAATTGTTCAAACTTCAGTAGTCGACACAGACTCAGATTTCTGACTTATCCTTCTTATTCTGAATGACGATAGGACTCACCCACTCCGCTTCTTCCACAGGAAAGATTAGACCTGCTGCCAACATCTTATCGATCTCCATCTTGACCTTTTTTTTGATCCGTGGGTTCAACTGATAGGGTCGATGCTTCACGGGCCTGGCATTCGGTTTCAGCACAATACACATTTCTCCGAGGTCACCTTTGATGCCCTTAAAATATGCAACCAATGAAGGAAATAGGTCTTCGTATTCCTGGAGGAGGCTAAAAATTTCCTTTTCCGTCTCCTCGTCCCAGTAATTCCCAACCATAGCCAATTTTGGTTTTTCCTCCGTGTCGATATTCAACTTCTTTGTCTTCAGCGGGAGTAAATGGACACCCTCAGTGGTCGGCTCTTCTTTGATGTTTCACTTGCCTTCCTTATCTTCAAAATATAGGTGCCTGAAGTCCTCCAGACTATCATCGTCTGGATCGCCATCAAACCATTGGCAAGCCAACTCACGCCTGCCCTCAGGATGTGATGCAAAGGTGCTCCCGTCGGCCCTTGGATCACGGAGAAACAGTACCCCCTTGATAGCTTGTAATGCCTAGGACACCAGCTCTATCTCTCTGTTGAAGGAAAAGCACCAAACAAATTTGCTCGCGACTTCCTGCTAGGAGCTGGTCCCTCTTTTCCACTCTTCTTCTAAGTACCATGCATGGGGAATGGTATCTAAGGAGTGGATGAACTGATGTACCCACAGCTCTTCTGGGTACCCTATACTTTGGCACTGCTCCTCACAGGCTTTCAGGTGGTCCCTCGGATCAGAAGTCCCCTGGTACCTGTGCCTGCTGCGAGGTCGTTCGTCATCTTTGAATTGCACCCTCAAAGCCTCGCTACACAACTCCATTGTGATAGGGTGTTGCGGTGATTTTTCCACCACCTGACTGATGTGGACTGTAGTGCTACATCCAAAAGTGGTATCCTTCTTCCTTCTGGTACCGTGTCTTCTAGTTTTGCAATAAAGGTATTAACGGCTTGCATATTCGATAGGGTGGGGTACTCCCTGATCTCCATGCCAATCCAACGGACTCGGGCAATGGTGACACACCTCTACATGCTAGTCTCATACCCGCCTTGCTGCCAGTCTTCCCAGGCTAGTTCCCATCCCAGCGCTGAGCTTTGGACACTGCGCCAGCTGACAGAGTTAGTTGCGGTCGGGTTAGTATAGTCCTCCCGTTTCCCTGCTGTCATCTGATAAAGATTGTCCAACATGTGAGCATCCTCCTGGTTATCCACAGTTTCGGTATACCTCGGGCCTTGATACGGGTCGAGAGGCTGAGTGACCCAGACCTATCCATCTTCGAAAATCATCAACTCCTTTTTGAGGTCGATGATGGCATAATTCTCAAAAGCCAAATCGATGCCTAATAGGGTAGGGTAAGGATCCTTGTCTCCCATAATATCAATAACCTCAAAATCTGCGTAAGTCTTCACCCCTGAAATTTCGACCTCGACGCCTTCGAGTCGGCCGATCGGCACAATGTAGTACTGGTTCGCCATTCTAAGCTGGATTGGCGAGTAGGTCAGCCATGGCCAGCCAAGAGCCTCTCATGTCTTCTGCGGCAGGATGTTGACGTCAGATCCTAAGTCAAGCATGGTGTTGTTGATCTGTAATCCTGCAACCTGCGTGTTAAGCTGGAACTCTTTTCCTGTTCTTCGCTTGTTCCGCTTGACCTGCTGTACATACTAGGGAGCTATGTTCAAAAGTTCCTTCAGACCTATATTCCCCTGTAGTACGTCCTCCAAGGTACGCTTGAGTTGTTCCCGCATCGAAGCATTATCAATGATCTTGAGGAACAACTGGAGCCATTCCTCAATCAGGGTCCCCGTGGTGCTGTGTTCCCCGAAGCTAATCGTCGAGGGTACCTCATGGCCTGTGGCTCCCCCCAGCTGAGCAAATGTCTACACCGCCTCCTGGAAGTACCTCTTCTGTGCATCCGGCTTGATCAATTGGTTCAGATAGGCGGGCCGGATAGCCCGTGCTGGCTCCTTTCCACGAGCGTCCTCCCTAGTCTTCTTTATACCTCTCGTCACAATAGCTACATTCTGCATGGCCGGAATCACGGTCCCCTGAGGTTCAAAGTTGACCAGATTTGTACCCCTCTGCCGTGCTCGTTCCTCCCACTTCTTGATAAGTTCCAGGCAGTCCTCTGTTGCATGGGCGTTCACGTGGCACTGGGAACACCATGTACGTCGGGGAAGGGGGCATTCCCGGGCCACGTGACCATCCTGGTAACAGTTGTAGCATTTCAGCGGACCCTATCCCCCTGTGCGGCCTCCGTGCATACCGCCTCCTCTGCCCCTGGAAGCCTCGTTCACCTGATAGGAGGGTCGGTCCAACCTGTCCGCTAGTGCATCAAGAGCTCTAAAATGCTCGGTGTTGTGAGTCGTGGAAGCAAAAAACTCATAATATACGTTGTTGGGGACATTGGAGTACTTCTGTAGCATTGGGCACATCCGAGGTTGATGCCCCATCATCCAGAAAATTTCGCAATATTCCGTGGCGGTTGGGTTTGGTTGTGGTGGGAACCCCACGTAAGGTTGTTGCGGCTGATATACCCCCTGTGGATTCATTGCTGCTCCACCCCCAGTAGGTGGACCCCCCTGGATTTCCGCAACAGAGGGTCCCACACTCGTGCCATGCAACTGGGGACACTCAATTGCGACATGCCCTTCGACCAGGCAGTGAGTGCACCAAAAGTTCGGCCTGGTTGGTCTTATAGGCTGCATCTCCTTGAGCTTTTCAGTCAAACTGGTGATCTGATGTTGCAATCCCACCAAAGAAGGATCCTGTGGGGCCGGCCCTCCCCGATATTCCTGAGGGTAGCCCGCCATGGTCTTTATCTTCATGGCCTGCTCTAGAGCGTCCTACAAGTTGTCAATCTTCTGCTGGGTGAGGGGGGTTTGTGTCAAGGGAAGTAGAGCCTTGATGAACCAGTCGCTCTGACGGTTTGGGTCGATTGGGTAGCTGAGTTTCCTGGTCATGTCCTTGAACTGATGCATCAACTCCCATGCAGTTTCTCCTTCTTTCTGCTTAATCTCCCAGAGCTCGAACAAACCCTGCTGGTCTGTTTGGGGAAGCTTAAATTATTGGACGAAATCCCACTTAACGTCCGCAATTACTAGATTCAGATGGGCCTCAGACCACTTGATGAACCATCGCAAAGCCCTTTCTCTGAGCGTGGTTTGGAATTCTATTAGCTTCCCTGTGTCTAGCGTCTGTCGAGCCCTCCATATGGCTTCGCAGAGATACCAGTGTTGCTCCACATCATCGTTGCCTTGGCCAGAGAATTCTGGATACCAGGTGAATGACCCGACCATATTTACTTGTGAATGGGTGACCTGAATAAACCCTCCGGGTCCTGGCTATGCGACTACACTACTAGGAACTGCAATACTACTAGTAACGTTGCTATTAACGTGTGATACTGAACTACTGTGCAATCGACTCAATGCTTGTAACTTAACAAAAATATTACTCAAAGGTTTATAGAGTACCAGGGGAAGGTAGGGATCCTTGCCGTGCAAATTTTGGGAAGTAGGGCTGCCTGGAGAGATGAATGTCGCCCGCTCTTGAAACAACCGCTGCATCATGACGTACCATTTGCCATCGAAACTTTCTTCGAGCTACACACCTGCATCATCTTCGTCAGTCGTCGTCTCCCTTTCTCTCTTAGCTGGGCTCCCATGCACCCGCCACACTCCCACAGTGGTCCCTTCCCTCTCTAGGGTATCCGCATGAGTGTCCATAATTCCTATCCTCTGAGGTGCCTCCTCCTGATTCTTCCTATTTCCTTCCCATCGCTTCAACTCCCACATCATCCTTTCTCACCACCTGTTGGTGATCTGCACCCTCCGATGTGAACGTCGGTCCCTCAACCTCCTTTCGGCCTCATCATCCATTCCCCACTCCCCCGCTTCACACTTCACGTAGCATCTGTCCCTTCAGCCCTTCCGCCAGCACTGAAGGTTTACGCTTCCATGCTCGACTTTTGGAATTCCATCAGCCCTTTGTCCACCATCAGGGCCTTAATCCACAGTGGAATCTCCTTGAGCAGCTTCCCTCTTAGCCTGGAGCGGAAGATAGCCTCAGCCTTCGAGAAGGATTGGTAGCACTCTATGGAAAACTCCACAATATATCCGTCCAAAGTGGTCTCTATCAAAAAATCCACCGTGCGGGTCAACTCAGTATCCAACCGACGCAGGGCCACCAGATCCCCGTGCACCCACTTTCGTTTTATCTTCCGCGAGCTATCCCTAGGTACCCTGGTCTGCAACCTCCGCAACTAATTGTAAAGGTCGCTAGGGAATTTTCCCTAGAGGATCTCGTAGGTATCACTGGCAGATTCCAAGAAAAGGAAGAGACCCTTGAGCACACTCTCCCTTTGATTTGTCAACTCCGCTTGCTGAGCAATAAACTGGTCCAGATGGTTATCCCACCATCTCCGTATTTCTCCTTTGAAGACCCTCAATAACATGATCTAAGTCCCCTCATAACGTGCAGGCAAGACCCAGGTTCAGAGGATGGGGCCAACAAGGGTATCCGTTGTAGTCTAGAACCACGCCGACATTGTCACCCTACTCCAGAGAGCAGAGAGTCTCACCCGAGGCATGTTTTGACCACATGTAGGAGGGGAATAGATCGATAGTGGTGGAAGGATCTTCAACTCATATTCAATATGGGATTGATTGCATAAACATCATCAAATACGCAAGAACAAGCATAAGAGTGAACAGGTATTAAGAAAATAAAATTTTAAGACATCACAGACATCATGCATGCATGTAACTCATATAATAAGACAAAAAATTGTAAGTATATTGATAACCTTCAACTAAATCCATAGTGACATCGCTTCCACAAGAAGATCTTACAATTCTGTTACAGACGTCTCATAGGACAGAAAGATAGATAAGAGAAGCCTAGGAACTACAGAGATATCATGCTCGGAATGGATTCCCTTTGTAGCATCTGCTCAATCCTCTTCAGTCGCTCTGCATTCGTCCCTTCTTTTGGCTGGGTGACGACTATTTATTCACCTGCCATCACAACTGCTAGTTCCTCTTGCGTTCCTCTTCGGCTACTTCCGGCTTCTCTCTTGTTGTCTATGAGTTCTTCTCTCTGTCTTCTATTATATCTTCTCTTCATCTTCACTTTTGCATCTGATTTCTTCAGCTATCTCCTGTTCCCTCGCAACCTTGGTAGCTCTGCTACTCACCGTAGTTGCAACTTGGTTGCGGCTGCCATGTGTCATTCCGCAACCCAAAAATCTGCTCTTTATTCAAAATTCAAAACATTCAAAACAATTATTCAAAACAAGGGCCCCAAAAAATGGCCAACATCTCCTTCTCTATGACCATATAATTTAGTTCGGCCTTAGACAAGTTCTTACTGATGAAATAGATTGTGTAAGGTAATTTTTCTTCTAACTTCCTTAATGTTGCACCCACAGCTTTTTTGGATGGATATGTGTGGATGTGGAAAGGCAGAGTCCAATTTTGACCTCGAAGAATGGGAGAAGTAGTCAACTGTCCCTTAATGAGTTCAAAATCCTCTTGACAAGACCAGACCAAATAAACTCAAAATATTTGGCCAATAAGCTAAATAGTGGCAAAGCCATCTTACTGAAATCTTTGATGAATCTTATATAATAACCAACTAACCCTAATAATCTTCTCACGTATCTCTGATTTTGAGGAGTAGGTACCATTTTGATAATAGTGATTTTTATCTGGTCGACCTATATTCCTGCTTCGAAGATTGAGTGTCCTAACACAACTCCTGCTCTCTTCAAGAATTCACACTTTTCTGGGCTCAAGGAGAGATGCATCTCAATACACCTTCTCGGTACTTTACCCAAATTGGAGAGAACTTCCTGGAAGTCATCCCCATATGGTGTGAAATCATCCATGTAGATCTCAAAAGATTCATGGACTATCTTAGATAAAATTCTCACGAAAGCTCTTTGGAAGCTAGTTGGGGCATTGCACAACCCAAAGGGCAGGACTCTGTAAGAAAAGGTACCCCAAGGGTAAGCGAAAGTAGTCTTATGCTGGTCTTTAGGGCTGATTTGAATCTCGTTATACCCACCGAACCCATCAAAGAAGGAAAATAACTTCTTCCCTGCAAGGCCATCCATGAATTACTCTATAAAGGAAAAAGAGAAATGGTCCTCGGTGGCTTTGTTAAGCTCCTGATAATCAACAAAAATTCACCATTTTCCATTCTTCTTCGGGACTATGACAAGAGAATATACCCACTCATTGTCTGATATAGGATAAATGAAACCTGCATCCAATAGTTTTTGCAGCTCTTCCTTGACTATGCCCTCAGAGTTGGGTTAATCCTTCCTTGGGGTTGTCTCACATGCTTGCATCCTTATTTTATTTAAATATGATGGCTGCATACTAAAGGATGCACCACTTTCATGTCCTTGTAATCCCAAGCAAATGCATCTAGGTTTTCATTTTAAAAGTTGGCATAGCTACCTTTCTTCATCATCCGAGAGGTTTGAATTGATTTTTCATAGATCTGGATGGGCCAAAATCAATAGCCTTGGCAGTTTCAGAAGTTATATCGACTGAGTTCACTTCCATCCAAGGATGGTTTTAAGAATCTTTGACTAGCTTTTCAAGAGGACTGTTAGTGGGGGGTTGGATTTGGATGGCATAGTCGATGAGTTCGTATTCATCAATATGTCCCCCTCTAAGAACAACATCTATGGTACAAATAGGGGTAGTTTTATATACCTCATATTATTCATCCTCCAACCATATAGGTAGGTCATGATCAATGGAAGGTTGGGCTGGAGGATATAATACCAGCTTTTTAGACAAGGGCCCATTTTTAATAGTCATGTTTCTGTCCCGACAGCTAATATAAGCATCTGCAGTGGCTAACCAAGGTCTCCCTAAGATGAGAGAGTATCCATTGAACTTGGTTTTCAGTTGTAGAAATAGGAAATATGTAGGATACTCCCAAGAGCTAATTGTAACCATAACATCCTCAAAACTTCCTTCTGGAGTTACTGTGGACCAATTTGCAAGTTGCACAACTATTGTGGTTTTCCTCAAAGTCCCTTGGAGATTCAGTTTCAACATAGTTTCCTTGGTCATGAAATTGATGGAAACCCCTAGATCAATCAGTGTATTGGGGACTATGACACCATCTATGTGCACATATGCAACTGGATTGAAAAGGTCCAGTTACTTTGGAAATATCACCCTTCCCAGCATTAGGTCGGACAGTTGTCCTACTACATTGATGGTGGGGGTAATTTTATTCTTTCTCCTAGGTTTCTTGAAGAACTTTTCCTTGATGAGCCTATTGTAAATAGGGACATCCTTAATGGTCTGGAGAAGTGGTATCTTTACACACATTTTTTCAATTCTCCAAGAATTTTAGTCTCCGTTGGGGTGTGTTGGCTAAGATGGATCAAGTGCTAAGGAAAATGAGGTTGTTGGATCTGAGTGTTACCTTATTCCTTTTCCTCCTCAAGCTCTACAGGTGGATATGGAGGGTGGTTGTCTGGGAGTAATCTTCCCTACCTAAGGTTAATCTCATGTATCTCCACAACATAAGTTGTATAAGATGTATCTCCATTGTAAACATGTTGTGCTTGTCTGTTTTTTAGGTTCGGAGTTGGCTGTGCAGGAATTTTAGGAAGCTTGGTTGGAAAAACATGAGTAAGTTGAGGTTGAGGTTGGGGTGGATGCATTAGAGAAGGTGGTTGATTCTGTTGAGGCCTCCACCCTTGGGATGGATTTTTCCACTAAGGTTTTTGTGGAGCATACTACTAAAATGGTTGGTTCATAGGCTGAGGGTGATATGGAGAGTTGTAAGGCCAAGTAGGAGGTGTAGGTCAGGATGGAAGAGTAGGAGTGTACCAAGTTTGCATGGGTGCACTCTGATTATTGTGATAATAAGAGTAAGGTGCACCTTGCATACCCTATTGAAATGACCTAAGGCCTTGAGGGCTTCTCTGGTTGATGAAACAAAGTTGCTTTAGCCCCAATTCCCCACCTTGATATACAAATTTAAGTCCAGGTAAGGAGGGGGACTTTTCTGAGGCATGATTCTCCTCACAGACTAAGAAAACCTCTAATACACTTAGTGGAAATTCATTTCACGGGTGCTTTCTAGTACATATAGGGAAAATATAGCCAAGGCTCTTTTTTCTTCCTCTTGCTTCTTTTTGACCTGAATTGTGTCCATTTTCAAATGATATGTGTGCAACATGTCACTCTTGAAGTCCTCCAACATATTTGCAATCTCTTTTTTGATGGAGGTGGCAGAGGAAGGGGTATTGGATGTACTTTGGCCAGCTCTTCCTTTCTTCCTAACTACCCTAGAATGGTACTGGAAGAAATTTTTGATTGTTTCATAAGGAAGTTGGTAGATATCTCCTCCCGATATCATATTTAATTTTTCTATCACCTCCTCTATAATCCCTTAGAGAAGTACAAGTTTAAGTGATCCAAGATCAAGAGTACAGTTGGCTCTCTTATAGTTTAACTGAAACATCTCTTCATAGTATTCTAGGGATTCATCAGGCCCTAGAGTCATCCTAAATATATCATCCTTAGCTTCCTTGTACCTACAAGAGTCTTTGTGTTTGTTTTTTAAGGCCTCTTACATCTGTGCCCAGGTAGTGATGTTATTCCCAGGTAGACCCATGAACCACCGCAAGGCTGCATCCTTAAGGGTGGATGGGAATGTCTTTAATTTATGATCATTTGAGGCATACTCATATGTCCTACAGACAACAAAAAATTCAAACATGAATGTGTCAGGGTCTTCTGAGGTAAGTCCATGAAAGTGTGGATGAGCTGAGGGGCTAATGTTTTTCATCTTAGTTTCCCCATCTGCCTCTATAATGGGAAAGGCTTCCTAGGTTTCAGTGTCAGCCATGGTTAAGATAGGTGAAGTAGGTCCCTCAATTCAAACAAATTCTTCTTCTGCCCCAATAGGTTCTTCAAATTTTTCTTAAGGCTCACCTATGGTGTGTTCAATCTCACATCCACTGAAGAAGAGTGAAGGGTGACTATGTGGTGACGTGGGGGTTTTAGGTAAAACTTTTCCCTAAGTATCCCTATTCCTACGAGGCAGGAAAATCATATTTTTTTGTATTTTTTTTATATTTCTGAAACAACATGAAAAAGGAAAGTAGAAAATAATGCTAAAACAAGATCAAAGAATCTACTAGACACCTCCCCGGCTACAACGCCAAAAAGTGGTGAGCCCTAGTATTGCACCAAGAATGCTGCAACTCCTAGAGGCTTCCCTACTTTACTTTATCAACCTTCGGTTTGTACAAAATTTGAGGTGACAATGCTATATACACATTAGATGCATTCTACTCATGTCATCCTCTTCTGAGCTCTACAAAAGGGTGGTACTTCCAGGGTTTCTATGTGAAGTCTGTCACACTTTTGGAACTAGGCCTAGGGCTACAAACGATTAAAATCCATGGAACTATCAGTAAGTACATAGTTATACCATAGTAACCAAGTACATCTAACTCTTCTTTAATTAAGGGAATCTACTTATTAGACTATAATAAGAATTGTAAAAGAAACCTAGGTACCTTACATGAAGTAAATTTCCGAATTGAAATGGAATAAAGGAAACTAATCTAATCACACTTAGTTGGGAAAAATGGTTGAACACACTCTACTTACCCTATGATCTATATATCATGCAACTATTCATGACCTAACTATGCTAAAAAATGTATTGTTTTGCAGCTAGGAGAAGAAAGTGATAAGGTGGATGATGGGCAGCTTGAACACACGGGGGCAAGGCTGGAGGTGTATAACAGTATGAGTGGTTCTTGCAGGTTTAGAAGATGGTCATGGTGGTTTCTAGGCTTAAGGAGAGGCCCACAGGTGTTGTTTCAAGTGTTTCTATAGGTTTCCTATAGTGCTAGAAGCAACTCCTGAATTTCCACAGGAAACAGGCCGAGGGAAATACGAGTCCAAAAGGAGGTGGAAAAAGGGTAGGGAAGGTGGTGTGAAGGTGGATAAGGATGATTAGGAAGTGGCTCACCCCTTGGCCAAGCTCAGAGCCTCTTGCGAGGCCTATCTTTCAGCCTAGGGTTTTCTCACAATGTAGGGATGAAAAATCTGAAAACATGGTTGATGTTGATTTTGATGAACAAAGGGTTGAAGGAAGAAGAAATATGAAGCTGGAGGTGCTGGTGAACTTATCCTTGGCTGTGTTACCAGTACCTACAATAAAAATACCTATTCATGAAATAAATATGGGAAAAATAATGATAAAAATAGTGGAAAATATTACTTGAATTTGTAAAGAAAATCTATCCTAATCGAGAAACAAATATCTACCACAACATACTAAACATGTTCATGAAATTACAACAACTAATCTCATACATTCCAAGAAATCATAAACTAAAAATTATTTTTGGTCGGTGGGGAAGGGCTACCCTCCTCAATCTCTATTGACAGAGGTGAGACGGGGAGGCTTGACTCACAACTTTATGGAGTTTTCACCTATTCTACCACTCATGTAAGCAGACTAAATATACAACAAAAGAAAAATGGAAGCAAACTAAAACAATAAATGAAATTTCCAACAAACTAGCTAATTATCCATAAGAAAAACTAGCTAAATGACATGAAAGTAAAGAATAATTACACAAGAGAGGTTGAGGCACATGGATTGGGCCCTAACCCACAAGCTTGGCTCTCTGGAACTAGATCAGTAAGGAAAATTCTAAATACTCATTTCATTTCAAAAGATAGTCTCATTACATCAATATAAAAGTCTTGAAAAATTGATTACAAGAGCAAAAAGCCTAACGGATTTCTCCAAAATTTGAATCCTAGTGAGCTCTTGCTCAGCTCTATTTAAACTAAAGGGCAGCTACGAACATCTCCCTAGAAAATAGGTTATGAGTCCACTTGACTCCAAGTGAATTATGGCTTGAGTGCACTTGGTCTTGAGTTTGCTTGGTTGCCTTTGATTTCGAGTTATTAGAAGGAATCTCAAGGATCGCTTGGCTGCCTTTGGGAGTTAAGGAGGGTGAACAACACCCTAAAATCTCTCCTTGATGTCTACTTCGAGTCTTTATGACAAAATCTCCACAAAAATTCCATATCTTCATGATTTCCCTGCATTTAATCTTATATTAGGTACTCGAAGTATGTTAAGCCTCAATCACCACCTACACTAGCATCATAAGACCATAATATAATTAAAATGCAAGAAAATAAACTTTAATAAGGAAAAAAGGTGACCATTAACCCCTCCAAATGTACCTAATGATGGAGCTCATCACAATGATTTATTAAAATACATTTTTTTGGGTCATAAAAAAAATTATCATTTATGCTTTTATGGCCGCGAAGCATTCTTTTCAATACTCCTCTCTTAAGTCCTTTGTTGAATTAAGGTAATTGGAACTTGTACTTGGTTTGTTGAGTGAAGTAAATTTTCTTACATACAATATTTGAAATAATAATGTCAGATCTGAATAGAACATTGCAATTCATGAATTTTATGCTTAGTTTACATAGTTATCAGATTTCATTACTAGTTCCATAGGCATATTTGTAATCTTTTTTTAATTTTCTTTTATTTCACTAGGATTAACTGCAGAATTATAATAGGATTGTAATTTTATAGTAAGTGGTTTTTCCATAATTTTAATTGTCTTGTTCCTTTACATTTTTTCAATGCTCAGGTTTCTAGTAAATTAATATCTATGGTTTTCGTTTTTCCTTTAATTAGGGTTTACTCTTTAACTTCTACTAGTAAGGGTTTTTCTTTTCAATTATTAGTAATTAGGATTTTTCCTTTCAATCATCAATAGTTAGGGTTTTCTTTCAACGCTGAAAGATTGCAAGATTGGTGTTTATGGTTTCATTTCTAAAGAATTATTTTGAGTGCAATATTAGAACAAGAATTAACTAGTGCAGGTATTTGAAGGTGTGAGAAGTTTCTAAACAAGTTAGGATTTTGTTTTGCAAGTTTCTAGAGTTTTTTTCTAGCATTTACAACATTGCGCCTCGAATTCCACGAACTCCAGATTGAAATTAAATTTTGTTCATTAATATACCATATACTACACCCAACATTTTTGCATCATTATTGGGGGGGGGGCGCTTTAGGATTGACCTTGGTAACTTGCTGCAATTTGGTTTGATCTTTACCTATTTTTTCTTGCAAGTTTGTTTTTCTTTCCTACATATTTTGATTTCACATCTAGGGTGTTGTAAGAACCCCCCTATATATATTTAACCACATTCTAACAATATATACTAGCTAGCTCGTTAAAGAAATATAAATGGTATTTCGAGGCATTTTCCCATGAGGAGTTTGAGGCTAATATGAATCATCCAATGCACCTATTTAACTAATCAATCGGAAGGAACATTCAAAGCAGGAGTCTCGAAATATTACATCAAGAAACTATTATATTTTGGAATGAAATGAAACACATGATTACCATTTAATTCCCTATCAATGATCCAAAAGGAGTGGTACAAACGCACAATACTCCCTCACTTGATCTACCAAAATTTCAAGGTTTGGAAAATGAAGACCCAGATATTCTTATCTTAGTTTGACGTAATTTATAGAGGATATGGTTGTTGTACTAATACTCAAAGGCTGCAAGTGTTTTCTCTCTCTTAAAGGAGGATGTCTCTAATGGTTCATGATACTTGGAGGGAATTGCATTCAAACATGGGAAGATATGAAAAATGTATTCTTGGAGAAGTACCAAGACTACTACCAGGCTAATGAAGATATTTTTGGAATGATACAAGGGGAAGATGAAAGTTTTGAGGACTATGTGGAGCGATTTAGTGACAACCTTAAAAAATAAAAACATAAACATTTGGAAAATGAAACTTTGAAAACACTCCTACTCAAAGGAATCAAAGATGAATTTTTAGAACCTTTAAATCTGATAGGAGCAGGCAATGTTTTTCATTTTCCATATGATGATGTTTGTAAAATATACATTAGGTATTCAAGAGGAATCTCCAAGGCTGGTAAGAATTCTTGAGAAAATTTCTCTCAAATTTTGAAATCTACCACAAAAAAAGAGTTACAAAATCCTCTCTAAATTTACAATTGGATAAGTTTGCACAAAGAACGAAAGTAGTACAAGGAGGATCACTCGATAAATTGTTTCCCATCATTGTTAGGGTTTTAACAAGTATTTAAGGAATCAAGTAAGGAAATAAATTGATTTCCAGGTATAACTCAAAACTCACCATCATTTAATACTTGGAATAATATTTATTGTCCCCAACAGGTTCCTCAATAGATCTATAACCCTGCAATTTCATGAAAAACTAATAATCATCCTCTAATTCAATAGCCCACGTTATTGCCACAGTGGTGTTACCTCTTGATCCAAATATTCCCGCAACCTCAAGGGTGGTTTGGAGCCTCCTATCAAGGGAAATTCCCCATGTCAACTCCATTATTTGAGCCAAAACAATTGTAATTCTTATCCAATGCACCACCATGTTATCCTTCTCTATGGTCCTAACCATTTGTGCAACGAAACCCTAATTTTAACAATGAAGTTTCACCTCAATTTAAAAAACCTATTTTTCCTAATTACTCTCATATTGAATTTAATGTCATATCTTGTAGATATCGGGGAGGAATGAATTCACAAATTCCCCTATTACAATACAAAATTTATCTTAGGCGAAAATTTAATCCGTAAACCCTTAGAGGAGAAGTATACAATTGGAACTTGTTCGAAAAATATTGTTGAAGCTCATGAAAAATATCAATAGAAAAACCCTGGAATTTCCTTTAACAATCCTTGCCAATCTAAACAGAGAAAACACCAAGTTAGGGAATACTTGTACAAGTTTGAGAACTCTGAACATGTGGGTCCTGTTGGAGCCTGGTTCCAAACAATCATTAGCACACCCCATTTCTTCATCATTTTGTAACTCTTGTTACTGTATCAATTAAATCAGTTTCTCTCCCATAATCTGAGTTGCATTAAAGTTTACATTTTGAACCCGAGTGTGAGTATGTTTAGTATTTTTGTACGCACATGGTTATAGTGGAAGAACTCCTACACTTGAAGGAGATATTCCTTTCTTTAAATTACGGTAGGAAAGTATAGAAGAAATGAATGAAAATTCCATATAAAATAAAAATGTCACAACACCGCTCTTGAAACTGCAATTACCTAAGGCACAACTATTGAAATTTATGTACTCTTGTGGTAAGTCTTGTCAAAATAAATTCACTCTTAATACCTCATATCTTGTAAAGTGGAATTGATAATTAATTGTGTGGTTCTTATTCATATTGTTTCATCATCTGTTAGTGTCATAATATGCATTCTTCCATCAGTAATCAAAATCACTCTTTTCATTCTCATTTTAGGTGTCCCACTCTAAAATTTTTAATTCATTCCATTAGTTCATGCTAAAAATTGTTTCACTCATGGTAGCCCTAGTCATAAAACCTCACTCTCCCTCAAAAAATCACATTTTTTGGCTTACCTTCGTGTCTTGTTAAGCATAAAAACACTTTTGAAAAGCTCATTTCACTGAGTCTTATCTCATTCAAAGTCAATCATGGAAGTCAGGTCATTCAAGGTCCCATTAGGTCATTAGGTATCAAATGTTCAAGGTCCAAAAATGCACCATTTCATCTCAATAAAGTCAAAAAAGTGTGTGAGTGTGACTCAATAAAATTTTCATTTTCATCTGCAGAGGATTATCAGCATGTAAATATGATATTTTTGAATTTGTAAATTTGATTTTCATGATTTTCATATCAAAATGTAATTTTGATATGAAAACAGAGATGTAATTTATTTTTAATTTTTTATGTAATTTAATGCTTCCTATATGTAATAAGTTCGGTCCCTAGCTGCCAAATCAAAACACACATACCAAACTGAAAGAGAAAAGTGTTAAAATCTAGCAACACCATCCTGCAAAAAAACAAAATCAGATGAAAGGGTAATCAACAAATGTTTCATAAAAGTGAAAAAATACATTAGAAAAGTGGGTTTTTAAATTCAAATTCAAATTTTCTTTGCTATTTATGACTAAAAGACATCAATTAAAATTCATTTTCCTCTTCTAAATATCAAGCCAACACACCAAGAGACAAAAATTTCGAAATTCTGAGCGAAATTGGCAAAGGAGCATAAATCGAGGGCACAAATCCTAATGCGAGGGTGCAAATCAGTTGCTGAGGGCGCAAATCAGTTGTTGAGGGTACAAATTAGTTCAGGAGGACGCAAATGTGTTTTCAATGGCAAAAATATTCTAAGATGGTGTAAATGTGTTGATCAGGGTGCAAATCAATTGCTGAGGGCGCAAATATGTTGCTAAGGGCACAAATACGTTGCTAAGGGTGCAAATAGCTTGTCGAAGACGCAAATGACCAGAAAGCCTAGAAAAGCATCCAAGTGATCAGAATTGCCTTCAAAATTCCTGCACTTAGTCATTTACCTCCAATGAACCAGTAAGAGACACATACCATGACAAATCATCTCCTTTAGTTTATGTGTTAAAGTTTTGAAAGTTGAAGTTGTAATTTGGTGTCTTCTTGAAGTGAAACCATAGTTTTTCTCCCTTGCACTCATAATTCCCAGAATTCCATTTTCTTTACCCTCAATACCATCCCTACAGTGTTAAAATTCAACCCTAATCCTCGTTATCATAATCTCTTTCCCTAAACTAATAATTTTTAAAATCCTAAGCCCTAGGCGCGATTTTGACCTAGGCTCCTAAATCCCAATTATCATCACTCTTTCATTCATATTCCCTTCCCCATTCCTCATATCCCTAAACATTACTCCCTATCCCCTCCCCATATCACATATCCCTATCAAACATCTCCCTCATTTTTCCTTTCCCATCTCCCTTTCCCATTTCCCTTCCCTAATCCTTAGGGTTTTAACAAAAACATCATGGCAAGAGAAGAGGAAAACACATATTTCACTCAAGGAGAGAAATATAGATAAGGAGGCCACATAAAGGAGGGAGAGTGCTTAGACTTGAGCCTGCCAACACTAAGGAACTCTTAGCTTCTCCATTAACTGTCACATGCTTCAAACATGTTGGATGTTATGAATTTTGTGACAAAATTCATAGGGTTAAAAACCACTCCATGCTAACTAGAATTTTCATATCAAGATTCCATGACAACCAAGTTAAATTATTTGGGGTCACTTTACCTTATCTATTGTTGTCATTTCAGATGCTACAGGGATCCCAAATGTTAGGGAGAAATGGTTCAAGAAAGGTAGGTTGAAAGAAACGTGATTTTGACTTCTTCCTAAAACAAAGACACCAAAATTGAACACAAAGGTTCTTCCCTTTTTCACACCTCTTGGAAATATATGCACCTATGATGAATATTATAATGAATTTTTTTTCATGTGAAGGAAGATTTTCAAGGCTCTATTCCTATCACACCCGGGTCTTGATGCATTTTACTAGGGTAAGGATGCTTAACATGCCCTATTATATTTTCCGAAGTATAGATAAGATGGCATACATTGCCCAAAATAAGGAATATGAAAAGCAAATGAAAAGCCTATTCCATCATTCCCTCATAAAAATCATATTCCTCCACCATCTCAATCAACTGAACATTGCATGGAGCACCTTCATAGCCAATGATATCTTCATTGAGCCATGCATTCAACATGCAAAAAGTGTCCCTTCATCATCTCAGCCCATGACTCACTCATCATCATTAGATCAATCCCCTTCACCTCCTTCATCTCCATCTCATCATGATCCTTCATATCAATCTCATCATGATTTTGGGTCACCTAGCAAGATAGATGACATTGAGCCTAAGTGGGCTAATATGGTTGAGGTTGGACCATTTCCAAAAACCTACAAGAGAGGATATAGGTATGTTATTTCTTCACTTGTAGTGAAAGGGTCCATTCCTTATACATCAACAAAACACGTGGATAAAGGTAAAGAGAAGGTCATTGAGCCAATCATTCATAATGAGGAGGACAATCATGAAACAGAGCATGAATTTCAACTATTTGACCTAGATGAGGATGACAATAATAAAATCAAAAATGCTTCTATCAAAGGTAAGGATTCCAATATTAGTGAACTTCAGACTAATATTGTCAGGGCTAGATATGTTATACACTTTATTGAGCAAGAAGATGAGTAGTTGAAGACTAAATAGGTCATTGATTAGGTGAAGCACTTCACTGCTCAAAGGGAGGATCAAAAGGCCAAATCCATGCTAGATGAAACAATGGAGAAGTATGGTTTTCTTGATAATGAAGGAGAAAATGTACCAAGATAGAGACCTAGAACTAGAGGGCTGAAAAGAACTCTAGTTCTAGAGACACAAAGGGAAGCTAAGCTTGGTGACCAACTAACCCTAAATGAGCAGCTTGCTATAGAGATTAATGAGAAAAGGGAACCATGGATTGATAGAGCCAATCAACACTTGGAGAAGCTACTAGAGAGGGAAAATAAAGATAATTACTTGTTAAAGAAGAAGATCAAACTCCATGCCCAAAAAGAGAAATGTGCATTGGATAAGCTCAAAAGAGCCAATGTCAAAATTGAAGAGTTGACCAAGGAGGAGAAGAAAAAAATTGGACATCCTTGATGAAGCTTCCCTCCAAGCTTAGACACATCATCCTTAGCCATTCCAACAATTTGGGTAAATTTCTAATTTTTTTGCAAAATATGTAAATCTTTGCGTTTTTTTAGACAATTAATTAGCAGAAAATTAGGCATTTATGCAACGCCACACAAATAATTGAGGCACTTTTTGAGGGAAATAAAGGTACCATTGGATTCATAATGACCAATTCATCTCATAAAACCATTTTTCCAGCCTTGGTTTGCAATTTTGATGGGTGAAAAGCTCAAAAAGCCATAAAAAAATTAGCTTTCTGCCCCTTTTTTGACCTACACGCTGCACAAATAATAGTCTTAGGAGAATGAATTTTTGAGGGGAAAAATGACCTCCATTTTCAAAACTTCAGGCACATTTGGAAAGAGGCCAGGTAGGGCTTTCCATCAAGCCATCTTGGTCCTAATTTGGACACAAGGAAGGCCTCCAAAATGACCAGTGGAGGGCGCAAATGCACAGTGGAGGGTGCAAATGTCCAATTTGCTGATTTTTTCACATTTTCTCTGAAATTTCACTTTGCCTCAAGAAATTATGTTTCTACTCATGTAATTAATGATGGTAAAATGTAATCATGTTTGAGATTACTTACCTACGGTAAATTCATCGGGTAAAAGTCATTAATGAGTCATAATGAATTAGTTGAATGTACTGAGGAGTGAGTCACTTGGACCATCCTAAACTTCAATTTTTAGTTCAGCAATTAGTGGATCTCTTCCTCGCCTCATGGATTCAACCCCTGAGGTTGAGTGAAGCTTGTTTTGATGTCTATTTAGCCCTTTTATTCACTCTAGTGGAGGGTTGGAATCAGTTTGTATGTTTGATAGTCAAGGAAAATTTGTACTCAGTTTGGCCAGCTAATAAAGAGGAGTTGCAGCTATGTTATGGGATACTTGTGGTATTGAATTTTTATCATTATATTTTATTCAGTATCATATGTTTGAATGTATTGTATTCATGCTCACTTCATTTCTACGTTATGATCTCTTACAAGTTAGATAATCAGAATACATGTTTGCACATGCTCAGTTTTGGGTAATTGATCATATTTTCTCCACTTTCATATGTCTGAGAAAAATACATCTCCTATTCTTTTCTTTTATTTCTTTCAGCTTCAACACCATTCCATTATAATCATCTACAAGTGATAAGCATTGTACCTACCTTTCCCCATCGATCCCTGCAACCCTAACTCATTCACCCTAACCTAGCTTTCCTTGACCTAATTCCTTCATCCAGTGATTCCCCAACCAAATCAAATCAAAACAACCTCCTACACTCTATATCTAGCCTAAAAAACCTAATTTATCTAGCCCTCTTGGCTATGACCCTTTTTGAGATAGCCCTCTCCGACTCGATATGGATATCTATCAAGTAAAAAGTTGGTCTGTGGTTACCTCTGTTGGGATTCCTTCTTCAACCTTGGGAATCTGTCAAAGTGTTAACATCCTGGTGCCGTTTTCGGGGAAATAAAGATCAAATATTCCCTGGGAAAGAACGAAAAATATCAGATCTGATTGCTGATGGTGAAAAATAGCTGGAAACATAAGAAGGTTGTACATCATTCACCTGGTGACTCCAGTGTCAAAGAATCCAAAAATCAGGACATTCATGGCGACTCCACTCTTAGAGAACCGATAGCCTAAAGAACTTCTTGGTGACTTCATTTTTGTCAAAATGGATTGAATTGCTGGAAGGTATGCTCCCATGAGCCGAGATCACATACCAATTTTTCCGAACCTCATGTCTCTAGTTAATTGGATGACATATCTTCCGAAGTTCAAAAATGTGAATGGTAATGATGCTGCTCTTCATCTGGTGACATTTCACATGCATGTGCATAGATTAAATATTGGTTTTCCTGAAGACTGCTTGATGAAGATATTCATGGCCACTTTGGAAGGTGAATCTCGATATTGGTATGAAATTTTTCCACCTGCTTGTATTTATTTTTTAAATGATTTTCATACCATGTTCTTTGAAATGAATAAAGAACCTTTTCCATCCTTAATATTAGTTCAAAACTGTTATAAACATGTTGATAGTTTTATTGAAAATATTGAGAAATGGTTATTGACCTGAGTGCTTTCATCCCATATGTGGTTCTTGACACCTCTTTCAAAGCTTCCATAACCAATAAGGCCAATGTAAGTGTCTTAATAAGCATTCTTCCACTAGTGATCAAAATCACTATTTTGATCCTCATTTTAGGTGTCTCACTCTGAAATTTTTATTTCATTCCATTACGTCATGCTAAAAATTGTTTCACTGATGGTAGCCCTAGTCATAAAATCTCACTTTCCCTCAAAAATATCACATTTTTTGGCTTACCTTCATAAAAAAACTTTTGAAAAACTCATTTTACTAAGTCTTATCTCAGTCAAATTCAATCATGGAAGTCAGGTCATTCAAGGTCCCATTAGGTCAATAGGCTTCAAATGTTCAAGGTCCAAAAATGCACCATTTCGTCTCAACAAAGTCAGCAAATGTGTGAGAGAGACTCAATAAACATTTCATTTTCATCTACGAAAGATTATCAACATGTTAATATGATATTTTTAAATTTGTAATTTTGATTTTCATTATTTTCATATCAAAATGTAATTTTGATATGAAAACAAAGATGTAATTTATTTTTAATTTTTTTATGTAATTTTATGCTTCCTATATGTAATAAGTTTAGTCCCTAGCTGCCAACTCAAAACACACATTCCAAAATGAAAGGGAAAAGTGTCAAACTCCAGCAACACCATCCTACAAAAAAGGAAAATCAGATGAAATGGTAATCAACAAATATTTCAGAAAAGTGAAAAAATACATTAGAAAAGTGGGTTTTTAAATTCAAATTCAAATTCAATTTGCTATTTATGACTAAAAGGAATCAATTCAAATTCATTTACCTCTTCGAAATATCAAGCCAGCACTACAAGAGACAAAAATTTTGAAATTCCGAGTGAAATTGGTAAAGGAGAAGAAATCGAGGGTGCAAATCCTGAAGCGAAGGTGCAAATCAATTGCTGAGGGAAAAAATCAGTTCAGGAGAATGCCAATTAGTTCAGGAGGGTGAAAATTTGTTTTTGATGGTGCAAATTTGCTGATATGGTGCAAATGTGTTGATTAAGGTGAAAATCAGTTGCTCAGGGCTCAAATACGTTGTTGGGGGCTCAAATACGCTGTTGAGGGCACAAATATCTTGTCGATGGCGCAAATGACCAAAAATATTAGAAAAGCATCCAAGTGATTAGAATTGCCTTAAAAAATCCTCCACTCAGTGATTTACCTCCAAGAAACCAGTAAGAGACACATACCATGAAAAATCATCTCCTTTAGTTTATGTGTTAAAGTTTTGCAAGTTGAAGTTGTACTTTGGTGTATTTTTGAAGTGAAACCCTTATTTTTTTCCCTTGCACTCATAATTCCTAGAATCCCATTTCCTTTACCCTCAATACCATCCCTAAAACGTTGAAATTAATGCCATAATCCCTGCTATCATAATCCCTTTCCCTAAACTACTAATTCCTAAAACTCTAAGCCCTAGTTGCTATTTTGACCTAGGATCCTAAATCCCAATTCCCATCACTCTTTCATTCCTATTCCCTTCCCCATTCCTCATATCCCTAAAAATTACTCCCTATCCCCTCCCCATATCACATATCCCTATCAAACATATCCCTTATTTTTCCTTTCCCATCTCCCTTTCCCATTTCTCTTTCCTAATCCCTAGGGTTTTAACAAAAACACGTTGGCAATAGAAGACAAAAACACATATTTCACTGAAGGAGAGGAAACAAAGATAAGGAGGCCATATAAAGGAGGAAGAGTGCTCAAACCTGAGTCTGCCAACATTAAGGAACTCTTAGCTTCTCCATTGACTATCACATGCTTCAAACATGTTAGTTGTTATGACTTTTGTGAGAAAATTCATAGGGTTAAACACCACACTTGACACCATGCTACCTAGAATTTTCATATCAGGACTCCATGACAACCAAGTTAAATTAGTTGGGGTCACTTTTAATTTATCTACCGCTATCATTTCAGATGCTACATGGATCCAAAATTTTGGGGAGAAATGGTTCAAGAAGTTCAAGTTGAAGAAACAAGATTTTGACTTCTTCCTAAAACTAAGACACCGAAATCAAACAAAGAGGTTCTTCCCTGTTTCACATCTCTTGGACAGATATGCGCCTATGATGAATATTATAATGAAATATTTTTCATGTGAAGGCATATTTTCAAGGCTCTATTCCTATCACATTCGACTCTTGATGCATTTCACTAGGGTAACGATGCTTAACATGCCCTATTATATTTTTCAGAGTATAGATAAGATGGAATACATTTCCTGGAAGAAGGAATATGAACAAAAAATGAAAAGCCTATTCCATCATTCCCTCATAAAAATCATAGTCCTCCACCTTCTCAATCAACTAAACATTGCATGGAGCAACATCATAGCCAATGATATCTTCATTGAGCCATCCATTCAGCATGCACACAGTGTCCCTTCATCATCTCAGCCCATGTCTCACTCATCATCATTATATCAGTCCCCTTCACCTCCTTCATCTCCATCTCATCCTGATTTTGGGTCACCTAGGAGGATAAATGACATTGAACCTAAGTGGGCTAATATGGTTGAGGTTGAACCATTGCCAGGAACCTACCAGAGGGGCTATAGGCATGTGTTTTCTTCACTTGGAGTGAAAGGGGCCATGCCTTCTACATCAACACAATAGGTGGATAAAGGTAAATATAAGGTCATTGAGCCAATCATTCATGATGAAGAGGACAATCATGAAACATATCATGAAATGATAATGATAAAATCACAAATTCTTCTATCAAAGGTAAAGATGCCAAGATTAGTGAACTTCGAAGCAATCTTGACAGGGCTAGATATGTTATACACTTTCTTGAGCAAGAAAATGAGCATTTGAAGACCAAAAAGTTCATCGATGGGGTGAAGTACTTCACTGATCAAAGGGAGGCTGAAAAGGCCCAAGCCATGCTAAATGAAACAGTGGAGAAGTATGGTTTTCTTGATAATTAAGAAAAATAGGTACCAAGATAGAGACCTAGAACTAGAGGGCTGAAAAGAGCTCTAGTTCTAGAGAGACAAAGGGAAGCTGAGCTTGGTGACCAGCTAACCCTAAATGAGAAGATTTCTATAGAGAATAATGAGAACAGGGAACCATGGCTTGATAGAGACAATCAAAATTTGGAGAATTTTTAAGGAAGAAGGTCAAACTCCATGCCTAAAAAGAGAAATTTTCATTAGCCAAGCTCAAAAGAGTGAATGCCAAAATTGAATAGTTGACCAAGGAGGAGAAGAAAAAGTTGGACATCCTTGTTGAAGTTTCCCTCCAAGATTAGACACATCATCCTCAACCATTCCAAATATTTTGAGGCAATATAAAAAAAAAATTCAAAAATTGGAAATCTCTGTGTTTTTTAAGACAATTAATTAGCAGAAAATTGGGCATTTGCGTAGCGCCCTAGGCACTACACAAATAATTGGGGCATGTTTTGAGGGAAATAAAGGCACCATTTGATTCCTAATGAACAATTCATCTAGGAAAACCATGATTTCAGCCTTTTTTTACAGTTTCTGATGGGTGAAAAGCTCAAAAATCCATCAAAAAGTCACCTTTCTACGCCTTTTTGACCTAGGCACTGCGCTAATACCAGTCTTGGGAGAATGAATTTTTGAGGGGGGAAATGGCCTCCATTTTCATAACGTGAGGCATATTTGGAAAGAGGACAGGAAGGGCTTTCCAACAAGCCATCTTAGGCCTGATTTTGACACTATGAAGGCCTTCAAAAGTGACCCTGAACACATAGGGCACAAATGACTAGTGGAGGGCGCAAATGTCCAATTTACTGATTTTTTTACATTTTCTCTGACATTTTCACTTTCCCTCAAGAAATTATGTTTCTACTCGTGTAATTAATGATGATAAAATTTAATTATGTTTTATATTACTTACCTAGGGTAGATTCATCGGGTAAAAGTCATTAATGAGTCATAATGAATCAGTTGGATGTAATGAGGAGTGAGTCACTTGGACCATCCTACACTTTAGTTTTCAATTCAAAAATGAGTGGATCTCTTCCTCACCTCATGGATTCGACCCCTGAGGATGAGAGAAGCTTGTTTTGATGTCTATTTATCCCCTTTCTTCACTCTAGTTAAGGGTTGGAATCAGTTTGTATGTTTTCTATTTGATCAAGGAAACTTTTGTACTCAGTTTGGCCAGCTAATAAAGAGGAGTTGCAACTGTTTTATGGGATACTTGTGGTATTGAATTTCCATCATTGTATTTTATTTAGTACAATATGTTTGAATGTATTATATTCATGCTCACTTAATTTCTATGTTATGATCTCTTACAAGTTAGATAATCAGAATACATGTTTTCACATGCTCTATTTCGGGTAATTGATCATATTTTGTCCACTTTCATCTGTCTAAGAAAAATACATCTCCTATGTTTTTCTTAGCTTTTTTTCAGCTTCAACGCCATTCCTTTACAATCTTATTTAATTTATAAGCATGGTAGCTACCTTTCCCCATTGATCCCTGCAACCCTAACTCATTCGCCCTGAACTAGCTTTCCTTGACCTAATTCCTTCATCCAGTGATTCCCCAACCAAATCAAATCAAATTAACCCCCTGCACTATATATCTAGCCTAAAAACCATAATTTCTCCAGCCCTCATGGCCTTTACCCTTTTTGAGAGAGCCCTCTCCGACTTGATAGAGCTAGCTATCAAGTCAAAAGCTTGGTCTATGATTACCTCTGTTGGGAAACCTTCTTCATCCTTGGCAATCTGGTAGAGTGCTAACATTCCATGGAGTAACTAAAGGGGGTTTTTCATTTTTATGTGATCAGAGACTCAGCATTAAGCTCAAAAATTAAAGTGCTAAAAAATGATCCAAACTAGAACGACAATGAAGAGCTTGTTGCCAGGAATCTAATGCAATTCATTTCATCAAAAGCCGACTTCGTATGAGGAATTTATGACGTACTGTTTTTTTTCCTAAACAGCTAAAAAAATTGCAGAATGGGACAGATGGATGACATGGCAACCTAGTCAGCATACAAGGTATATTATCGGAATATTCTTTAGTTTTTTCCCAATGACATTGTGAGAATTTTCACAACAGGATTCACCAATGAAATTTAGAGGTGAAATGTTTTTTACAATGTATCCTAAGGTTGAATGAGATTTTGTTTTTGATTTGGAATGGTCCAACCAAAGTTGGACACGTATTATAGCCAGGGGCCGCCATGTGCCCCCTTTGGATGACCCAATCCAAAGTTTGGATTGAACTGCATGGTCGAATTTTCACGTTATATAAAAGTTCATGGTTAGTTTAATTATATCCAAAGTTTTAGACATTGGAAAGGTTGTGTATAAATTCGGGCCCAAATTATTATATAACCCGAAGTTTTTAACTATGGAGGTGACACGTTAATTTCAAACAAAATTTATGTGTGGGGGTCAGGGTCAAACCCATGACCTCCCCCCCACCAACCGGGCGCCTTACCACCACACCACTCCATTGGGACTTAAAAATCTATGGTCTTGACTTATATTTATTATTGACCAGGATCTATGGCAAGGGTCATACAACCATGCTGCAAAGACCACAGGTGGAGCAAAAGTTAATACAATAGGGTTTAATTTTAATTGATGTTTAATTATTGTAATCTGGTGTTTAAGTTATTTAAACCTCGTTTAATATAAATGTGCTTATGCATAGTTAAGATGGCTTTATCCATCGTTAAGCACAATTTACTACTAGTTAAGCTCAGTTTTAAATAGCAATGGGTTTTGCAGACTTCGCTAGTTTCGGAGGTATCCCTATTTTGACTGTACCAATTGGAGTTCTCTCCAGTTTTGGAGGAGGATTCTAGGGAAAATGTAAATGAGGAATATCTAGAGAAATTTTTGACCAATTTTGGCTCATGAAGAGTCATTCCTGGTATATTTTGATGTTTTGCACACATTGGAGAAGTTTTCAGGAGCAGTAGGTGTCTGTAAACAACATTTTTTACGAAACTGAGCTAATAAAAATGCCCAAGCCATGGAAGTTGGACCAAGGAGATGTTGCCTAGGAGGGGTGAACTCCTTCATAAAAATAATATTTTAATAGATCCATTGTGATGGTTTGTTGTGTCCTTGTTTGCTACTATTCAGCATTTAGTTTAAATGTTTTTATGTTCAAGAATTCAAAATAATCTCCATACAATTACTTGTTAAACAATCATAAGAAATTCAATAAACCCATGTACATGAAGCAAAGATTAGAATTTTTAATATAAATCTAAAGATGAAATTATTACAAAAAAAATAACATTCAAATTCAAATCAAGATGGTATCAGAGCAAAGGTTATTTTCTTGATTTTCTTGAGTTTTGTGAAAGTAGGGTTTTAATGGTTGAAAATTTGTGATGCTTACAAGGTTGAATTTGGAGAGAGGAGAAGGGAAAATATTGGTTGATAGTAATGAGGTTAAAACCAGAAGAAGGAGAGATATAAGAGCACCATCTCCAACCAAAGTTTCACTCCTAGCTACACTTGAAGCACCTCAATTTTTACCTCCAGCTGAGATTTAAGAGGTACAAGTTGCACCAGAAGCTGAGTTGATTGAATAAGTACAAGTTTCACTAGAATGTAAGCTTGAATCCTTAGCCATAATGTCAAGTGTAGGAGAGACTAAAGGTATTTCAGAAGAGGAAGCACACAAGAAGGCTTTCTATGACCTAAATAAGAGGGTTAGGATCCTCTTTGAAGAGAGGAACACCAGGATGGTTGGAGATAATTCTAAGTATCCACATGGAGAGG
Organism: Pinus albicaulis; assembly: GCA_034641835.2. Taxonomy (NCBI): domain Eukaryota; kingdom Viridiplantae; phylum Streptophyta; class Pinopsida; order Pinales; family Pinaceae; genus Pinus; species Pinus albicaulis. The sequence goes on from CM076576.1 coordinate 927,496,397, forward strand.
GAACCTTAGAAGGGAAGAAGGATGAAGAGAAGGATTCAAAGGGAAGTGGAGGAAAGCCTCCTCCATATCCAACATACTCATCATCATGATCATCATCTCCATCAGCATCATCTTCCACTTCCACCACAAAAACCACCCATACTCAATCAAAAACCCCAAAATGAAAAACTCCCTTACTCAAATTGGACATTAAGTTTGAAATTCCCATGTAAAATGGTGAGGTAAATGAATAAAAGTTGCACAATTGGATCCATCAATTGGAGGTTTATTTCAGAATTCATAACCTACAAGAATATGACATAAAGATCCAGTTGGCTTCATTGAGGCTAGAAGGAGAAACACTAGTATGGTGGGAAGAAAAGACTCAAGAGGAAATTTGAATCCATGGTAAGAAATCCATTTCTTGGGTTGATTTTATTTCTTCAATTAACGTACATTTTTATCATTTATCTTACATGGAAAAATCAATTATGAGTTGGAAAAACTTTAGGCAAATCAAGGGTAAACACTTCAAGAATATACCCATGAGTTTAGGAAAAGGGTTGTGTTGTTAGGAATAAACTTGAATTCCCAATACGCACTCTTGGAATACATTGGGGTTTTACATTCATATTTGATAAATATTATCCTTATGTTTAACCCAAGCAATTTAGATGAAGTTTGTGTGCAAGCCACACATCTTGAAGCAAGGGGAAAGAACATTCAGAAAGAGGGTAGTAAGAAGAATCCATTCAAGGGTAAGGGGAAAGAGAAGGGAGGAAAATGGTAGGTAAAGAAGAATGCAAGTGTTAATAAATAAGGGGAGAAAAATACATGCAAACATTGTTCCAAAGAGGGGCATGATGAAGCCCACTCTTGGTAATTGCATCCCAAACTAAGGCCTAAGAAACCAAACAATAAGGGGAAACAAAAGATGACAACCACCACACAACATGATCTTGGATCCAATTTCGGTGATGAGACCAAGATTATAGCCATGTTCAAAAGGGTAAAATAAGCCATAGAAAGCACTAGTTCCTCAATTTGTCACAACAACATTCCAAATGAAGAAATAAGGAAAAAGTTGTTCCATGTAATGGTTATTTCAAATCATACAAATATTGATGCATTATTTGATAGTGGGTCACAAGAAAACTTGATTTCAGAAGAATTTGTAAAAAATATTGACCTTGAAACTGTAACACATCATAAGTCATATCCTTTGGGTTGGATAGTCAAGAATTCCAATTTAAAGGTTACAAGGAAATTCATATTCAGGTTTTCCATTACTGCAAACTTTGTTGATTAAGTTGAGTTAGATGTGGTTCCACTTGACATTTCAGGAATTATCTTGGGAAGTCCATATTTGTATGACAGGAAAGTGATATTTTATCGCCACAAGAACAAATATCATTTTTTCAAGGATTGCGTGGAGTATATTATGATATCTCATCACAAAAATCTGGATATTTCTTTAGCTAATGCAGGGCAAATGAAGAGACTAGTTAATGCAAGTAAACATTTTGGGCTTCTCATGATCAAGAAAAAGGATGATAAGGAATAAGAATATTTTTAAGGTTTTTATGAAAAATTAAAATCTGATTTGTTTGATGCAGTAAGTCAACATGGCGAGATGTTTCAGGAACCAAATGGGTTACCTCCCAAGAGGGGAATTCAGCATGAGATTCAGTTGCAGCAAGATGTTCCTCTTCCAAACATTGGCATGTATCGCATGTCAATCATGGAGAGTATGGAAATCAAGAATAAAATCCAATAATTCTTTAAAAAATGTATCATATGCCCATCTACTTCGCCATGTGGTTCACCGATTGTTTTGGTACCAAAGAAGGATGAGACTTGGTGCATGTGCATTGATTTCCATGCACTGAATAAAATCACGGTAAATAATCGCTATCCACTCCCAAGAATTGATGATTTGATTGATCATTTAAGGTATGCAAATTATTTCACTAAGTTAGGCTTACGAAGTGGTTATCATGTAGTTAGAAAAGATAAAGAGGACATTTGGAAAACTACATTTAAAACTAGACAAGGATTGTTTGAGTGGTTAGTTATGCCATTTGGTCTAACCAATGCCCCAGCTACTTTCATGAGAGTTATGAATGATGTATTAAGACCATTTCTATATGACTTTGTCATTATTTACTTAGATGAAATTTTGATATTCAACAAATCAAGAGATGAACATGTCATGCATGTGAACAAGGTACTTGATGTCTTGAAAAAGAGAAGTTATTTTTAAAGATGTCGAAGTGTGAGTTTGGCAAGACTTATTTAATGTAGTTGGGACATATTGTTGGAGGAGGTGAGCTGAAGATAGACCCCTCCAAGGTTTAGGTCATTGTGAATTGGTCCAAGCCCAATACAACTACAAAGGTAAGAAGCTTTCTTGGCCCAAGCCCAATACAACTACGAAGGTAAGAAGCTTTCTTGGGGCAACACAATATTGGAGGAAAATCATTGGTAATTTTTCTTCCATTGCAGCTCTGGTACATGCATTGACCAGTGTCAAGAAAGTATTCCATTGCAGAGATATGCAACAAAAATAAATTGATGCTTTAAAAAAATGATCAATTTAGCACCGGTATTTTCTCCTCTAGATCTTAGACAACCATTTGAGATCCAAACAGATGCTAGTGATTATGGCATGGGAGCACTTCTCATGCAGCATGGTAAGCCCATTTCATTTCATTTTAAAAATTTTAATGGAGTTGTGACTAACTATACCACCTATGAAAAATATTTATATGCATTGGTACAAAGTGTAAATAAATGAAAGCACTATTTGATGGGGAAGGAGACCATTATCCATACCGACCATCAGCCATTGTAGTACTTGCAATCACAATCAATGTTGCAGCAATCAAGACACTTCAGATTGATGGGATTTCTACAAAAATTCCATTTTTTTATTAGGGATAAAAAGGGAATCTACAACAAGGTAGCTGATATGGTCTCTATGACTATTGTAAATTCATCTATTATACTCAAGCACAATTCAGTTAAGCATGAAAGTTACATTGAACAATATGCATATGATAGTGATTTTCGAGATATGTATGAAAGCTTGAGTCAAGGAAACAAAATCGAAGAGTTATATTATCATGTACATAAAAAAAATTTGTATCACTTGGGCAAGTTATGTATTCCACAGGGAAAAATAAAGAGTATCATAGGGGAGGCACACACTTTATTTATTTCTGGACATTTTGGTGTAGGCAAGACAGTAGCGAATCTCCATAGGTATTTTTATTGGCCACATTTGATTGATAGTGTATCTCATTTTATTAGAGGATGTTCTTTGTGTGCAAAAAGTAAGCCTATTAATAGGAAACTAGGATTGTACGCTCTACTTTCGGTACCTTCATGTCCTTGGGAGAGTATCTCAATGGATTTTGTAGGAGGTCTTCCAATGTCAAGGAAAGGTCATGATTACTTGTATGTAGTTGTAGATAGGTTCAGAAAATTTTTTCTTTTGATACCACGTAAAAAAAAAAAAAAAATTACATCTAAACAAACAATGCATATTTTATTTCAAAATGTATGGGTTCATTTTGGTCTTCCTACTTCTATTGTAAGTGATCGAGATTCCCGGTTTGTTGGAAATTTTTGGTTAAAATTGTGGGACATGATGGACACTAAGTTGAAGAAGAGTACAGCCTTTCATTCGCAAAAATATGGTCAAACCGAGGTGGTTAACATGATAATATTTCATCTTCTTAGATGTTATTGTAGAAAACATCCCAATTTCTGGGATGAACAGTTGCATTAAATTCAGCATGCATACAACAGGGCAAATCATTCTTCCACAAACACATCGTCATTTGAGGCATGTCTTGGATACTTTCCAAGATTGCCTTTGGACTTCATCTTTGAGAAATATGCTGCTATTGATAGTCACAATGAAATAGATAAAGAAAGGAAGTTCTTTGAGAAAATTTAATTAATACATCACATAATGCAAGAAAAAATTGAAAAGAGTCAAAGCATCTACAAGGCAAGGCATGATAAACATTGTGTTGATAAAAAATTCCAAGCTGGTGATGAATTTTTGTTATATATCAGCAAAGAAATACTTCAAAGGGAAGGTAAAAAGCTTAAGCCAATCCCTTATGGTCCTTTTAAATTTCTGGAAAAGATTGGTAACAATGCATTTAAGCTATATTTTCCTCCTTATATGAAAATATATTATGTTGTTAATGTTGAGAAATTGAGATTGTTTGAGCCTTTGTTGATTGATGATCAAGGAGAGCATGAACAACTTCCATAAATAGATAATTTCTCGCTGGAATATGTTGATGAACTTCAACAAGATCTCATACTTGACAAAATAACAAAAACTTAAAGAAGAGGGAATGTCGAATACCTTAGAGTGGGAATAAAGGGACAAAATCCTTCCAAGGCCAAATGGATGGAGATTGAGAAGGTGAGGGATTTGTACCCTCACCTGCTGAACAAATGATAGTATCTTTTTGGGTCCAAAAGGCTTCTAGTGGGGAGGAATGATTAGAGGCTTAGTATTAAGCTCGAAAATGAAAGTGCTCCTAAATTCTTCAAACTAGAACGACAGTGAATAGCTCGTTACCAGGAATCTGACACAATTCGTTTCATAAAAAACTGACTCTATAAGAGGAAGTTATGACTTACTGTTAATTTTCCTAAACATCTAAAAAAATTGTAGAACATGACAAAAGGATGACATGGCAGCCCAGTCAGCATAAAAGGTATATTATGGGAATATTCTTCAGTTTTTTCTAAATGGCAATGTGACAAGTGTCACAACTGGATTCGCCAGTGAACATTGGAGGTGAATTTTGTTTTACAATTTATCTTAAGGTTGAATGATTTTTTTTTTTTGGTTTGGAATGGTCCAACCAGAGCTGGAAACATGGTGTAGCCAGGGGCCACCACATGCCCCCTCTGGAAGACCCCATCCAAAGTTTGGATTGAACTGCATTGTTGAAGTTTCATGTTATATCAAAGTTCATGGTTGGTTTAATTATATCCCAAGTTTTAAACATTGGAAAGGTTGCATATAAATTTAGGTATAAATTATTATATAACCCAAATTTTTTAACTATGGAGGTGACACGTTAATTTCAAACAAAATGTATATGTGGGGTTCGGGGTCGAACCCACAACCTTCCCCGCACCAACTGTTCGCCTTACCACCACACCACTCCGTTGGGACTTAGCAGTCTATGGTCTCGACTTATATCTATCATTGACTAGGATCTACGGTGGGGGTTTGGAGGGGGCCAATTGCGTGGGCCATCCCCCTCCCCATAAAAAAATGCTACAAAGACCACAGGCAGAGTGGAAGTTAATATAGCGGAGCTTAAATTTAATTGCAGGTTAATTATTGTAATATGGTGTTTAAGTTATTTAAAACTTGTTTAATAGAAATGTGCTTATGCGCAGTTAAGACAATATTATCCACCATTAAGTGCAGTTTACTACTAATTAAACCCAATTTTAAATAGTATCAGGTTTAGCGAACTCCGCCAGTTTCGGTGGAATCCCTATTTTGACTGTACTAACTAGAGTTCTCTCCAATTTTGAAGGAGGATTCTAGGGAGAAAGTAAAGGAGGCATATATAGAGAAATTTTTGACCAATTTTGTCTCACGAAGAGTCATTCCTAGTAGATTTTTATGCTTTGGACACATTGGAGTAGGTTTCAAGGGTAGTAGGTGACTGTGAACAACAATTTTTGCACAATTGATCTAATACAAAGGCCCAAGCGATGGAAGCTAGAACAAGGAGATGTAGCCCTAGAGGGGTGAACTCCTTCATCAAAATAATGTGTTAATGGATAAATTGTGATGGTTTGTTGTGTGTTTGTTTTTTGCTGTTCAAATTTTAGTTTCAATGTTTTTATGGTCTATAATTCAAGATAATCTCCATACATTTACTTGTTAAAAAATCATAAGAACTTCCATAATGCCATGTACATGAAGAAAAGATCGGCATTTTTAATATAAATATGAAGATGAAATTAGCACAAAAAAACTAACATTAAAATTCAGATCATTATGCTTAATAATTTCCATTAATAAGCCAAAAATCTAACCCTAGCCTAATCATTCTAACATGTTGTTGTCGAAGAAATATTTTTAGGTTTCTCTTAGAAGGTATTGTTGAAAAACCTCCTATGGTGGATGACTCCTGTAGAACCCTAATGAGCTCTCATGACAACCCTAACACTATTAACTCGAGGAATCTTTGAGTCATGATCTAAGATGATTTCTTTAAACTGAGTCTTTAAGGTATCAAGACCAACCAATATAGATTAGTCATTACAAATTTTTTATGCCATCTCTTTCTTTTCAGGAGAATATTTTCATCCCAACCTATTAATTAAATTATTTAAGGTTAATCATAATCATTCATTATTCTAAAAAATATTAATTGAGGGATAGGAGGTGTCATTACGATCTGACCTGCCATGATCATGGGTCCTAACGAGAATGAAATTACCGCTACTGGTCACCAAGCTAGGGTAATGGATTTCGGTTGAAAATATGGAAGACAAGAGCTCTCATCACGAGTTGGCTTGTTCATTCCTATTATTTCTTGTGAATGGTATTATAGCCCAATTTTTGCATCATCCATAAGACCAGTATGAACAAGGTCTATCATCCCCTAATTCACTTGCCACATGCCCTAGAGAAGTCATTCCACTGATGGCTTTAATTAATGAGAGTTTCAATGTTTGAATTATAGTTAAAATGACCCATTGAATGAACAATGCTCCTCTGAATGGGCCTAAGTGAGTTGCAAAGAACTTAGCCCCATGAAAGGGTGCTCTGTAAAGAACTTCCCGACACATAAGGGTTTGTTGGTCTCGTGGGAGAAAAATAATCATTGTTCTAGGAATATCCACATGGCCAGTTCCTTCTTGAAGATCCTATAGGTGTCATACTTGAAATAAATGTGTTCATCCACCACCATTGAACCTGGAAACATGTCTTATATATTATTATAAATCCATTCAATATCATTTATTGAGAAACTACCTAAAATTTCCCTATAGATTGAGCACTCATCTAAGTGCAAGGGAGGAAGAAATTTGTGTAGTGTTATGTTGTTGGATTCTCAATTCTTGGAGAGCTCAAGTACTGTGATGCTACTAGATTGATGCTTGGCGTGATGAGGAAGGGATGAAGTTGGAATAGGTTGACAACGAACTGATCGACTGGTTGTAATCTATTCCTCCTAATACTACAATAAAGATATTTGTTCTTTATGTCATATATGTGATTATATTTTGTGAATGTATTATCAATATGTAAATGTATTCTCAGATTTAGTCAGTTCAATCAAGTTATGATAGATAGATATTGTATATTTTTATCGTCATTTTCTATCTTCTAGTTTTGATTATAGGTATTGATCTGGCGAGTTCAGTTGGATCGAGAGTGAAAAAAGCGACAAAAGAAGAAGAACGAGAGCAAAGGATCACAAGTAAGTATCTTAACCTTCTTTTTACCTATTTATCTTAGAGAGAAAATAATTTACCTTTCCTCTATTGTTCTGAGTGAAGAAACACCACACTCATGGAATACTAGTTTATCTCTAGATTAGAATTCCTCATAAAAAATTGGCCACCATACTGGGGATAAATCCATCATTCATGGTGTTTCTGTCTTTGTTTACCGTCTTCAGTAGACTTTAATTCATCTATTCAATCATTTGAATGTACTTTTTTCCTTAGAAGTGTGTTTAGCCTGCTTGATCTTCAAGCTTCACTACGCCCAACGCACTGTTGGTCAAGGTAAAGTGCTCTCCATAGCATTGTCTTCTATTTAGAGGTGCTCTGCAACACACTGTCTGCCCTTAAGGGGTACGTTTCCCCTTAACAGCCAAATTCTATCGTAATTTTTCTTTTGCATTCACTTTCATCCCATTTATTTTTGTATTCTCATATGCATGTTTGACCTTAGAGACCAATAAGCATTTCCAGTTCTTCCTCCTTTGGATAGTTGTTTTTTAAATGCTTCATTAGTTGTTTTCTTTATCGTTTTCAAATTAAATCCAAAGTTTTAAATTTTGCATTAGATCAATTCTCTATTTTCAAAAGGAAAATTATCATTTCAATCTTCATTTCCTAAGAGAAAATTGTTGTTTTAGTCATAATTTCTCAAAAAAGAAAACATTGTTTGATTGATTTGTGAATTTAGTTTCTTTTTACTCATTCACATTAAAGGAAACTGAAAAGAAAAACTTGCATATGCATTTAGATATTGTGAGTGTTGCATAGTGATAGATTAAGGAAATATACATTTAGTTTGTGCTTTTTGATATATTCTCAAAAATATGATTGCTCTATCCCTTTAGTAGCTAAGGTTTTCATTGAAAAACTGAATTGAAAAGATTGCTTCTCATTTAGTTTGCATTTTAGGAATTTCCCATTACATCTCATGGTGAACCTGAAAGATAAACTGTTAAGCATGATGAACATAAAATTCACCTCAATCAACCTAAGAAATCATTGTAACATTATGGATAACACTTGGAAGGTCTAGGCTAGAGACGTGTTCCAACATCATTAAGAATAGCAACTAATGCTAACTTTTTTGTGATATATTCTGAGTGTGAAATATCGCTCCACGTATGTATGTATATCGGAGCTTTTCCGCATGCCTTCAGGGATATAGGGTGGTGTTCTAGTATGAAAAGTATAAGCGGGTGCTCTCACTATGCGGTTTCACATTAGACAATGATATTATGGATTGGGACTCCATGTACCTTCAGGTATATTTGGGAGGAAAACATTAGTTTTCTTACCATCCATAGGTAACTGATTCGGCCGCCTTGTAACTTGTGAGACACCAAACACAACATTCTAGGAGATTGCCTACTCGTACTTCTTGGTTCACCAGGAGGTATTCTACAGTTCACAATTACTTGGTAAAAATTTTGCCTAGTGTCACCCTTTTATTTTTTTATTTGTTTTTGTAATAAAATAAATCATTCATCATGGAAGAAGAAAAACCCTTTCCCCTTCGTTCGCATAGAATAGCGCTTAAACCACCTTTACCACCAGAAGCCATTTCTGGTCAGCGAAGGCAACCCCGTTCTACCGAACCCAGTACCATCTGTACCTCTGGTGCATCATCTTCACCACATCTCCCAGAGTCGTCTCAATTTGTTTCTACACATCCTAGTTTATCTATTGTCCTTGAAATGGAGTCCTCATCGCTACCTGTGGACACTAAAGTTCCAATCAATGAGACCATACATTGATAACCCGACGTTGTTCAACTGGAATTTGATTCGGATCCCATCATTCTTTTACCATAACATCTAGATCACGAAGTCAAACTACAAGCAATTGTTCCTATATTGGTTGCTCCTTAGTCATCTCTAGCCATTGAGCCTTCCATTTTATCGCGTATTCAGCAACCTGAAATATATCTCGGGCCTGATGGAAAAATTATTCCACCTAGTTTGATTTCGATTGAGGAATAACCTCAACAAGAAGAAATACCCTCAAATCCAACTCATTTTGGTTCGGGACTCTATCTTTACGAGTCTTTTCCTCAATTAACTTACATTGCTTCATTTGATCTTGTTTCAATCCAAGTTCCCGTAGATCCTATATGGTATTCACTGGGTAATTTGACCATGGTTGATTCAACATATTTTATTGTACCATCTGTTACAGTTGTGACATCATCTATTGTTGCTACTCCATCGATGTTTACCATTTCACCGGAGTCACATATTTATGGTGGTCCGTCCTTCCCACAGGGTTACCAATCATTATCTGGAACCTACTCTGGTGCCTCCTCAAATCCATGGTCTTCACCCATGTCATCTTCTGGTATATCATCTGGTACATCTCTAATGAGTATTGAACGACTTGATCCTTTATATACATCTTTAGTTCAGCATCAAGCTTATGCATCTGGGTACATTCCATCCAATTCGATCTCGACTCAACTCCCACGATTTGGAGATCAATATATTCCATATTATTATACTCCTCATGCTGTGGGGAAACCTATGGTCACCCATTTTGACAGTACTCCATCGTTTTATGTTAACCCAAATGTCAGAATGATTGTTTGTCAGTGGCATCCTATCCTTTCCATTAAACCAAAAATGGTTGTGCATTCATACCAACCGGTTCAACCTGTTGCGCCTACATCTACTGCACATGTTAATACTTCATTACCCCATTTACAGACTCATTTGGTTGTACCTCAAACATATCAGGTGGGTCCTTCAATACATTACCCTCAAGTCTTGGGCCTCCAGACTCCACCTCCTTCAACTGGTTTACAACAACCACCTGTATCTATAATCTTACAACCAGAAGTTGGATTACCCTTTTATGGGATGTCACAAGATCCTTCCGGTCTTACCTATTCATAACTAGGTCCAACATATTCTCTTTGGAGTTATAATCTTGGAAGGAAATCACCTTGGCAACCACAGCCTCAAATGCCACAACAACAAGCTTATCTAGGTCTTGGTCAACAGATCCCTCAAGAGTTTAGTCATCAAAATAACTCATATCTGGGTTACCGGCAGCAAATGCCTTATGTTGGTGCACCAGGATTGTTACCAAAGCAATTCCATCCTATCCTGGTTATGCTCAACCTAATTTGAATCGACAGTTTCCCTTTTTCGCAACATTAAAATTACCTGATTTAAAACAACTTACTAATGATCCCATCAACTATTCTCCTTGGTGGTTGATGATTCCACATAAATTACCCTCTAACATTCCTAAATTCAATGGAAACCCTGGAGAAGACCTGTCAACACATGTTATGACTTCTCATTTGTTTTTCTCATCAAACTCCTTAAATGATGACTCCATTAGACTACGTCTTTTCCAGCATACTCTTACTAGTCTACCTATGAAGTGGTATATTGAATTACCATGAGCTTCATTTGATAAATTCACTCCCTTAGCCACTACCTTTTTAACCCATTTTCAGTTACCCATACGATATGAAACTGGAACGGAACTATTGACCAACTTTAAACAGACAACTACTTCTCACATTTTTTATCATATTCATGAGTGGCATCGTCATCATCGAATGGTCAAAACATTTGTTCTTGATCAGCTCTTGGATGAGTGGTTTATTAAGTCCTTGCTTCCATCTATCATGGAGGATTTAGCTACAAGTGACGTCATCATTGAAGAGAAAGTCATTTCTCATGCCCAGTACTTATATTTGATTTATACTCAGTCTAGCACGCTCTATGAGAAAATTTCAAACATGCCATGATCAAATGTTATTGTTCCTCCTTCATCTGGTAAGGACTCTCATGACGACAACAGTATGATTGGTTCTACAAAAGCTGACACCTCTACTGCATCTGATCCTACACCTTCTTCCGAATACATGTCGTGTCATATGACAAAGGAAAAAGTGGCAAGCAACCCAGAAGCTAGAAAAAGGGGAAAGCAAAGAAAAACAAAATTCACCCCAGTAGGAACGATCATCTGATCAAAAATTTGGAAATTATCGAAAACCTAGTTACCCTTGCTTGATATGTAATGAGGAGCACTTTACACGAGACTTTCTTCACCACTCTGAACTCTCAAAGCTTCTTAAGACTTCGCCCTCATATGCTATGTTGACAGATCCTTTTCCAAATCCAAACAAAAATATGGTTGTTATGGATCCCGCTTCTAGCTCCTAAGTGCTTATGCTATCTATCTCAAAGCCAAAAAATAATGTTTTTATGTCTACGCAAAATAAATATTACGATAGTCAGGCTACTAATCAACCTACTACCTCGACCATGAATGCGTCCATTGAATCAATTCTTCCACCTGCTATTCTAGAGTTAACATAAAATCCACCAAAGGGAGTCATCCAAAAATCCATGTTCAATCCTCTAGCTCATGTAGCTCAAAATTATAATATAGTTGAAGATTTGGCTCAGGCACCTTCAGCTATGTCAGTGCTTGAGGTACTCCAAAATTTTCCCTCCCAAAAGCAAGATTTATTTTCAACGATTAGTGGAATCAATGGGGCATATTATAATCTTGTAGTATTTAATCATACGAGTTATGTGCCACAATTACTAGTATAACTAGCATTTTCGATCTAAATAAATTTTTTATATCACCTCGTTCATCACACTATCAATGATGAGGTAGAATCTACTTGTATCATGTCTATCACTTGGATAACCTTTCTTATCTCAATCACCTACGACATTGAAAGATTTTGACTGTCATACATATAAGCCTTGTGGAATCATCAATAACCTGCATGTCGAACTAGGGGGAAAAACTATAACTATTGAAGTTGAGGTCGTTGACGGACCCCTTGACTACAAAGTTTTACTTGGAAAGCCATGGGTTTACGGTATGACTATAATCGTCTCTAATTACTTTCAGATGATCGCCTTCCCCCATAAAGGCGCCATCACAGTCATCAATCAAATCTCCTTATTTGCCTCTATTTCACAGGTAACGAAAGCGTTCTATTAGTTCACACACCCCAGCTATCACTTTAAAACATTGGTGTTGGTCTCTTTAAGGTTTCTTCCCTAATGGGCACCTTTTCATTAATGCCGCCCGCGACTTCGGCGGAAATTGAAAATATAGAGACCTGTTGCGTGATATCTTCCACTTCATCTGACTAAAGGAATATTACTAATAATTTTGAATTAGATACACTGGGTGAATTTCTACTACCAAGCCCAATTGAGCTCGTATAGAAATCGATTTTCTTTGGTTGGGCATCGCATCCTGATCCATCATCGTTGATCGTTTGGATCGATCGTTCATTAGATTTTGGTACACCTTCTGATCCCTTTTCATCCACATTCTTGAATTATGAGATCATTTTTCAAGCCATGATGACAGAAAGAGAACCATGGGACGATTATCATCATCGTTGTCATCTTCCAAATTACAATGAAGATAATATTATTGAACTATATCGCCCTACGATCTCTGATTTCTTTTCAAATTATGTTCCAATTAAATCCATCAAATACAAGTGAAACCTATCAAATATTTAATAAAATATTTCTATCGATATTTCAACCAAACCTGGCATTGTAGAAAATATTCATGTCGGTGTGTCTTGCTCTGCATCCGAACTCAACACTTATCACTCTCTTTTTCGTGAATTCTGAGATGTACTTTCTTGGTCTTATGAGGAAATTCTAGGCATAGATTCTAGTATTGTTGAACATACAATTAAAATGTACCCTGATGTCAAACTGGTATGTCAATTCCTTCGTCTTCTTAATATGAGGAAGGCCGCTTCCATTAAAGAAGAAGTTGAAATTTTTTTGCGTGTTGGTTTCATTTATCCTGTTCCGCTAACTGATTGGGTTTCCAACATTTTTTCTATCATGAAGAAACAAGGGATAATCAGAGTGTGCATTGATTATCGAGATGTCAATATTTCTTGTCCAAAAGGCAATTATCCTACTCCCTTTATCGACCAGATTATTAACGAATGTGTTAGTTGTGAATTATTTTCATTCATGGATGGATTCTATGGTTACAATCAAATCAATATTCGCCCAGAGGACCAATATAAGACAACATTCATCTGTCCTTGGGGCACATTTTATTATCGTAAACTCCCATTTGGTTTAAATAACATCTGGGAAAAATTTTAGAGAGAAATGGATTATGCTTTACATGAAATTAAGAACATTGTTCAACCTTATCTAGATGATTTACCCACGCATTCACGAAAATCGACTGATCACCTAGTGCATCTGAGAGCTATATTTTTACATTGTCGACACTGCAAGATACACTTTATCCACACAAATGTGTTTTTTGTGTTGGTTCCAGTAATTTTCTTGGATTCATTGTCTCAAAAGATGGAATTCGAATTGACCCACTAAAGGTCCATGCCATTCTCGATTTTCCTGTGCCATCAAACTTACTTCAATTACGGAGAATTCAAGGAAAGGAAAACTTTCTGAGGTTCATACCCAACTATGCCGAAAAGGCTAAAGGATTTACTCATCTCTTGAAAAAGGGGATTCCCTTCGATTGGGATAAGTTTGTGCAAGCTTCTTTTGATGCTCTTAAATATACCCTTATTCAAGTGCCATTAATGTATCCCCTAATTATCAGAGTGATTATTTCTTGTATCTCGTTGTTGCAGATACAACCATTGCTTTGGTTTTATTCCAAGAAGAAGATGGGATAGAACATCCAATATATTATTTGAGTCGTAATCTCAATGATACAGAAGTTAATTACTCATACGTCGAAAAGCTCGCCTTGGCATCCGTCCAAGTTGTCCAAATATTTCGCCATTATATCTTGCTCCGGAAGACCATTATCATTTCAGATTACAACCCTATGACATACATTTTTTCACGTCAATTGCTAGGGGGAAAATATTCAAAATGGATCGTCATTTTGCAGAAATTTGATTTGGAATTCATCAAATCCAAGTCAAAGAATTCTTTGGTTTTTTTTTAGCTTCTCTGCAACCTTCCCTCTGATAGTACTTAGTCTACATTAGAACCATCAATTCCAAATGAGTATCTGTTTTTGATTGGGTCATCTAACCCTGGGTATGGGGATTTTATCATTGATCTCCAAACCCAAAATTTCTAGCCCAATACCTCTCGCTCGCAACAGCGAAGTATTTGATACCAAGCCAAATATTATCTTATCGTCGGCGATACACTTTATCGTCATGGTGTCGATACAATTTTAAGAAGGTTCCTCACTCATGAGGAGACCGAGAAAGTTCCGAATGATATTCATGCTAGTGCTTGTGGTGGACATTTGTCTGGGTACTCTATCGTGCAGAATATTCTCCGCATCGATTACTTTTGGCCAACCACATTCCACAACTACATTCTCGCAGTCAAAATTTGTCATGCGTGCCAGATATTTGATCGTAAAATCCGCATGCTGCCAGCACCAATGTATCTTATCATCATTGTGGGACCATTTTCAAAATGGGGCATTGACTTCATGACCTGCAACCTTCGTTTGGCCGGGTGGCATGGTTATATTATTGTCGCAGTCGAATACTTTACCAAGTGGGTCGAAGTGATTCCTACATTCAATAACACAGGTGAAACAACTACATTTTTCTTTTTCAATCATGACGTTTCTCGGTTTGGTGTACCACAAGCTATAGTTACAGATCATGGTAAGCATTTTCGCAATAACATGATGAATGAGTTGATTGCCAAATTAGGACTATCGCATGATGGTTCTACCCCTTATTATCCACAATCTAATAGACAATTTGAATCCATTAAAAATATCCTTAATTGAATGCTTCAACAAGTGATAGGGGTTCATAAAAAAAAATTGCATTTAATCATGTACTCAACTTTATGGGCATATCGAACCTCGGTGATAAATGCAACCAGATTTACTCCCTTTTAGTTGGTATATGGTATGGAAAATATCTTACCAATCCAATGTGAAATTTCATCATTAAAACTCGCTATTGACCTACTACATGACACCTCTAATGAAGAAGTGTGTCTTTTTAACCTCATCCATCTAGATGAAAAGCGTCATGAAGCCGCATTAGACAACGAAGCGCATAAGAGATGAATCAAGGCACAATATGACATCATTGTCAATCCTCACATCTTCTTAGAGGGATACCTAGTCTTGCTTTATGATCGAGAAGCTGATTTGATAGGAACAGGAAACTTTGAGCCAGTATGGCATAGCCCCTACATTGTCAAAAAAATTCTGGCTAAGGGCACCTACGAGTTAGTTGATTATGATGGAATTTCGTTGTCACGGCCTCGAAATGGGTTGTATATTAAAAATTACTATGCTTAATTGAGCATAGTAAACTTTTGTATCATATTTTATATATGATTTTATTGCATGTCCATCTTATTTTTTTTTTATAGTTTTCTTGAAGTTATTAATCCACTGTACATTTTATCGCAGATGTCTGAATCTTTGGAACCATTTGTTGGGTATGCTAATGGTGCTAGTTGTAGTACGGAGAACCTGTCATCTGCAGCGTGGGCCATTTTTTCCCCAAGTGGTGAGTTAGTGAGATTTTAAGGAATTTGTATCAGTCAATCCACAAACAATATCGTTGAGTATAGCGCGTTGATCGAAATCCTTTCTGATTCCATTTCACTTGGCATTAAATGCATCATCATTAGGTTAGATTCATAGCTTGTCGTACTATAACTTACTAGCGCCTATACTATCTGAAATCCAACAATTCATCGTATGTTCCTTAGAGTACGAATTTTGTAAATACATTTTTATTACATTCAATATCAACACATTTCCAGAAACTTGAACACATTAACTGATTCTCTAAAAAATTATGTTTTAAAAAAACATTTGCAACACATGTAAAGATAAATTTTCAATTCACATCACACAATTGAATAGGATTGCACATTAAACATAGGAAAACACTAAAATCAAATAGATAGGTAGGTAGGTTTTTACAAATTTTGTTCCCAAGACACATTGGTCATATGACCTCAAAATGTATACAGAAATGTCAAAAGTAAAACTAGTGATGCTCATGATAACAAGCAACTGCTCGAGCTATCCTGTGCAATAGCGTCATCCAATAGCTATGAAATCCAATAGTATGGTGCTATAGCCTCATAGGTAACTCATCGATCTGGACATCCAGTATCCCAAGAGTAAATCCCTCAACATGTTGCTACAACTTAGCAAGAGTTTTGGTCAAATTTAAATCCTCAAGGACTTCTCTCTCGATAGTCCTCTCTGCTGGTTCATCTGTTGCTTGCTCTGGTTGACCCACTAGTCAAACACAACCCACTTCAGTGTACATAAAAGAATTAGTTTAGTCTTCAAAAAAATCAAAAATACAAAAACATGTAGAAAGCTTAAAATCAAAAACATGGTCAAAACATTTTTTCCCATTGCACCCCACTGAGCGCCATATGGTAAAATAAAATCTGGATCTCCACAGAATTCTATGCCTACGTATGGATACTCCTCTATGGCGATATTCTGTATCGGATCTAGGCAAAGAATGTAGTAGAAAATATGATAGTCGATTGACCATCATGCCTAGCCATGAAATAGACCCATCGCTGCATCTGAGGATCTCTAGGAATAGAAATGCTCAATGTCACATGTTGCAACTACATCAGTGGAACTCTCTCTAAAATAAAGGAAATCAAGATCGCACCATAACTAAATTTTTTTTTTATGCCACTATTTACTTTAGTCAGCTATTATTTCATCTGAAAGTGTACTCCTTCACCCCAGTTGAACACTGTCGGTTCGAGACACTCGAGAGAATACTGCATATATGATCAGTTTGTGGCATGTAGTGTCACATAGACAACAAGTTTTGCAATATTGAAAAGGATAGTTCTCAGAGGAAAATCACACACATCACGAATTTTTATCTTTCCATATTTTCTAGGTTTAGTACCTGGCTGACAATGCTGGCGGATGTATTTCTTCATTTTCTCACCTCCATGAGAAGATCCCAGAAGGGAAATAGGAGAACCACTTCTCGATAATCCAATAAGAAAGTAAACATCTTCAACTAGTATTGGGAGCACTTTGTCCCCAAAGTGAAATGCCTAAGATGCCGGATCTGTTAGGTCCCCGTAATTTGTCAGATTGGAAAGACCAAATGTACAGGGGTAACATCGGACCAATATTTGGAGTCATAGGACATAGCCTTCCTGGACTTAGAGAGGGCTCTCTCTATGTTTGTGTAAAGGATGTGAACATGATAGATTTTAGGGTTTGATTTTAGGCTAGTTATTAGGATTAGGGTTTGTTTGTATGTTTGGTTGGTTGGGTAGGTTGTCAAGTGGTTTAGATAGAGTGAGATATTTTTAAGCCATTGGGCTATGGAGTCTACAAAGGTCTTGATGAGTTTAATCAATAGTTCTAGGGTGTATCACAGGGAAAATGTAACAAAATCAAATGGATCTAAAGGCTTTATGTGAATGAAATGAAAATCAATTTTGTGAACATAGTAGGTGCAGAAGGGAAGTTAAGAATGCTTAAACAAATACTTTTAACATTAATGGTATTTAAAAATACTAAGCATAAATAAATAATAAAATACAGGGCATACCAATAACTTCTTTGACTAAACCCTAGCAAGTAAGCATGAAGACAACAATCCAGTGAACTATAGAAGGCAAGAAACTTATAAATCTTCTAGTGATTTCACCTTCAAGCTAAGAAAACCTTTAAGATAAACACATAGCATAGATCAAAGAAGAGGGAACTCCTAACATCATTAATCAAGCTATAAATACCTCAAAAGCATCTATTTAGGGTCAACAAAAGGGCATGGAAAATCATAAACCTCTTTAGCTAAACCTAGTCAGCAAACTTCAAAGTAAAAGACCTTAAAAACAATGTTTAAGTAATGGAAAAGATACAGGGATAACCATATAACTACTTTGAAATTTTCTTCATTGAATCATATTTAAGATAAACAAGCATAAGTGGGTCTAGAGAGAAACTAAGAATTCTCTAAACTGACCTAGCAGAGGAAAACATAGAAGCAATAGAGAACAAACAGAGCTAAGGTGCCTCTAAACAACATTTCGTAGCCTAAAACTTTTGTCCTACTGCAATAGAAAGATGGAACAATATGATAAAATGAGAAAATAATAACTAACTAAGGAACACATCACCATTAACTATGCTCGGGGATCCTGCAAGTAAGCCTTCTCCATTGTCAAGCAAGCCAAGCCATCCACAAAAACCAAAGCCAAATTTCTCTCCAATCTCAAAGTCTATGCATTACTCTCAATAATCATCCAACATATAAAATGAAGCCTCCATGCTCTATTTAACTTGCATTGGAGGGTTAAAACCCTAACTAGGTTTTTAGCAACCATAAATAACTCATAAATGTCATTTATGTCCAAGAGACCATGCAAGGCCCAAGGCATAAAATATCTAAGGAAATAAATGAAAAATAACTCCTAACACCTAAATTTAGAGTGATTTGCCCAAAAATCCACAAAAATATCCATTTGCCATAAATGAGTGTCTTTTGTTGACTTTTGCACATAAGGGTGCAGCAGGGAGGTCCAAGGGCACAACGCTTGCATGGGAAAACTAGGTCACCTTGCAGCTGAAAATTGAAGGCCTTCTTGATGTTGGAATGAGCTCCGTGATGGCTCGTTGGAAAGAATATCAAGTCTAATTTCCAAAATTCCCTTAGTTTTCTGATTGTACTCCATTAACCTGCTCAAAATGAAAAACTCCCAAGGCTTCTAAAGGCGCAGCGCCAGCCCTGAAAACATGGCAGAAGGGTGAAAATTTGTATGTTTTTGGGCCTTTTGGAGGACCAAAACTGTTCCAAATGATCTAAAATTTGGTGTGCACGATTCCCTTGGCCTGATGAATCTAAAAATGTAAAATTTACCTCCAATGGAGGCCTATAGAAAAAGCACAACGCCAAGGGCGCTGTGCCCTATGCCCTCAAAATCAGTCAAAAAACCAAAAATGTCAAAAACTTGCCAAAATTTTCAAATATCTCCCTCATGGTGTTTGGGATGCCTGTAGAGAAGAATCAGATAGGATTCCAAGGTTTCCTTGATCTTTTTCCTCCTTGAGTGCTTGAATTTTGGCAAGGGTTCTTTTGAGCTTGGCCCTTGCAACTTGATTTCTCAAGGCATAGTGCTTGGCCATATTTTTTTGAAGGCCAAGGTCCCTTTGTGTCTTTTCTAGCTGATCCTCCAAGTATGTGTTAGCCCTCTCTAACCAAGGCTCCCAATCATATTAAATATCCATGGCAAGAAGCTCACTTGGAGTGAGCTACTCCGCCAATTTTGTTTCTTGCTCCCTCTCTTTTTCCAAGGCCTTCCTTAAGCCCATTGTTCTTGGCCTTCTTCTAGATGCCTACTCTTCTTCATCTTCATCAAAGACACCCAAGACTTCATCAAGCCTAACTTTGGGCCTTTCAGCCTCTTTCTGGGCTCTGATTGCCCTGACCTCATAAATGGATTTTTGTGCCTCCAAATGCTTGTTTTCAATCTCATAATAGTGGATGACATTTCTGGACCTAGCTAGGTTGGCTTGCAAATACTTGATTTGGGAATCCTTACCCTTGAGTAGCATTCTTGTGACCCTTGCCTCGTTCTCATCATCACTGTCAATATTAATGATTTCAATTTCCCACTCAGTCTCATGTTGATCTTCTTCTTCTTCCTTAACTACCTTTTCTTTTCCTTTATTTATCTTCTTGGTTGAAGTGGAAGGCATGGCACATTGCCTTTTAGAGGCAAAAAACACATGCCTAATTCCTCTTTGATAAGTCAAAGAGAAAGGTTCAATTTTTCCCATTTTGGTGTCTTCACCATGGTTTCCATCTTGACTGTCATCATCAGTGACATCCTTGTTGTCCTTATGGCTTTCATGGTTTCTCTCATGGTTCCTTTCATATTTATCCATGCTCTTTGCTTCATCACCGATTTCTGCACTCTCATTATCTTCATTGTTTTCCTCTACCTCACTGATATTTTTTCCACTTATATCAACCTCAATTTATTCTTCTTCACTGGTTTGGCATCTTCATTTTGTTCACTGACTTGTGGGTTTTCATCATCACTGATATTGACATCATTTATATCAACCTCACCTTCATTTTCTTGACTACTAGGTGATTCATTATTTGTTTCTTCACTGCCTTTATCAACACTAATATATGCATCCTCTTCCATGCTCTCTGCTTCATTGTTGTGACCTTCATTGTTTTCTTCACTTTCATTTTGCTCCTCATTACTGCTAGGAGCCTTACTGTTTTCACTGTCATGACTGTCACCATTATTTGGCTCATTGACATCTTGGCTTACCTCCTTGTTGTCTTCTTCCTCACTACTTCTTTCCTCATTCACATCATCTTGACTGCTAGGTGGCCCATCATTGGTTTCTGCATTGTCTTCATCATCACTATGAGCCTCACTATTTTTACTATCATCATCATCATTATCACTCGGGCTGCTTTCTTCATTCACATCATCTTGACTGCTAGGTGGCCATCATTGGTTCTGAATTGCCTTCATCATCACTATGAGCCTCACTATTTTTACTACCATCATCATCATTATCACTTGGATTTCTTTCTTCATCATTTTCCTCATCTTCATTTACATCTACCTCCATGTCTTCTGCACTGCTTTCTTCATCATTTGTTTCTGAATCATTTCCCTTTTCACTGTTATGAGCCTCACTGACATTTTGGCTCTTAGTACCACTATTGTCAACATCATCATCATCATCTGCCTTATCATCATCTCTGCCATTTTCTTCATCTGTATCCTCCATGTTGACAGCACTGCCTTTTTCTCTACTTGATTATTCCTCACTGTTTTCTTCTGCCTCTTCACTTTTTTCTTCTTGATTGCCATCATCATCACTACCTCCACTTTCCATGCTTTCTGCTTCATTTTTTACCTCTGCTTCTTCATTTTCTTCTTCTTCAATGCTTGTTCCATCATTACCCTCTCCTTCATTGTCCTTTGATTGTTCATCTTCACTTCCCTCATTGTCTGATGCATTAGGAGAGGGTGAGGAAGGAGGGTTGTCTTGAGGTGAAGGGATATGTGTAGATGCTGAAGCATGTTTAGTAGGAGATGATGGAGGAGTGGGGATAGGAGCATGAGATGATGAAGGAAAATTTTGTTGATGATGGGGTTGTGGGTTGGTGAAGACCTCATGGGAAATGAAAACCTCCCATGGAATACCCTTTTTCTCCAATTTATGCATCACAACCATCTTAATCAAGGAGTGATGAAATGAAATTTACATCTTCTGTGAAGGGTCTCTCTTTTGCACAATATAAGACATCTTGTCAATATTCTTATAGATATAGTAGGGAAAATGCATCATCTTAACCGTAGTGAAGTGCATGAGAAATCTGATGTGATAGGAATAAAGCCTAGAAATCCTTCCCTCACATGTGAAGTATTTCATAATGACCTTCATCATGGGTGCATACCTCTCAAGAAAATGTGAAAAAGGGAATATATATTTATTGTAGTCTTTGTATCTAGGCTTGAGGAATGGCTCATAGTGGCTTATGTCTAAGCTGGCCTGTTTGAACCACTTTTCACCAACACTAGGTATCGCAGTGGCAATAGCAATGGCATCTGATGACAACTCAAATTTTACCCCTACCAAAGTGACTTGTTTCTCATTTAGGTTAAGGATGAAGAGCCTAGTTAGCTCATGATGAATTTGTACCTGTTGTACTCTTTCATAAAAATGAAAGCACCCCACATTTTGGAAACATGTGACAGTCATAGGAGAGGCATTAAGTTCCATTGTTTTTTGAGGCTCAAACCTATTAAACCTCCCCCATCTGTGTTGATGCCTCCTTGGCACTTCGCCTTCTTCTTCACTACCATTTCCTCCTCTTTACATTTTGACATCTACTGCTTTTAAACCCTAGCTCTGCTTATGAAATGGATGTGGAAGAGGGTAAAGAAATGATTATGAAAGGACAACCTTTTACAAGTGGAGGAGTGAATGAGTGAGGGTAGGGTGTATGACTGTGAGTGAGAGGCAAAACTAATGACTACCCTTGCTGAGTTGTAAACAAAAACTATGCTTGGACACAATTTGCTCTTATGTCAAATTTTGAAATGGAAAAGGGTAAGGCAAAGTCAATCTGATTTTAGTGTAAGGGATAGAGATTTCAATTTTTGATGGATAACTATTTCCAAACCATTGCAACCAACTTAATCTACCCCTATATTAACTGTTATTTCCTTGTTTGCAGATAAGGGAGGCTTTAATGACATTTAGCTCATTTCCTTAGGGTCCATTTATTTAACCAAATGAAAAAATACTTTGAAGAAGAATTGATTTTTTTCACTTACCCTTTAAAGCTGCTTTAAAAAAACTTTGGAGGCATCTTGGGAAAATTCTGAGTTGATTTGAGTGAAGGAGCTAGTGCGGAGGCCCTCTTGGCCAAACACGCAGCACATGCACGAGGTTTCGGGCCTGTCAGGTCTGCAAGGTGTCGGGTGAAGTTTTTTTCTAGGCGCGCAGCGTCTACCGAGCCTGTCGGGCAGTCGGGTCGGCAAGGGTGCAGCGTTGAATGTGTTTGTTGGGCTTGTCGGGCCTATCATGAAAGGCTGCACGTAGCACTCTGTGACGGGTGCGCAGCCCTGAAGTGCTTCTTCCCAGACTAATGGGTGTGTCAGGTGAATGCACAGCATGTACCTACAATCACGTAGCACCATGTAATTTTGAACAGGGAAACTGCCCAGGCGCGCAACGCAGTCCTGAACGTCCAACACCGAGTATACTCCCCCAATTTTGCCTTAAAACCTCACAATTTTGTCTCCTGAGTGCTCTAATGACCTTGCGAGTGAACAATGAGTAATTTTTGAAGTGTTGAGGTGATCTTTCATAGGCTTAAGGATTTAAATTTATCTTTATAAACCCATTCTCTAATGTTTTCAAAGTCTCTTATTTTTGTTGATATTTCTCCGACTTTTCCTTGTATGCGACCAGAATACTAATTTAGTTTTTTCTCTTACTTATTTTACCAATTATTTTGAATTTTTGGCTTGTAGGTGAATTCAAAGGATAAATTTGATTCCCTTTTGCTTCCATCATGCATTTCAACTCAACCTTTACCTCTTCTTACTGACCTTTTCACACTGTTCGCTTCTGCAGGTGATTAGATGATGAACTTGAACTTCTTTAATCTTGGTGGTTTGATATGTTTGCTTTTGACCCCTTAGAAACTAAAACATAAGGAAACACCATCCCAACACTCCTTTTACATGAAATATGGAATTCAAACAATTCCCTTTACCTTCTTAGGCCACTTCTATTTTGCAGGTGCCTGAAATGATACTTTAAACCTTGCCCACTGATTCTCTTCACCTCCTTGTTCTGCAAATTTTGTTTGAGCCGCAAGATTGACTGTCTTTGGCTTATTGGTATCCTTTTAACACTTTTTATGACAAGTGACTATGAGAACCCTGAAACGTATTTTCTCTCTAATCTTTGAAGCATGCTAATTTCACCTTTGACAACTTCGAGAACTTACACTGTGGCAGTGTCTCCCAAACTTCTTTGTTCTTACCTTGGAGCTCAAAACATGTTTTTTGTATTTTGACCACTGAGTGTAGGTGACTGAAATGATAATTTGACCCTCTCTCACTGATCTTCTTTACATATTTTCTCTTTGAGGGAGTGAGGCATTTCAACTTAGCAAACTCTTGGATGTCACACATAGTAGTCCCTTCAAATCTTCCTTTTACTGTCATCATGGGGTCTTAACATCTTCATTTTACCTCTTTGACTAGTTTTGGCATGAAAAACTCCTTGGGATGATTTTGGAATCTCTACAAATAGTGAAATCTTCATAATCCCTTTGCTGTCATTATGGATTCCAAACATACCCTTTCACCTTCTCTGATTACCTAACCAAAAACCCTAGGTTTCTGGGATGCTTGAGAACAATTACCAGTGTTGTCTTCTAAGTTATCTGTAGCCCTTTCAAGTTCATTAATTTCTGTCCAGTTCACCTCACCTTTTTCCCCTTTTTATCTATAATTTCTGAAAAACTTCTCTTCATGTTTTGTTTTCTTGATGTACCTCCTCAATTTCAGTTGCTGCATTGGATCCTTGCATGGCACACTGCTGGCCCAATCAGGCTTAGAAACCCTGATTCTTCTTGAATACAAACTGCTTCCTCTCTCTTTGCTATGAATTTCTTTATTGAGAAGGCCCTTTAAATTACCCATTTCCTGCTGATATCGACTTTAACACTCCTGTAGAAATTTCAAATTTCACATTTACCCTTTGCAAAACTTCTGAACTTGATAAAGTACTCCTCCTTGGAGATTTTTCGATCTTTCTTGGATAAGCATGTGCTAAGCTTCTTTCACATTTGAGCCAGCTTCTAGCACAGGAAGAGCAGTGCGTTAAAAACACCAAGGATGACCCTACAACCTATGAAACCCTAATGACCTAGTGGGAGGGTTCTTTGACTTGGCCTTTGACTGAAATATGGTTTAGGATCTTAAAGTGAAAAAACAGAGTCATTGACAAATTGATGTATTGAAGATCAAAAATCCAATGTACTTGATTTATCTAAAGAGCCTACAGAGATATTTTTGAGACCATCAACCCTTGAGGAACCTGGTGAACATGGAAATGAAAGGTTGTTTGGTAACCCTAGATGGAAAGTGAAGGGATGAGGCAAAGGTAAAACAGATTGTTGAGGTTATAGGTGGGAAAATAGGATATAGATTAGTGGAACAAACCCATGAGGGATCTCTTAGGAGTGGCAGGTTAACCATGGAATGGAAAAATAGTAGAATAGTGAAAATTTTGGTATAAGGATAATGAAGGCAGTGAGATTTCTAAAACTCACAATATTCAAGAATCGCGTTTTTAGAAATCTAGAACTAATATTTAGTCATCTACAGGTAGTAAAAATTATTGATGACTAACTCGATCCCATGAACGAACCAGGAACTCCAATAGTTTAAGATGTTGTCTCATCCCTGATAATCTGAAATACTTAAGCAACCCACAATCTTTGAGGACTCCTACAATGCCAGGATTATCTAGGGCAATCATGTCTTTCTCTTCATGTTCTCTTTCTCGCCATGTAATGGTCATTTTGATTCAATCAATACCTGAAAGTCAACCATAAGCTTAATTAGGATATATTTCATGCAAAAAAAATTGGAAATTTTTTAGCACACAACAAGAAACAAATTTCTAAAATGTGCCCAACGCAACCCTAGTCTATAGACAGAGCATATTTGATTTAATTTCAGTGCTCTGCAACACACTTTTCAACATGAAAGGGTGTGTTGCCCTTAGAACGCAATAGATTTACCCTTGGGGGTTCAAAAACATAAAAATTCAACATGAAATGAAACAAAAATGACACTAAAGAGAAGAGAAGGCTTATATATCCAACCTGGATCAAACGGCGCGAGAAATCATTCACTGAAATTGTCACAATCGACCGCTGGAGTTCGAGGGAAAAATAAGTTCAGAGCTCTTAAATTTCAAATGGTAACTATGGAATGGTAAAATGAAATGGTAAAAACTTCTTTTTAATAGTAATTTTGATTATTTTATTCATATTTAATGATGTGACTATGGTTTTTATTCATTTTTACTATGAAAAATGTATTTTTTAATATGTTTGATGGTTCTCTAAACATGTTTTACAGCTGATACAGTGAGTTTGAAGTGCACAATTATTCAAAAATGATTTGACCACAGAGCATACTTTTATCTCTTTTTCGAGCTCTATTAAACACGAAAAATGAACCCTCCTGGAGTATTATTTTAGCTCTTTTCAGACTCCTTTAATGTGAAAAGATTGCAGAGCACTTGTTGTATTATTCCAAATAGGAAAAGGTAGTAATACAAAACATAATAAACTGGAAACTACGACAATGTGGAAAAAAATTGAAAATACCATAAAAATAGACAAAACAGGTCGGCCAGTTTATTAATCTGAAGGTGAAAATAATACAACCGTGATTCAAAATAGATAGCACTCAAGCCGACAAAAGTGGGTTGGAATGGCCTCAAGCTCTCCCACCAAAAACACTGCTCTCGGTTGCGCTGCTGAAGCTCTCCCTCTGTGCTGCCTTGCTGGAAATGTTGATGCTAGGTGAATAGGACTACATATATGAGGGCGTTATGGTGCTAAAAAAAAAATTGGGATTTAGAATCCGGACTCTATGGAAAAAACCCAGAATAACCCAGAAATTATGTCCAAATTGGCTGACCTCGGAAAATCACCGTCCTAGGGTGTGCAATGCATAACTGTTGGGTATGTTGGACTATGGGCTGAAATGAAAGATATAATAGCTGCAATTACTCCCAAGCCAAAATATTTAAGGGTTGATCCCTTCAATGGATTCCACGTAGAAATTCTATGGAATTTCCCCCTCTTCTGATGACTGCTACTGGACTATGTAAGTCACTAAGTGATTGTGCAGCACTAGAGGGTCTACAACTAGCTTGAATTATGGATGATGAGATCATCTCACATGGACAAAAAAAATCCTCTCCTGAAGCTTCATGAAAATACTGAATGAAGTCTCCTAAAAAAATCCTCTCCTGAGCGGGCACTCGAAGTCCGCCAAGGATGAGGTTGGGATCTTCGCTCGGAGACACCTTTATGCTAAAAAACACTGCGGACTTTGCTAAAAAAATAAAGTGTGTAGAAAGTCATAAAATACAATTCATAAACAATAATTAGAATGCTCTGTATGGATGTCATCACCTTCCTTATATGCTTGTGAGCCCTCACCCCCTTGGCCCCCCACAACAATGATGCTACTCTCATGGCCACTAACCTCCATTATGACTGTGTTGTCCTCCATTGTCTCCACTACCTCCATAATTTTGTTGTTTATTTGGTCAAATTGACCCCATCCACATGCATTGACCCACATTCACACAAATAAGTGTTCTATTCATCTTGACCCCATCTAGATGCATTGATCCACATTCACATTAAGAAGTGGTTTTATTCCTACTAAAGGGATTTATGGGTCCCTCTACCCTCTTATTCATCTATTAATTAAGGAAGAAAAAATTTAATATTCTAACTAGCTAAAAGCTAAATTAGGAATATTACAGTACTCCCTACCAAAATGTTTATTTTCCTCAAGAAACTAAAAATATGTGGGCCACCCTGTTGACCCGATGCAACTAAGACCAATGCTTGGATCCCATAAAAAACCCTTAGTGCGGCTATGCCCCTGTGTCAGGCTACCTGGAACAGACCCCTAAATGATGGGATCAAAAATGGATCTCTCACCATACCTATCATAAATAAATCCTCCTATATCCCAACGCCACCATGGCCAATCATTGTCCAAGTCCCCTAGCTCTGACCGCCAACATGCATCAATGCTCCATGGCCCATGCTGTGCCATAGATCTCACTATATAAGCTACCCCACCAACTGCATACCAACTCATCACCTCTCTCCTCTGACTCAATCCAATGTTGATCCTTCTCTCCCGAAGTCGGGATGGAATACTAAATATTTGTCAACATGTGCACCATGCCAACTGTAAGCCGTAGTACCTGTCATGTCTACGGGTGCCTGCTCTGCTATGCACCTAACTAAGAAGATCATGCCATCCATAGGAAACCACCTCATGATCTCCCACTAGTCTATCCGAGTTGAAGAATCCAATGTGGTGATATCTGCATATGGAACATGTTTGGACTGTGGTCACTAACTCACACGCAACTCATGCTACTCTATCCTACTTGTCAATGAGAACTGCCTCAAATTGAATTCCCCTCTCTCTATCATAGGCTCAAGTGGGAAAGGTGTACTAAAATCCACATTGATGTACTGTTGGAGAGTGCTACTCCTTGAAAGTATTGTAGTCTTGCTAACTGTATATGAATCTACCGACACCTCATCAATGGGTCGGCCCAAACATGGATGCATCACCATCTCCAACATCTCATCCTCCATGGCTAACCCCAAGGTTAGCCACATATCTAGCATTGGCTCATTGTGAGCCTCCATTTGGCTCTCCCCCAAAGGACTATCATGCATGATGTGCATTAACATCCTCCTCACCTTCCCCATGCTCCACCATATGCTGCTCAGGTTGAGTCATCACAAGTGACTGATCATCCTGAATATCTCTCATCGAGTCCTCTGACTGCTCACCCTGCATGCTGTAAGACAAATCTGACCTACTGTAATCAACTCCACAAGAATTCTCATGCTCCCCATAAGCATCCTCATTTGACCCCATGGACTCTTCTGAAGAAGAGTCCTTGTCTTGGCATACAGAAGTAATGTCCCTCTCCTCTACCTCCACCACATCATCTGCATCACTCAAGGATAAGTGATCAGGCCTCCCTCTAGCTCGGATCTACCGATAACACCCTTGTATCCCTGTCTCTACTAAACGTGGTGTCTCTGGATGCTCAACACTATCCTCATCAATCCTCGGTGATATGAAGTTTTGGGTACACCTAATTCCCCTGTCCATAAGTCCCCTTGGAGGTAACAATCCAAGTGTCTGTTGCGCCGTATCATGGGTCACTACATACCACCAAGTGTCTCTGTAATCCTCATAATGCCATTGTATGCTATGACCTTCCCCTGTACGCCACCAGATACCACCAGTTATGGCTATATCATCTTGTATCATCATGTATCTTGCATGGGTCAAAAGATCCACCACTCTGCTAGTAAACCCCCCATGAGGTGGGCTACATATCCCCATCTGCTCTAAAGGATTAGAGCGGCCTGACTCCTCATATGCCAATGAAAATTACATCACTGCTCCTATCCTTCATAGTTCAAGTGTACCATATACCATGAGAGAGCACCGTTTCTACACACTACCATGTTTGGTGCCCTGTTGATGCCTTCTCCTCTGAACAACTCCTGCCAATGTAGGCTAATCAAATTTTGACCCCATGCATGGTCATTATGCTGAGATAGCTCCAGAAAAGGGTGTACCATCTTGTCAAACCATCCTATCACTAGGGATGTCTAGGGCTCGGATAGAGATCTGAAAATGTGTGTGTGCCCAAACATCAGACCCATCGTACAATGACTACTATCACCTAATGACTCTATCATGTGCTGGTAAATCTCACCTAGATCCCAACAGTAATTTGGCCCTTGTGTCCCTATGGTAATCCATGGACTCCATACGAAATGTGGCCATGGATGTATCTAGATGCCTACCCTACTCCATGGGGTACTATCTCAGTACCTCTCTCCATCCAGCCTTGAGAAAAGAATCAAATGCAAGAATCCTCGCGCATAAAATAGTCCCTCCATCGTGCAAGTGCTGCACGATATCGATGTATACTTGAAGGGTGGTGCTCTGAAACTCCAATGTGCCCTCTAACTACACCATTAAGGAATCTGACCATCCCCCAATGTGGACCAACTTTGATGTTGGCACGGCACAAACCACTCTCATGCCCTCTAGCTCCTCATTCTGCCATAGGATAACCTCTCGTACTAATGTGGCATTCACCTTCAAAGCTGGAAGGTCGACCTGAAACCGATAGGTCGTCCAGTGCCTATGTATCTCCTAGCGCCTCCTCAAGGGCTAGCCCAAAGGATGGCTTCGCATTCTCCTCCATAGATACTCCAATACGTAAGGCATGCTCACTAGTCAGCTACATGTGATTTTCATCCGATAATTCTTCCATAAACCCAAAGGCCTTTGTACCTTTTGACTCCTCAACAATGGTGGAATTGTCTTCTAAAACCTCATCAACCTGTGATGCACTACTATCATCAGAGAACTCGGTCACAAACCTAGATACCCCATCAATGGATACCTCAACAATGGGTGGTGTCTCATCAATGACAGTATGCTAAGTTGTCTCCTCCCAAGCCATTGCCATACTCTTTTATGACCCATCAAAAGTAGGTAGAAAAAATATACTCATGGTACGTTGCATTTCATTGGCCTATGTGTACCCTCTTCCTCTATTTTCGCTGCGAGGTCTTCAATTTTCCTTAATCTGGAAAAATCCCTGGAAATTCATATTTTCTTTGAATCTTTGAGACTAAGATTCATATTCCATAAATTGATCACTGAAAGCCTCCAACTCTTGTGTTCCTCGAGCCCCACTTCCTACTCCTAAGAAGGTAAGCATAGTGGAGCATCGTGAAGCTTACTACATTGTCATTTGGTCATACCAATGATGTGAAGTACCATAACTTTCTCCATTTTGCAACTCTCTTGGGGTTTCCTTTCGTCCCTTTACTCTCATCTCCTTGATCTCTCTGGCGAGATCTTGCATAGTTATGAGGAGGAGATTGCAAAAATCCTTCCCATAACCTTATTCTGCCATTGGAGATCCCCTTTATCCTCCTCCACTGGAACACATTTTCCTTTGCCAGATGTGAACGCTGAAACAATTTGAATTTGGTATTGCAATTGGAAGAATTTGAAAAACGATCACCACAAAAAATATGAGAAAATCGTCTTTATGGAACCTTTCGTTTCTCTTAATCTATACCATATTTGGAAAAAATTCTACTTGCGAAATAGAATTGGTCCATTGTGCACAAAACCCATGTCTCATATTTTCGATATTTGTCTTCATTTTCCTGAAATAGCTAACGCAAAACCATCGCTTTTTATCCCAAAAAATGTCTATGTTTTATGTTTTTGTATCTCTCAGAAAACCTTCTGTTTCTCTCAATCCCTACAAAATTTGGAAAAATTGATTTTAAAAGAACATAATTGGTCCATTCTGCACAAAACCCATGTCTCGGATTTTCGTGATTCATCTTCATTTTCGAGAAACATCGAACGCAAAACCGTCGCTTTTTATTCCAGTAGATTTATGTGTTCTCAGTTTTTGTATCTCCTTGTTTGGTCTGTAATGTATTCTCTATCTTCAGGTGTCATAGACTGGTTTTTCCATAGGATCAGCCAAGTCTATGAGCTCTGATTCCATTGTAATATTCCAAATAGGAAACGACAGTAATACAAAACACAATAAACTGGAAACTACAGAAATATGGAAATAAACTGAAAACACCATAAAAATAGATAGAACAACTGAGCCATTTTATTAATCTGAAGGTGAAAAAAATACAACTGTGCTTCAAAATAGATAGTACCCAAGCCAGAAAAGGTGGCCTAGAATGGCCTCAAGCTCTCCCACTGAAAACACTACTCTCTGCTACTCTGCTGGAGCTCTCCCTCTACGTTCCCCTACTGGAAATGTTGTTGCTCGGTGAATGGGACTGCATAGATGAGGGTGCTCTATTGCTAAAAAAAATTCATGATTTAGAATCCAGACTCTATGGAAAAATCCCAAAATAACCCAAAAAGGATTTCTGGATTGGCTAACTTCAGAAAATTACCCTCCTAAGGTGTGCAATGCATAACTGTTGGGTATACCGAACTATGGGTTGAATTGAAAGATAGAATAGCTACAAGCACTCCCAAGCCCAACTATTGAAGGGTTGATTCCTTCAATGGATTCCAAGCGGAAATGCTATGGAATTCCCCCCTCTTCTGATGAACTATGCTACTGGACTGCGTAAGTCACTGAGTGACTGCGTAGCACTAGAGGGTCCCCAACAGGCCTGAATTTCGGATGATGAGATCAACTCACATGGACAACAAAAATCCTCTCCTGAAGCTCCATCAAACTTCCGAATGAAGTCTCCTAAAAAAATCATCTCCTGAGTGGGCACTTGAAGTCACCCGAGGATGAGGTTGGGATCTCCGCTCGGAGACACCCATGTGATAAACAACACAGTAGACTTCACTAAACAATTGAAGCATGCAGAAAGTCATAAAAGACAATTCATAAACAAAAATCAGAATTCTCTTTATGGCTTCCATCCCCTTCCTTATATGCTTGTGAGCCCTCACCCCCTTGGCCCCACACAATAATGATGCTACTTTCATGGCCACTAGCCTCCATTATGACTGCATTGTCCTCCACTGTCTCCACTACCTCCATAACCATGCTATTGACTTGGTCAAATTGACCCACATTCACACCAAGAAGTGGTTTATTCATCTTGACCCCTTCTATATGCATTGATCCACTTTCACATTGAGAAGTGGTTGTATTCCTACTAAAGGGATTTATGGGTCCCTCTACCCTCTTATTCATCTATTAATTAAGGAAGACAAAATTTAATATTCTAATTAGCTAAAAGCTAAATTAGGAATATTACACTTGTTTTTTCGAGTTTGTGAAAGGAAATGAAATGACATCTACTCAGTATAATTTTAACCCTTTTCTGGACTGAGATAGATTATTTACGAAAAAGGAACACCTTAGTCGAACATGGCTAAGAGGTTTTCTTAGGTATCATTTTACACTTTTTCGGACTTGAGTGACAAATTTACGAAAAAGGACTCATGGAGTTTTATTTTCAACCCTTTTTCAAACTCTCTAAACGTGAAAAAGAACTGAGTTTTCACTATTGTTAGACTCGTTAAAACATCAAATAGCGACGAACTTGTCTGATCATGACAAGATCGAGTTTCACTAGCACTAGACTCATTAAATCATCAAATAGATATGGATTCACTCGAAGGGTCAAATTATAGATCAAACATATGTTATCCTCCTCAAGCTTGTTAAAAATAAAGAGGTTCTGGTCAGCAATGACTGGGGAAATTCTGGGAAAAAGAACAAAACACTTTATGGTAGCATGTCACTCTTAAACATGACACTCTCACTTCATCTCTGTGGCTTTGTGTTGGGTAATCTTCTTGATATTTTATCATACATATGGTATATCATACCATACTTCACTTTGGTTTTGGGTCAATGCTTCCAATCCATTCAGTGTCGTCGATATGTTCAAGAGAGTTCATCTAGTAATTCCTCATGTTCTGTAATAGTCATAAACCGTCATTTTCATGACCGCCATCCCTGATCATTTCTTCATCAAGTCACATTTTGTCTCCAAAAACATTACTCTCATTTCATGTCATATCTGTGACAAGTCACTTTCTGTCAACATCATCTCATCATCCAGGAAGTTAACTTAGAAACATCTTTCCAGTGTCTTGGAACTTGCTTACATCAACGACAGGTTTCTCTCTTCTGGCAATAAGTTAACAACACAAACCTTTGGCCGAAGGATTTTGTTTTGTGTTCAACATCAAATCATCTATTCACCCCTTGCAAATTGTATTTTATTACCTTGATAGCCATTAACATCAACAGTAGTTTCTCTCAGGTTTGTTAACGGCTTACATCAACAGCTGGTAATTAGACGATGTCTTCCCATGTTCGACTTCAGATCACATATTCGAATGTTTAGAATTGTACTTTGAACAATCGAATGAACGAGATAGAAGACCCCAGATCTAGTTTCATCCATCTAGATTGTGATTTCAGGAATTGTACCACATCATCTGTACGATGGCTTTACATATATATGGTCATCCTATCATGGGCCTATATTTGTAGGCATGTCTATATCTATAGACGACTTTCTAATTTATGTACTTGTTACGATAGTTTATGTGTTGAGCATGGTTATGCCTCCCTCAGCAATTCATGTCCAAGATGTACAAGATATCATGATGTAATGTATTGCAAATTGATGTAGGACGTCGTCCGCTTCAGATCCTACTCGTCACACCATAAAGCATCTCATCCAAATATTATCATTATTTTGACTTCACTCTTTAGGGGGAAGCTTTTATAAGTCAATTTGGGCATCATCCCTAAGACTAGTATGAACAAGTTCTATCATCCCCTAATTCAGTTGCCACATGCCCTAGAGAAGTCATTCCACTAATGGCTTTAATTCATGAGAGTTTCAATGTTTTAAGTATAGTTAAAATGACCCATTGACTCATCAACACTCCTTTGAATGAGCCTAAGTGTGTTTCAAATCACTTTCCCCCATGCAAGGGTGCTCTGCAAAGCACTTCCTGACACTTAAGCATGTGTTGGTCTCTTGGGAGCAAAATCATCATTGTTCTAGGAATATCCACATGTCCAGTGCCTTCTAGAAGAGCTCATAGGTGCCATAATTTGAATACATGTGTTCATCCATCACCATTGAACCTAGAAACATGTATCATCCATTATTAGAAATCCATTCAATATCATTTATTGAGAAACTACCTACAATTTACCTATAAATTGAGCACTCATCTAAATGCAAGGAAGGAATAACTTTGTGTAGTGTTATGATGTTGGATTCTCAATTCTTGGAGAGTTGAAGTACGATGATGCTTCTAGATTGATGCTTAGTGTGATGAGGAGGGATGAATTTGGAGCAAGTTGACAACAAACTGATCGACTGGTCGTAATCTATTCCTCCTAATACTGCAATAAAGGTATTTGTTCTTTCTCTCATATATGTGATTATTTTTTGTGAATGTATTCTCAATATGTGCATGTATTCTTAGATTTAGTCAGTTCAATCTGGTTTTGAGAAATAGATATTGTATATTTGTATCGTCATTTGTTGTCTTTTGGTTTTGATTGCCGGTATTGATCTGACAAGTTTAGTTGGATCGAGAGCGACAAAAGCGACGAAAGAATAAGAACAAGAGTGAAGGATCACAGGTAAGTCTCTTCATCTTTTTTTTTATCTATTTATCTTAGAGAGAAAATCATTTACCTTCCCTCTGTTTTTCTGAGTGAAGAAACACCACACTCAGGGAAGACTAGTTTATCCATAGATTAGAATTCTCATAACAAATAGCATTGTCGTTAGCTAGTTGCCAAGCCATGACATCGGCCTTAAGTTAATTTCTAAACTAATGTAAGTGATTTTGAATGAATATGAATCTACCTAATATATGGAACAAATGAACTTCATTAGGTTAAAAGGCAACCTTGTCGAGGCTATAGATGCATGATGGAAGCAGGGCCACGCCTATGGTATTAAAGTTAATTTTACACTATGATTTACTTGGTTTTTTTGTCTTTCGTTGAAATCATTATCATATATATGATAATGGCTTTAAGATCCTTTCAGTAGTGTGCTTTGGAGTTCTATATTTTAGAAATAGGAAGTTTTTCATGGATATGGGACCATTAGTGTAGGTGATTAACTTTCCCAACAAAACGAGCTTAAACTATATGCTTGGATAATGGTAAGATGGTCATTATGGGAAGGTATAACTTTGTTATCTTTCTTATTCCATATTTCCATCTATGAATTTGAAATTATGTCACTTTTTTTTATAATGTGGATATTGAGATGAAGAACTACTGATTAGGTTTTCTCCTAATACGTTTATGGAAATTTTGATGGTTGGCTATTTTATGATGACAATATCCCCACAGAAACAACATTGTTAGCATTCCTTTGGTATTCATGGCATTAGGTACTACTTTGAAAATAACAAAGGTCAGTCTTTGTTATGAAACTAGATCTCAAAATACAAGAAAAGTGAGATAAATTCCTTAGAAATTAGCCACTTCGAGGGGGAAACCTCCTTTACATTACATAAATGAACAATTCTTGGATGATACAAATGAAAAAACCTCCTTTCTATATATAGGAGGACATGGGGTTACAATATAATCCTATCTGATTTAACAATAATAATGTAAGGTCACAACAATAACAATACTGGCTTTTATGGGGCACAATAATAATAATATGGGGGCTACAAGGGTACAACATTAACAATAAGGGGGTTACACTAACAACAATAAGGGACTACACTAGTAATATAGGTACCTAACATGCCCCTCTCCATCAAAAAAGTGTTCTCCTCAACGCTTGAGTAGCTCTAGATGCTTCTATATAAAATTATCATCCTCCCATGTGGAATATTCAATGGGTAAGTTCTTCCACTTAATGAGATACTCTAAAATTAATCGATTTCGTAGGTGTCGAGTTCTTATTTCCTTGGTTGCTTCAGGTTCCAATATGATTTTTTGTAATATTCCCAATTAGTCTTGATCTAATTGGAATAATCAATTTTTTTTATTGCTTTGTTTAAAGAATAAGAGGAAAAAGGAGGTCTACATTTCTCCTTAATAATGAATAAATCAATGCCAAATGTGAAAGAGACAAATCTTGACAACTTAATGGAAGCACCCTTGGTGTGAAAGGGGTTGGATCACTTTGATTGGGCCAACCTTGACTAAATCTACAACGTTGTCATGGAGGAG
The DNA here is from genome assembly GCA_034641835.2 of Pinus albicaulis. Lineage (NCBI taxonomy): Eukaryota > Viridiplantae > Streptophyta > Pinopsida > Pinales > Pinaceae > Pinus > Pinus albicaulis. The sequence continues at coordinate 927,532,961 of CM076576.1, forward strand.
TGGCCGTCAATGAGGTACAACGCAATTTTAGATGGAGATGCTTTTTGTGAATGTCATGATCTTTTTGGATGGGGCTTAAGGTTTGCAAGATCATATTCTATTTAAGGAAGAGGATGGAATCCATATGAAGGTTGTTGATTTATATTATATTTATGAATATATGGTCTGTTTAGACATATATCTTTCTCTTGATGTTTAGCTGAGATAGAGTGTTGTTTAGCACAGGGTGTTCCTGATCAGGAATCCCACCTCTTCCATTTAGGAGCTCTTGGAGGAGTCTTGCACTACATTTTCCACTATCTGGCTTAAGGCCAAGATTCTTCTTTTATACTACAGTGTAGATCATGTTGAGGGTTTGGTTGTTTTTTCAAGCTGCAACAAGTGGAGACTAGATCTCAAGATCTAGGCCATTTCAGTGCTCCTTTTCAGTGGAGGAGGTTTCCACTTCATTGGGAGGACAGTATTGGAGGGCTTTGAGCTCATTTTCAAATCTTGGCATTAGGAAAACCTTATTTTGATCCCTACAACATAGTTTTACTTCCAGATCTGTGTTATTTCTGTACGAGGAGTTGCAGGGTGGTTTAGCACACCATTTGGAGAGTTGATCTTCTAGTGATGGGGATCTACCCTTCACTTTGAGGATATATTGGAGGAGGCTATTTCATTGATCATATCAGATCAGCCACACTTTCTAGATCTTTATTTTTCAGTAGAACTACAATCTTAGATCTCAGATCTACAACTTATACTTGGTGTTTTGATGAAAACCCTTGAGGGCCAATATGAAAAAAACCTCCTTTCTGGAATACAACATATCAGAAAAATATACATAAGAAATGGGCCATAAGATTCATAATAGGAAATACAAGCCTCCAATGGATAAAAATCATGCAATAAGAGGTGTTGTAACCATTTATTAAAGCTAGAAAGCCCTTACAACATTATTTTATTGGCTCTGGAATACAACATATCAGCTCTAGACATGATGTATAATATATTTCTATTCCAAAGCCAATAAAATAATGTTGTAAGGGCTTTCTAGCTTTAATAAATGGTTACAACACCTCTTATTGCATGATTTTTATCCATTGGAGGCTTGTATTTCCTGTTATGAATCTTATGGCCCATTTCTTATGTATATTTTTCTAATGTAATAACATATGGAAAGGTCTCCATATTGGCCTCTTGCTTCATAAATGATGATTTGCGTTATTGTTCCATCATTTTGCACTATATTCCTGCTTTTCCCATTTAGGAATTTTACAGGGGTATGAGAGCATCATCTTGGCACAGCCTGTGTATTCTAAAAGCCAACATGTCATCTGAAGAAGGAGAGCTTCTGACTGACAGAGAGAAGAGGTATCAAAGAAGAAGCCACAGAAGATTTGATTATACAAATGACAAAGAAGACAAGGGTAAAACCCTTTTATCTGCAGGTGAAGATGAAGAGAAGGAGTTTGTAGAAATTTTCTGAATAATGATTAATTATGCACCAAGACTATCCTGATCACATATCAATTCGAATTCATATGCAACACATAATCTCTTCCACTCAGATCATCACACATGCGGAAATAAAACAAGCGATAGCACATCAATTCATCATACACATTAACACAGTATGTATGGGGAAAGCCTATAGCTGAAAGCCCCGCAACTATTGTGTATATTATAATGGAGAAATCATGTAACAAAATTAGTACAATACTCCTCACAAGTACTCAGTACTATCTCATGAAGTTACACACAAACTAGCTTGGTTTTGAACAAGTCACTGGTTCAAAACTCACCACCAATTGCCTTGCATCTATTGCGCAATCATGGCCTGTCTAAATAGAGATCCAAGGTTCTAATCTCCTTGGCTTGACAGCGCAATCATCATGGGAAATTCCTCCAAGTGTGGTGCAAATCTCATGCACAACTGATGTCGCCACTGATAGCTAACTCCACCCTTTCATCTACCTCTTTCATTGGTCTCCACTGAACTGTCCATGCACTGTAGTGAACTGATGTGTTCTTGAGTTGAATAATGAGTTGCAAATTAATGAATTAAATAACATTTAATTCACTCCACTCATTACTAGTTGATTAGCTAGTTAAACTAATCTCAACTAGTTCAACTAAGTTAAACCGAACACAACTCCACTAGCTGTCTCATTAACTCCACCAAACTTTTGCCACTGAAGTCCTAACTGAAGTCAACCATGCATGAGCTCACCAAACCCTTAGGAATAGTGTAATTCCTCTGTCAGATGCATGAGCCACTTCTGTAGCTCGAACTGAAGTGCTCCAAGAGAGTAAACTGAAGTTTAGAGTCCAAATATTATTAAGGGTAAATAATATTTGACTTCCCTATTTTTAGGATAGGCAGTCTAAATATAGACTTCGACCTATAGGTCAAAAAATAGAGGTCCATCTATTTTTACCAACATGACCAATACTCCAAGAATAACATACTGCAATCCTCGGACCATGCTCCATATGTCTAAAAATAGACTTTGCGCCAGAATTTGCCTGCGGGCCCACTTAGTGAAGGCGACTTCATTTCACTAAGCTCCATCATCTTGCTGCATTTTCAACACTCCCTCTCAGCAAGATATGGATTATCTGCAACCCCTATCCTGCCTTTGTGGAATTCGAACTTGCTCCTGGTGAGCGCCTTCGTTAGGATGTCGGCATCCTAATCCTCCGTGGGAACATATGAAAGCATCATGATTCTACGCTGAACACAATCTCTGATATGATGGTACCTGATGTCGATGTGTTTGGATCTATCATGAAATACTGGATTAGCCAAGAGTTTAATGCAACTCTAGTTATCACATTAAATCACTGTAGGCTCCAAATGCAACCCGAACAATCCTACGAGGATCTTCTTCATCCAAATAGCCTCGCATGCAGCCAAGCTTGCTGCCATGTACTCGGCCTCTGCTGAACTGAGTGCCATGGATCTCTGCTTCCTGCTGTACCAGGAAACTGCTGTCGACCCAATGCTGAAAACTCCTCCGGATGTGCTCTTCTAGTCCGTTGGGCTCCCTGCCCAATCTGCATCATTGAAGCCAGAAAGCTTCACTCCATCCTCCTGTCTGTACCATAGACCATATCCAGATGTGCCTCTAATATAGCGCAATACATGCTTTCCTGCCTTCCAAAAGAGCTTGGTAGGCTTAACCATAGCTTGCGAAAGCTGGTTAACTACATAGCATATATCGGGTCGTGTATTGACCAGATACATAAGCGACCCCACTAACTGTCGATAGACAGTGGCATCCACTACCTCCGCTGAAGTAGCATCCTCCTTCCTCCAACCACCAGGAAGAGGAGTGTCAACAAGCTTGCAGCCTTGCATGTTGAACCTCTCCAGAATCTCCCGGGCATACTTGCCCTGAGAAACAAACAGTCCTCCGCTGCGCTGCCAAATCTCCAATCCCAGGAAATAATGAAGGATGCCCAAATCCTTCATCTCAAACTCTCGTGCAAGATCCTCCTTGCATGAAAGTATCAACTGCTCATCGCTAGTCAAAATCAGATCATCTACATACAGTATGATGATCAACAGCTTCCCCTCCACCACAATCTGGTACAGGTTTGGATCCGCCTCACTCTTGGAGAATCCAAGCCCTGTGAAGTAGCTGTCTATCCGAGTGTACCAAGCACGAGGTGCTTGCTTCAGCCCGTACAGTGCTCTCTTGAGTCGGCACACATGCGACTCACTGTTGAAGATCTCAAAACCTTCAGGCTGCTCTATGTACACCTCCTCCTCAATAACTCCATTGAGGAACGTAGTCTTCACATCCATCTGATGAATGTGCCACCCCATCTACGCTGAGAGAGCAAGGATCGTCCGCATGGAAAAGTACCTTGCGACAGGTGCAAAGGTCTCCTCATAATCGATCCCCTCGATCTGTGAGAAGCCATGGGCGACAAATCTCGCCTTGTACTTCTCCACACTCCCGTCAGCTGCCTGCTTCACTTTGTAGATCCATCGCGAACCTACCACTGATTTCCCCTCCGGTCTTGGGACAATCTCCCATGCACTGTTTCTGACGATCGAATCATATTCTTCGATCATGGCATCAACATATGCGGGTTCCTCCACAGCTTCCTCGAAAAAGGATGGCTCCGTCACAACACATTGACTCACAAGAGCCATGTATCTAGTGTACCGATCCGGTGACTACCTTTGTCTGTGCTATGCTATAGGTGGTCCTACAACCTTCTCCGCATCTCGAGCCAGTCGCTCAGCTTCTGTAGTGCGCATGCGCCCTATGATGGTTGGCGCTACATGGGTGGTTTCTTCCACCTCCTGAACTTATTCTTGTGGCTGATCCACATCCGGAAGCTCCTCCTTAGGAACTAACAGCTCCTCATCTGCATGCAAGTGTAGCTCCCTCTCAAGCGAACACTGCATGGCTTTCTCCTCTTAAAATTTTATATCCCGTCACACAAAAGTCTTGTGACTGTCTGACAAATACACCTGGTAGTTGTGAGGTGTATCAGTGTACCCCAAAAATATTCCAACCTCAGCGGTTGGATCTAGCTTCCTTCTTGCATCCTTCGTCACATGCATGTAGACAGGAGAACCAAAAATCCGCAAATGGGAAATATCAGGCCTCTTGCCAGAATAAGCCTCCTCCGGTGTACTCATTCCAAGAACCTTGTGAGGACAACGGTTCTGCACATACACTGCTGTATTGCATGCCTCAGCCCACAAGTGAAGGGGTAGGCCTTGATCATGCAACATCGCCCGTGCAGCACCCACGATCGTTCTGTTCTTCCGCTCAGCCACCCCGTTCTGCTGTGGGTTATGGGGTGCGATGAGCTCTCTACGAATCCCTTCTGCGCTGCAGAACTCCTTGAATTCAGCCGAGATGAATTCACCACCGTTATCACTCCTTAGAGCAATCACCTTCTTCCCCGACTCCTTCTCGACCAGTGCTTTAAACTCACAGAACTTCGCGAATGTATCGCTCTTCTTCTGCATGAAGAAGATCCAGCACTTTCGAGAGAAATCATCAACAAAGATCACATAATACCAGTGCTTTGCTGTCGAAGCAACTGAGAAAGGACCACACACGTCTGTGTGAACTCTCTCAAGGATCGTCGTGGCGCGACTATCCTTCTCGTGAAAGGTGGCTTTCACATACTTCCCCAAGGTACACCCCTTGCACTGATCTGACTGCGCAAGAGTTCCCTTAGGAAGCCCAGTAGAAATCTACTGCAGGATCTTCAAAGCTCCATGGTGAAGGTGGCCCAATCTCCTGTGCCACAGTTCGCCCTCATCATCCCAGCTCACCACTTCTCCCGCCTTGCATGCCATAGCTGCGCAGCCATCTACCTGCAACTGATAAAGGTTCTTGGTTCGAACCCCTATCTTCCGGGTCTCTCCAGTAGTCTTACTACGCAGGAAGGCTTTTCCTTCGCTGAAGACCACATCATACCCCTTATCCTCCAACATCGCTACTGAAATCAGGTTCTTCTTCAATCCAGGCACATGCATGACATCCTTCAATACAAAGGGTTTACCAGACTCCCTCTGAAAGGATATGGTACCGATACCAGTCGCACTGTATCTACCATCATCGCCCATCTCGATGTGCACGCCCAGATCTTTGTCCTCCAGATCTGAGAACAAATCCCGATCTCCCGTCATATGAAATGATGCACCGCTGTCCAAGAACCACACCGATCCCATCACACTTGAAACCAAGCATGCGATCAGTGAAAAGTCAAGCTCGAACTGCGAAGCCAAAGCTTCTCCATCTGCAGATCTTCCCGCTTGCTTGTTTTTCTTCTTCTTCGGACAGTTTGTAGCATAATGTCCATGATCATGGCAATGAAAACACTTCACTTTCACCATATCCTGCTTCTTTCCCTTTGCACCGGAATGAGAAGGTTTCTTACCCTTCCTCTTCTTTGCTTTGGCAACCAAAGCACAATTTTCTTCATCAGCTCCCTTTGATGAAGATCCATCCCGAGTAGTCCTCCTTATCTCCTCCTGCATGAGATCCACCCAAAGGCGCTCCCATCCCAGCAGCTTCTCCCGACCATTGAAACTATCTTGATATGAGTGCCAAGCCTTTGGAAGACCAAGGAGAGCCAGGTCGACCATGTCCTCGTCTTCGACAGTCACCCCCACACTTCCCAGCTCATCTCTGCACTGAGTGAACTTCGTGAGGTATTTGGCGATACTGTCGCCTTTCTCCATCTTGATGTTCCCGAGCTTATCTTTGAGCGCCAGCTTCCTTTGGTCACTCTTACTCTGGAATAGATCCGTCAAAGCTTTCCACATTAAATATGGAGAAGCCTTTCCATGTAGGCTAGATACAATATGATCCTTGACGCCCTCCAACAGGATCCTTCGACACTTCGCCATCTTCTTTTGCCATGCTTCGACTTCAGCAGGATCAGTGGGCTTTTGGACATCTGTATCTACGAACTCCTTCAGACCATTATCTTCTAATACTACCTCCATGTGATCCTTCCATGCAACATAATTCGAACTGCCTTCAAGAGCATATTCGAGTCGCAAACCGTTGAAAGACATTTTCAACACTGGCACCAAGAAAACAAAACCGCTGCAAAATTTCAAATTCCACTTCAAAGCTCAGCCGCTCTAGATCTGTGAGAACAAATTATTTCTAGCACAGAGATTGACTGCAAGGGGCATTTACCAGACCTTTCACTTTCCGAAGAAAGATGAATCCGGAGGCTACCTGGCCCGCATGCAGACTCTGTCTACCGAAATAAGTTTGTAATCACCGTGATGATCAATCTCTGCTTCAATAGCTCCGATACCATGTAGAAATTTTCTGAATAATGATTAATTATCCACCGAGACTATCCTGATCACATACAATTCGAATTTATATGCAACACATAATCTCTTCCACTCAGATCATCACACATGCGGAAATAAAACAAGTGATAGCACATCAATTCATCATACACATTAACACAGTATGTATGGGGAAAGCTTATAGCTGAAAACCCCATAGCTATTGTGTATATTATAATGGAGAAATCATGTAACAAACTCAGTACAATACTCCTCACAAGTACTCAGTACTTTCTCATAAAGTTACACACAAACTAGTTTGGTTTTGAACAGGTTACTGGTTCAAAACTCACCACTAATTGCCTTGCCTCTATTGCGCAATCATGGCCTGTCTAAATAGAGATCCAAGGTTCAAATATCCTTGGCTTGACAGCGCAATCATCATGGGCAATTCCTCCAAGTGTGGTGCAAATCTCATGCACAACTGATGTCGCCACTGATAGCTAACTCCACCCTTTCATCTACCCCTTTCACTGGTCTCCACTGAACTGTCCATGCACTGTAGTGAACTGATGTGTTCTTGAGTTGAATAATGAGTTACTAATTAATGAATTAAATAATATTTAATTCACTCCACTCATTACTAGTTGATTAGCTAGTTAAACTAATCTAAACTAGTTCAACTAAGTTAAACCGAACACAACTCCACCAACTGTCTCATCAACTCCACCAAACTTCTGCCACTGAAGTCCTAACTGAAGTCAACCATGCATGAGCTCACCAAACCCCTAGGAATAGCGTAATTCCTCCGTCAGATGCATGAGCCACTTCTGTAGCTCGAACTGAAGTGCTCCAAGAGAGTAAACTGAAGTTTAGAGTCCAAATATTATTAAGGGTAAATAATATTTGACTTCCCTATTTTAGGATAGGCAGTCTAAAAATAGACTTCGACCTATAGGTCCAAAAATAGAGGTCCATCTATTTTTACCAACATGACCAATACTCCAAGAATAACATACTGCAACCCCTGGACCATGCTCCATATGTCTAAAAATAGACTTTGCGCCAAAATTTGCCTGCGTGCCCACTTAGTGAAGGCGACTTCATTTCACTAAGCTCCATCATCTTGCTGCATTTTCAACAGAGTTCCCTAAGATCCTTCTTAGACCCATGCAAGACATTGCTAGAGAGATAAAGGAGATGGGAATGGACAGATTCAAGGAATCCCCTGAAGGATTTTATCATGGAGAAGGCTCTAGCATGTCTCATCACTGGAATGATCAACCAGTGCATCAACCACAAGTTTCCCAACGCTCACCATGCCTACATTTTTTTTTGTGGGGAATGAAGGGTTTCAGGGGAAAGAATCCCTTGAAGACTATTTTATGGAGTATGAATCCCAAACTCATAGGTTCAAATATCACTTGATTTTTCAGGATTTTTGTCAAATAAAGGACAATAGAAGACCAAGGCATCATCATAGAAATGGTGGATTGATTCATAATCATGATCGACATCACACTATGGGCAGATTATTTTTACCCAATTTTGGTGGGTCATCCAAGTGTACTACCAAATCTTGGGTAGAAAAATTTGACATCTTCTTTCAGTTGAACAAGGTTACAGAAATGGAAGCCATTAATATTGCAGCGCTACACCTTGAGGGTGAAGCACATGAATTGTGGTTCCATGGCTTGTCTACATTGGGTCATGCCAATGTGACTCCTTATTCAGAGTTCACTAGAAAGCTGGTGGAAATATTTGAGAGAAGCGATCCAGAAACACCATTCATGAGCCTTGCAAAGTTGAAGCAATCAATTAATGCGGAAACTTACATCTCTGAATTTTTAAGACTTTCTGTTATGGTTCCTAATTTATATGTAGCAAGAAAGGTGTACATGTTCATTGATGGGTTAGATGAACCCCTCCATGGGTTGGTTAAGTATACCAAACCCACTACCCTACATGATGCTATTGAAAGGGCTAGAGACCTTCAAGATGCCTTGCCAAAATCAAGGGCAATGTTGGCTCGAGGGGTCCTAACCCAGGTTGGAGTTTAAGGTTTGCCAATAAACCTCTATACTATTGGCCCTTTCGGAAATGACCTGCTTCCGCAGGCCAAAGTCTCACCCGAAGCAGTATGGGAGGGTGCTGGAACCAGGTTTCCACACCCTGAGAGAGATTAGGTAAGTCAAGCAGATCCACGTTCGCAACTTATCGAGTTCGCACTAGACAGATCTATTCTCAGGATAGTTAACATTGTAATCACAATATACAAAGCTATTGTCATGCACAGATCTAGTTAATAACTCTGCATCCACGTGCGTATTAACAGTAATCAGAACGTATCATCATAATGCATCATCAATAGAGTACAGTTATACCATAACATAGACAAATTCACAGCATAACATATAACCAATAGTATTCATAACAGATCCAATAGCTCGCATCAACAGAAATACCTTAGATCATATTACATGGAAATACTTCAACCATATCCGCAATATTATTATCCAAAACTCAATAAAATCCGACACAGCCTGCACACAAAGCCAGTAGGGTATACATATAGCAGGACTGAGGATCTTTGTGCACAAAGCCAGCATGATTCCTTACCCTAACAACCGGCAATAGATCTAAAAATTCGCACTTAACATCATACTTAATTCTTTCTTACCTTAAAGACTCAAAAATGTTCGTCTATTTATATCGACTTAGCCTATGCTTCCAATTGTACGCAAACCATGGTTTGCGAACTCTTGGTCTACCTTTGACCCATTACAATGCATTCAGAGCTTTGACCCACCCCAAAACCCCTACGTTATACTAATTAAGACCAAAAATATACAAAATTGTACAAAATTCGCAGCTTTAGGGGACCCTGTTCCAACAATCCCCCAACAAAATCTTGTGACTCGTCTCAAGTCACTGCGATGGTGGGTCTCCACCTACACCTGCAGTAGTTTGACCGCCTCAACCAGTGGGGGTAGAACTCCTTCACTCTGAGCAGAAGCGTTCTGAGAAATATCCACTAGCTTCTGCGAAGTTGGTCCTTTGTTGCAGCAGTGACACTCTCTAGAGTCTGGTTCAATTGTTTAACATTGACATCAATATCCTGGGAAATATTGAGGGCTTCATCATCCCATGGCTTAAGATGGCCACTGAGATTCTTCTTCTTCTGGCGGAGTTCATCGATATCATCATGAAGGGCATGGCTAGTTCATAGTCGTGCTAATCGTTGAGCAGGAACCAGAGTAGGCATCGTGGCTTCGATCTACTCGAAAATTTCTTCCTTTTGTCATAGGTCTTGGTTGATTTCACGCAAGATCGGGTCGTGTTGTACTTTGGTCCATAACTGCAAGGTTGTATCCAGCAATTGGGCACCCTGAGCAATATGTCCGGTAATCACATTTATGGCTACGGTAACTAGCATAGCACACTGGGCCCGCACCTCCGGTGGTGTCTCTCATTACAACTTGGCCTGCAAGTCTGCGATTTGTTGTTCCATCTTTGTTTTGACTACCTAGATCTTCGTCCTTGAGGCTTTTAATGCTGTGACGAGCCCCTCAATATTTCCTTGGGGGTAGTCGTGGTAGGTATTTCATCTATAACATCCATGTAGCGTCTACTAATTAAATGTTCCAACTCTGTCTGCTGCTCAGTGGCAAGGGTGCATGCATCGTGGGCCCGAGATACTTCAACAACCTTTTCTTCAATTTTTTTCTCAGATACGTTGAGATGATGGTGCACTTGGTGATCCTGATGCTGGATTTTTTCAAAGAGCGCAGTGTGGAGCAGCTGCAATGACTCATGAGGTAGTCTGGCTAGATCTAACTGCACTTCTGCACAAGCATGGACTTGCGCACCTAAGTCAGGGGAACTCATTAGGAGGATTGTGCCAAGAAGCAGATAGGGATATCTTTCAGCTGTAACCACGACTGCTCTACTAGTTGTGGGGTTTGACCTCGCCTGGGTCATGCTGGTCTACAAGGTATCTTATTGGAGCTACAAAGCCCAAATCCCTACCTGAAGTGTATCAACATGGCCTTCTGCTGCTCCTCGAGAGCTATCCATTTGTCCTCTGCCACCAAGGTGACCGCATCTGCAATCTGTTCTAGATCATCTTTAGTCATTGTAACTCCTATGCCTCGTTCTGGTCTGATGGCGCGTTATTTCTTGCGCGACCCCTTGACAGGCTCACTTGTCTACTTCGTGTGTCCGGGGGAATCAGTACCTGCCGCATCTAATCCTTCTGTCCCCAGATCCGGCTGCGAATCCATTTGTGTTTCTGCTTCTGCATCCTTTTCAGTGGGTTATTTCTGGTGTGAATCCTTTTGTGATCCAACGTTCCCTTCTTTTTCAGTGCCTTTGCTCGATCTGCCATTTTCTTTGGTCGTGGTGGAAGTGATTTTTGTAGCACTTGTACCTGCGGTGCCCATCATACTGGTTTTAAGCCCAATATTCCACTTCGGAGGCCATGTAGTGACTATGTGATCAATATCCTCGTCCGCAGCCATATATGGGAGCAAGTCCCAGGCTTTATCCTTGCCTGCTCTGATTTGGATCTTGTGCATGGTGATCTGAAATTCCATGATGCTCTTGTACTTATCATTCACTATTGGAGACAAGCGCAATTGGGAATTGATGGCTGCTGCCAAGCTGCTATGTAAGAGGACCCAGAAGACTTGGTTGTCCTTGATGTGTTGTGCATCCTTAGAGTCCCACAAGTTTGTATAAAGAGCCCCTTCGCACATGTCTTGGGTGAGCTCAGGGAGGACTGATTCCTCAGGTGCTTCCTAGGCGACCAACACAATAAGAAACAACAACCAGGAATTAAAAAAGGCTCATCCTTGCTCCTGGGATTCTCGGATGTTGGCCAAAAACTTGTCGCACAAGTATTGGGCCTAATTAAAGCAGACCCCTTTCCCGCATTGGCCTGATAAGTGAATGAAATATGTATGGACGGTTGTGACCTGGCATATTCGCATCATCTTGTATGCCAACAACATGGCACCCATCTGCGTACTAGGGTCACTGATGGATTTTATTATGAAGCCTCGAGTATTTCGCTCCACATGGTAGGTTTTGCACACGTATTTGGTAGTCTCCCCCTCATACTTCTGCCAATCCACTCAAAAGGGTTTGGTCCTTTCATGGGAAGACTAGTAATTCGATGAATGAGCACAGCATTGATGGGGATTTGATCCTAGATCCATAGGCAGTCCTCATGAACCAGGGTGAGAAACTGACATGCCAGATGGTCCGTGATGTTGTAGTGGCTGAAGTGCGGCATCCTTAGCAGGTTCAGGAGCCCGGACCTGACCAATCCACGCACCCAGTGCATTGGGAAAATATTTATCCCATCGTCTTCTTGAACTCTGTCAAGGTATAACTTGGGTGCCAACTCGGGGAAGGCCTCCAAATTTGCCAAGTCATGATCATAAAATTTTATCTCATGGAGTCTTCCAAAAGGTTCACCAATGACGGGGACCTCTCCCGGGGTCAGTAGCATCTGCAGGTAGGTGATCAGACCATTGAGGTTCTTCAATGTGCATGTTGAGGGCCTGCATGTCTGAACAAATGGTGGTAACCAATTGATTAGTGCGGCGGCCTCGGCCTCTTCCTGAGCAAAATGTGCCTGGGGCATCGCTAGCGGGGATTTTAAATTTCTCGAGGAAGTACGGGGCTTCACCCCAACCCATTTCGTCGGTTTTCCTGAACCTTGAGCTTTTTCCTTTCCTTTCTTCTTAGTTGGGCTCGACGTGGAGATAACCTCTTCAGCCTCAGACTCAATCTCCACTACTTCCTCAGTTTCTTGTTCCACGGAGGTCACCAGTTCTGAAGCTTTCGTGGGATTAGTGGTCGTCATCCTAGCGCGAAAGATGAATTCTGGATTGCTACTGTCAGAGGGAGTAGGCTGCTCAGACATGAAAGGAATGCAATAGGCACAGAAACTCTTATAGTGGAAATTCTTCAAGGAAAAACGCGCCAAGTACAAACTATTCAACCGATATGAAACCCTTGTCTAATCTATCCTTCTTCTTTTATAGCCTTTGTGATCGACCAACAGTTGGGTAAACTTCTCTTGGAACTTACTGTTAGCCACCTATAAAATTTTGGCATAGCGAATAGGTGGCTAAATATGTTTCTGAGTCTTCAAGAGAAACATTTACTTTTTAAATATATCATTCTTAAAGCCTCCATGTGTTTTCTATCCTTTAAATAATCTTCACCGCTATTTCCACTGAAAAGCCCTGCTGTTTTGTGAAAGAGATTTCCTTAAAAAGGCCTCCATTTGCTCCATTTCATTTCCACAAAATCCCTATTAGTCACCCTTATTCCCTTCACAAAATTCCTTTAAAACCCCTTCATTTCACTTCCATCTCATCCTAAACCCCTTTTAAACCTTATATTGCCCTTTATTTGGTTTTAAAATCTCTTCTTTTGCCTACCGGAACCTTCATTTTGGCTTAAAAAACCCTGTTTTTAGACCTAAAACACCCCTTTTGCCTTATAAGGTTTCTTAGCCCCTGAGGGCTTATTCCATTTAGCCCCTTTCCCCATATAACCCCAGCCCCGCAATCGGGCGCTAAAGGCCTAAAAAACCTTTTTCGAAGCCTTATTCCCTTTTATTTTTGTTTCCCGACATTTCAATGATAAAATGAATTTCGATCGTTGATCTCTATAAATTAACAGTCATCGGGTGCCCATGCACTCCTTTCCCCCTCTTTTCCTTTCAAATTTCTCCACTCCCTCTTCTAATATTAACCATTCATTATATAAATCGAACGATCGGAGTTAAATCCGACAACCAAATAACCCTGCCTTTACCATGACAAAAACACTGACGTCACCATGGACCCCGCCACCCCTCTTATCCGTGCAGCTTTCCCATCGCAATATTTCCGCACCATCGGATCTGGGCCCTCCGATCTAACGGCTGATATCACATTTCGCAAAATTTTTCCGCCCGAACATTAAAGCCCAGAAATTTTTCGAAACAGGCGGTATTCAAAAGGACACGCGTCAAGAGATGTATCGTATCACATTTTTTTGTGCAATACCGTTTACCCCCTTTTTATTTTGCGAAAACCACCAATGGTTTTCCACCTCACCACTCTTCTCCTCCGTAATTTCTTTTCGTTTTTAAATCCCCACCGTCGATCTCCGAAGATCGAACGGCTCTAACTTAATCTCGCTGTCGTTTCACTTCTTACCCAACCTTCTTCCAAATGAATCGATCGAACCATCTCGACCGTTGATTAATCTAAATCAACAGTTTCGATTTAACCTCGCTCCCAAACCGCCCAAAGCCAGTTCTGAGCCTATTTTCACCAGATTTTCTTAACTTTTATTTCTTTTTTGCAGGTTATAAAGTTTTTTCCCATAGTTTTTAAAATAGCACGAAGGTCAGGAATGATGATTCCAAGTCTTCAATACAGGGAGGGATCCAAGGGATTGTTCATAAAAAAAGATACCTCCACCTGTGTAAACCTTCTGCGCGCCTACAAAACAGAAAAAAATAGAGAACATCAGTTAAATTAAGAATATCAGAGTGAAATGAAAATTAAAGATTTTAAAGCAGAGTTTAAAGGGATTAAGGCGCAAATTCAACAATCTAACGCCTAATCCATAGATGAAGACAGTGTTAAAGGATGAATACCCAAAGAGATGCAAATCAAGGCTTAATGAAGCCTAAAACATACAATCAAGCCATATCAAAGATTTAATACCAGCAGAGCATTCTTTCTCCAAGAAGGACTAACTACATGACTTCCTCCATCTTCCATCGAGCACTAGAACAATTATTTCACTGACAAAGGCTTTTAAAACTGTCATGACAGCAGTTATGGAATCATGGAAGACTTGTAGACCTTCTATCACATTACTTATCTCAGAAGGAAAAATAGAGTACTACAGCCAGAAGAGTACTTCAAAGAACATATCTGAATTTATGGTCAATCTGACAAAGACTTCCAGACCAGCCTAAAGGGTACCAAACAAGTTAATGCAAAGCCATTATGCGGAGTGGGCATTCGCACTCTTCCTCCCCTCTATCTTAATGGATCATTCAAGTTCATATCTACTACTTTACCTCCTCATTCACCTATAAGTATTTACTGAAAATTTGTTGTTAGTTGTTGGGATTTTATTGATTTTTAGAACTCTTATTGAGGGGAAGTAGCTGAGTAGTTTGTATTATAGTAGGCTGGGAAGAGAATTTTGGACTGTAAAAATCCACTGGGCTCAAATTATGGGACTGGTTTTTCACATCAATTGAACAAGCAGATTCACAGGATCCTGATCTATATTATTGGTGATGTTTCCTTACTGTAATTGTCTCCTTTCATGTTTTATCATACTATCCATTATTCTCTGATAAAGAACAACAAGCAGAGATTAGAACATACTGCTAGAAGTACCCTAAATCTTACTGTCAAATATTTATCTTTATGTTTTCCTCTGAATGTGTATCTAAGAAAAAATTCAACACAATTTAGCCAGTATAGAAGTTGGTTTTTCTATGCTTACCGATGTATGAATTTATAGTTTGTTTCTTAGATGTTCTTGTTTGGTCTCAGCTGAAAGAATTGGGAAACTAGGGATTTAGAGTTAGCCCTGTCCACTAGGTTACTTTTCCAACAGATAGCCTTTCTAAGATCCCTTTGAGTTAGTGTCAAAAGTAGTGAAGGTTAGAAGTCTTTCTCTAATCTTAGGCCTTACTCTGTGTTTAATCTTAAATTTTTCCTACTATCTGAAAGTAGTTATGAGGACTGATGGATTGTTTTCCTTGAGAGTATGCTGAAAGCAGGTTAAGTTAAAAGTCTTTCCTTGATCTTAACCTACCCTTTGTGTCTTTATTGAAAGTTTCCTTTGAAGTATGTCAAAATCAGGATAGGTTCAAAGTCCTTACCTGATCTTAGACTGCACTTTGGTTCCTTTCTTTCACCCACTCCTTAATGTTCCATCTCACACCTATCTAAAAAGATCCTTTGGTATAGATGACTTGCCCTATGGAAACCCTTGGATAGTTTTTATGCAATTAAACCCTTTTATGACTCCATAGCCCAATGGATTGGCACTTCTCTTGACCTATCTTCGCATGTTGAAACATCCTTCTCTTAAGTTCCTTTTTCACTTCACATAACCTTCTCAGTTAATGGTCTCCAACCAAACAGACAAAACCTAAAACCCTTGTGCTTCATACCTAGCCTAATACCATAAACTGACCTTAAAGATATATCATTCTTTACATTTATAGAGAGATCCCTCTCTGGATCTAGGAGGGCTAGATCCTAGGATCCCAAAGTGGTTTGATGTTGTCTTGTCTTTTGGTCTTGCCAATCTGGCCAAAACACAGGAACCACAACACTTGCCATCAAGGAAAGAATAAAAAATATCCAGAAATTGCCTCATTAAATTCTGGCCGCCCGCTCCTGTCAACGGTAACTTTTGATTTTTACCCTATTTTACTGTTCCAATGGCTAGTTTCTGCACCTCCTGTGTGCCCAGCGCACCCCTGCACTCCCTGCAGACCTCCAGTGTGCCTAGTGCACTTCTGCGCATCCAGCGCATCGGCTACATTTTGAACATACGTCTGCGCCTTCGGAATACCCCTCCGAGATTCCAAACCTGCGGCCGCGTACTATGCATACCGAGGTACTTTCCACACTTACCTTCCTTGGGGGACAGATCCCACTGTATAAAACAACTCCGACCATATAGTCATTTGATCCGATATGATTTGAACCAGCTGCCATTGACATAGCCAGGTAGCATATCGTCACGTAGGGTGGCTAATCGAATAGCTCCACCATCTGTGATTTATTTAACTGCATAGGGCCCAAGCCAGTGTTGTCAGAACTTCCCTCGGTGTTTCGCAAACTGACTATCATATAGTATCACTAAGTCACCCTTTGCAAAGAACTTTTGTCGAATATGTCGATCATGCCATGCCTTATCCCGAGCCTTCTGAACCTGTTGATGGAAATTAGCATTGAACCAGTCTTCCTCCAAAGCCACAGGTTATGCTAACCACTCCTCCATGATATCAGGCTCTGCCATATTTGTAAAGGCTATGATGCACAGACTAGGAACAATTTATTCCATGGGCATAATGGCCTTCTTGCATAAACCATCTAAAACGGTGTTTTCCCTGTCAACTTTTTACATGTGGTTCGGTAGGCCCAAAGAACAGACGGGATGTGCACATCCCAATCACTGTGATCAGTGTTACATACCTTGGTCAGTGCGTGCTCCAAGACTTTATTAAAATCTTTGACTGCTCCATTTTCCTAGGGATGATACAGAGTGCTTTTCGCATGATGGATCTGAAATTCTTCCATCAAGGCCTGTATTGTTTCATTGACAAAGTGCGTACCTCTATCGCTCATCAGGATTTTTGAACATCCAAATCTGGTTAGAATCTGTTCAAAGATGAGGTGCGCAGTGGCATGTGTAGTGCAATCCTTTAATTCTTGTGCTTTGGCCCACCTAGTTACATAATCAGTAGCAGTTATAATGTAACGCACGCCTATCTTCTTTCCGAGGGGGTTGATAGGTCCTACAAAATCGATGGCCCATTTTTCAAATGATTGCAGGGCTATTTGTGGTTGAAGGGGAATTTCAACCCTGTGGGATGGCCTTCCGGTTCATTGGCATGTATCAGAGGCCTTAAAATAGTCGTGAGAGTCATTATGCAGGGTAGGCCATCATAATCTAGCTCTCAAGATCTTTTGCGCTGTTTCTTTCCCTGCATAGTGACCTCCTACTACACCATCGTGGGCTTCTGCCAAGATAGCATGTCGCTCATGCTCCAAAACGTAATGTCGTAGCACTTCATCAGCCCCCATCTTATATAGACGACCTGTGATGACGGTAAAATTTGTAGCGTGGGTTACCAGCTCTTTCTTCTGTTGTACCAAATACTAGTTCAGTGCTATGCCTGTAGTCAAGAACTGGATGATGTCAGCGAAGTGCACATCAACGACCTTAATAGAAAATATTTTCACATTAGGAAATCCTTCTTCCAGGTTGGTAGGTTCCTCTCTAGTCTCAATTTGGGACAAGTGATCCGGCCCAACATTCAACTTCCCTGGCTTGAAAATGATCTCAAAGTCGTATTCCTGGAATAGCAGTAGCCATCGACAGATTTTCCCCCCAACACAGGCTTATTCACCAGGTACTTCAAAGATGAATGATCTGTAAATATTTTGAAGTGTCCTCCTAACAGATAGTGCCAATATTTCTGTAATGCATAGACCATCGCCAAGCCCGCTCGTTTCGTGGTAGAGTAGTTGCGCTCTACACCAGAGAGTTTCCTACTTGCAAATGCAATCGGATGATTAATGTCTCTATCTCTGGGCTATGCAAGGACCGCTTCCAGGGCGATTCCTGACGCATCTACGTGAACATGGAACACCTTTTCCCAATTAGGAAAAATGAGGATAGGCGCAGAGACCATCTTTTATTTGAGTAGCTCGAAGCTCTTCTGACACTCGTCATCCCAAAAAGATGAAACATCCTTCTTAAGTAGCTTTTCCATAGGCATTGTGATCAGCGCGTACCCCTGAATGAACTTCCTGTAGTAGCCTGTGTGTTTGAGGATCGAATGCAGGTACTTCTTAGTTGCAGGTACTGTCTTATTTATGATCACTACAACTTTCGCAGGGTCAACCATCAACCCTTGTCAACACACTATATGTCCGAGCAAGACTTTGAAGGGTACACAGAAGATACACTTCTTGATCTTTAGGAAAAATTGGTGCTTTCTATAGGCATCCAACATCATGCGTAGGTTTGAAACATGCTTCTTTACTAAGCTGAAGATAGTCCAATCATCAAAGTAAACTTCCAGAAATTTGTGGATGAACTCTTTGAACAGTGCGACTACTTCTCGTGAAAAGATAGCAGGGGAATTCTTGAGCCCAAATGGCATAACTGTATACTAGAATGATCCCCATTCAGTGGAAAATGTAGTCTTGTTGCAATCTTCAGGTGTGATTTTAATATGATGGTACTCATAGAACCCATCTGTGAATGGTTATGCTTCCTACCCTCCTACGCTATCAAGGATTTTGTCTAAGAACGACGTAGCAAAGGGATCATGCACATAGGCATCATTCAATTTGTGTAGGTCCATGCAGATTCGTATCTCTCCGTTTGTATTTTTCTCCTGAACCACCATTAGGCTTACCCATTCTGACTGCTCGACTGGTTCGATGATACCTGGAGCGAGAATTTTATCGATTTATTCCTTATCCTTCTTCTTATACTTAGGATTTAGCCGATAAGGCCGGTGCTTCACAGGGCACACATCTGTTTTTAGCGTGATGCGCATGACCCCTAGGTCCCCTGTGATCCCCTTAAGTTCTGAAAACTCGTCAGGAATAAGTCCTGATATTCTATGAGCAGTTCGGCAACTTTTCCAACTATATCGTCATCCCAATAATCCCCAATTTTAGCCATCTTAGGCTTCTCTTCTATGCCAATTTTGACTTCTCGCAGCTTCAAAGACTTCGTAACATCCACAGTTTGTAGTGGAGGTCTCGCGACTGCGTGCTCTCCCTCCGACTCTGGAATAGAGACATTGCGCAGATCCTCATAGCACTCTTCTAAGGTTATATTGTGGCATTTGTCAATATCATGCATCTTTTTTCCCATGTCGGTACCCCAAGTGCTGCGTAGGGGCGTGATTCATCAAATACAAAGGTATCTATATCCTGCATAGCTTCGTCTAGCACCTCTATTCCCCCTGTTAGCCCAAATTTCCCTACAAATTCATATTTTAATGTTTCCCAGTGGTAGGTGCGTTGATGTAGCTCTAAATCTAAGTACCATGCAGTGGGAATTTGTCTTAAGGCATGAATAAATAGGTGAACCCATTCTTTTGTAGTTCAGTCACACCATTTTTCCATCCAAGCGAACAAATGCTCACGCGGGTTTCCAGGGCCAAGGAATGTTTTTACGCGCAAGTGGGTCGGAGGTTTGAATCACAAGATCATCATATCTTGACACTCTTCCTAATCCTATAATGCCCCCTTATGCGTATCCCACCACCTCGCAAGTGTTGCTCGCATGGCCAGATTAAGGGCCCATAGCCTTCGCTCTCGTGGAATCTCAGTCTCAAATTTTTGCAAAAACTCCTTAATACTACTAGACCCATAAAATTAGGGAAGTTATCTTACCTTTGAGGAGATGCATCAGAAGTCCCTGGTGATCCTAAGACAGCACAGCATAGATACATCATGTAACCGGTTCTTCCAGTTTTCTATTTCCCCATCGGAGTCAGAGAAACACTCGTTATCATTTTCCCAACAGAGTACACCATCGGTTGTGGGATTGATCCAATCTTCATCCTATACATTTAACTTATAAATATGATCCACATCTTCTTCTTCACGCATCGGCTTTGTATACCATTCTCCTTCTGCAGGGTCTAATGGTATTATCACCCGTGTACCTTCATTTTCAAATACCATGCTTCTTTTCTTCAAATTGATGATACCGCCCATATCTATGGCCCATTCCAATCCTAGGAGCGTAGGATAGGGGTCCGCATCTTCTACAATATAAATGACCTCGAATTCAACCTAGACCTTAACTCCTGCGATATCTACCACGATCTTTGATAATCTCCCCAATGGTATGATCTTCTACTAATTGGCCATCCGCAGCTGGATAGTGGACCATTCCAACTTGGGTTCTCCCATTCGCTGCCAATTTTTCTTAGGTAGTACATTCGCATCGAAGCCTAGGTCCAGAATAATGTGATCCATCTCGTAATCATCAATTTGCATGGTTAACCACATTTCTCTACCAGTGTGCTTCTTATGCTTGTAAAATTTATGCACATCCTTAACTTCCATGGGTGGGGTTGTTCCTTCTACACATATTTCTATCAAAGCTTGGAGGTTTTCTATAGCCCGTTAGTTGCGCAGGAGATTCATACATTCCTGTAGAAATGGATTGACCTCATCATCTACTTTAAGGTTCATGGGGGCTTGAGGAGTAGGTGCCTCAGCCTTAGCAAAGTCTTGGTGAGCAGCGACAAAGGTTTCCTTTTCCTTCTGTAAGTTCATACCTTCTTATTTAATGGCTAATTTTCGGATAAGAGGCTCTGCCTCATATTTCTTCGTAGCTCACCTAGTGGCCATGGCGTTGCGTGTTATGAAATTAATTCTTGGTCCTTCGTCTCGAGGTTCTGCCTTAACCCTTTGTATATTCTACGTAGGTGTCTGTTGCTTTTCCTGCATCTTGGCTATCATAATTGGGCAGTATTCAATCATATGGTCCAGTTGTATTCAGTATCTATAGGATTGTCTTGTAGGGTTCGTGCAGTCCCTCGCAAAGTGCCCTATCTCTCCACAGTTATAGCAAATCAGATGTCCTCTTCCCCTACATGTGCTTCCACCTCGGCCCCCTCCCCTACCCCTAGCTAGGGAGCCACCCATACCTGAGGGGGATCCCTGTGAAGAAGGGTCTTATTGTACCCTATATAGGTTTCCCTGGTCTATCATCAGGTCATAAGTATGACAGTTCTGCTTATCATGTCTTATAGACTGGCAAAACCTGCACCACTGTTGCTTCAGTTATGGGACATACGCACCTAGACGGGCGTAATGGTTAGTATCATGTAGGCTAGCTATGCAACAATCATCACACCACAACACAGGTCCACTTGGTCCTGGGCACAACGGATTGGGTCCCCCCACCTGTAGGTATTTTGCCAGCAGTGGGCACTGATCCTTGGTGTGCCCAGATACCCTACATTGTATGCACCATATGTCTGGATTAACTTCCTTTCCTCGGTTCTTTCGCAGGTTTTGGATCTGAATGTGCATCACCCCTAGCTGTTCTTGGGTTTGTTGTACTCCCAACTGGGTATAATTTCTCAGCACATCTTCCAACTTCATAGCAATCTCCAAGACTTTTTCATGTGATTCAATGGCTTGCTGACCCATAGGTACGCGCAAGTGAGGTAGTAACATAGCAATGAGCCATTCTTTGTGATGTCTGTCATCATATAGAAATTCCCCTTCTCTAATTACCTTCTTCAGCCATTGGTCAGCTGCCCACACAGACTCAAAGGGTCCTTGCTTGAAGTTTTTTAGGTCATTCACTATCTAAGAGTAGGATTTAGGCTTCTTTAACTGTTGTTTTAGGGCATTCTTAATCTATGGTATGGTCACATTCACATGCTGAGCTATGTATCCCATATACCAATCCAAGGCTCATCCTTCAAAGGCAAGGGACACTTGCGCCCTTTTCATAGCATCGTTGGCCACATTTTGCGCAGTCCATAACAATTCTACAAAAAACCAGAACTGATCCATATATTCATCCCCTATGCCCTTAAAGGTAGGTAGCTTCATGTGTGAGGCCATCTCGTCTTCTGGTGGTGAAGGTACGGGTGAGTTCTTACCACTATGCTAAGTTGAAGGTGGTGTAGTTGGAGGGCTATGTGTAGTTGAATTACTTACTGGGCTCTAGACATATCTATCTCCTTCTTGATTAGTTTTATAGTATTTTCCACTCTGTGTTGTACCCTCGATCTGATAGGAGCTTATTCACTATGTATGACTACACAGAATTCTATTTTCACACAATAATATCTTAATCAGTAATGGTAAGGTTTTCAGAAACTTACCCCAGAAACCCTTGAAGAACCTCTGCTCTGCCTCCGAATAGGAAACAAATTGATCGATTGCAAATTCCATCACAAATCCTCCTAGCACACTGTCCACCTAGTGGTCTACCATGTGGGTGATGGTGTTATCAGTCCTTTCTAACTACTTAATCAACTCTAGAGTCCACTGCGTTACTCGTTTGTCCTTCCAACACTTCTGGAAAAGTACGGGCCTTGCGAGCCACTCTTGAAGCTCAATCACAAATGTCACAAAGAAAATTTTGTAGACCTTTGTGAAGATGTACTTATTCTTCCACTTCTCTGCCCTCAACTTTGGGCTGCGATTCTCTTTAACGCAAATTTCAAACCCTGCTTTTCTAACCACTAATCAATTTCTTTCTTCTGAGGTCTCCAATGTTCCCTTGGCATTACCCGATGCCTCTCTCAAAATGCCCCCGGTCCCGGCAACAGAACCATTTGTTGGCTTGAGGGGTCCTGACCGAAGTTTGGAGTTTAAGGTTTGCAAAAAAACCCCTATACTACTGGCCCTTTCAGCAGTGACCTACTTGCGCAGGCCAAAGTCTCACTCGAAGCAGTATGGGAGGGTGCTGGAACCAGGTTTCTACACCCTAAGAGAGAGTAGGTAAGTCAAGTAGATCCACGTTCGCAACTTATTAGGTTCGCACTAGACAGATCTATTCGTAGGATAGTTAACAATATAATTTAAATATACAGAGCTATTTGCATGCACAGATCTAGTTAATAACTCTGCATCCACGGGCATATCAACAGTAATCAGCACATATCATCATAACACATCATCAATAGAGTAGAGTTATACCATAACATAGACAGATTCGCAGCATAACAGATAACCAACGATATTCATAACTGATCCAATAGTTCGCATCAACAGAAATACCTTAGATCAGATAACATAGAAATACTTCAACCATACCCGCATATATTAGTATCCAAAACTCAATAAAAACTGACACAGATTGCACACACAACCAACAAGGTCCACACACAGCAGGACTGATGATCTACGCACACACAGCCAACAGGATTCCTTACCCTAACAACCAACAACAAATCTCAAAATTCACACTTAGCATCAAACTTAATTATTTCTTACCTTAAAGACTCAAAAATGTTCATCTATTTATATCGACTTACCCTACGCTTTCAATGGTCCGCAAACTGTGATTTTCTAATTCTTGGTCTACCCTTGACCCATTACAATGCATTTAGGGCTTTGACCCACCCCAAAACCCCTGCGTCAGACTAATTAAGACAAAAAATATACAAAATTGTACAAAATTCGTAGCTTTAGGGGACCTTGTTCCAATATGAAATATTTCAGCATAATCCCTCTTTTCCATCAAAGGAAAAGGAATAAAAGGTTGCTCCTTCTAAGAAGATTAAATATAAAAAACCACTTGATGATGATGTCCAGAGAGATCTAATAAGAAGGAAGCTTTGCTTCACTTGCCAAGAAGCTTGCGCACCTGGACATAGATGTGCAGCTAGAAAATCACATTACATAGAGGTCTTCTCCGATGATGAGGAGGAAGAAGAAGATGAACCATGAAAAGGTCACAAAGTTGACATTGCAGGAGGAGAACTAACACCATCATGAGATGGGAATGGAGCATTTTCTCCTATTGGATGGGCTCTTGCATCTTTGAGAGGAGTACCTAAGTACTTGACCTTAAGAGTTCAAGGTTCCATCTTGAATCAGAGGGTTTTTGTTTTGATTGATAGTGGGGCTACCCACAATTTTATTGATGCCCAACTAGTGCAAAGGACGGAAATACCCACTCATGGTTTTGAGGGATTCTCTTTTTTGGTCCCAGGAGATAGAACAATGCAATGCATGCATTATGTCCCAATATTATCAGTCACCATGGGAACATATACATTGACTGATCACTTCTTTGTGGTTGACATACCTAACACCAATGTGATATTGGGTGTTCAATGGTTGATTACTTTGGGAAAAGTCACCACTAATTGGGAAGCTTTGCAAATGGAATGGGTGGATAAAAAGAGTGGTAAGACTCAAATGATCAAAGGCATGCATACATATCTCTCACATAAAACTTCCACACAAAAATCAGAGATGGATTTACGCAGTGGAAGTAAGGACCTTACAATCCCATCTATTATGCTCATGAGATTGCTGCATGGGACACTATTATCTAGTGGCAAACCACCTAGGAGGCCACCTGACTCATATTTGGTGAAATATGTCTCAGATCTTGATGCTCCTTTCATAGATCTAGGAAGGATGGGAGCATTAGAAGACCAACATACAGCACTGAGAGGCATGGGTGAGCCCAAGGAGGAGGGAGATATTCTTCCACTATTACCATTACCCACTCTCTCATCTCATACTACGCTGAGAGGAAATGGTGCAAGATTGGAGGATGACACCATCATGGGGCAAGGATACCATTCCTTGGAGACTCAGAATATGATCTCACTTAGAGAAAAATCTTCCATACATGATAGAAGATGGTGGCCACACATGCATGCTTTGATGGAACCAAGGAGGTATTAGATAGATGATAGCCTCCCATGCGAAACTAACTTTCAAAAACCTCAATCTTTATTTGTGCATGTGCATATGCAAGGAGGAAAGCAAGGAGGGAATATAAACCTTCCATCATATACCTTTGGCATGGGAGATGTCAAGGAGGAGAACAACCATATGATAGACATTTCTTTTGATAGATCATCAATGTTGTCACTATGGGAGATTGATCCATATTGGAAATCCCAACTGTTGGTGGATTATTCCAAGGATCTTTATACGTGCATGATACTTGATGACCAGCTGCATGAAAAGGGCTATTTAGTCCAAGAAGGAGTCATCTATTATCATGGTAGGATCTTCTTATCTAGACCCTCCAAGCTCAAGGATAAGTTGCTACAAAGGGCCTATGAAGAGTTCTTTTTCAGACACGTATTCCATGAAGTTCTACAACATGATCATGAGAATCTACACCTAGAAGGGCTTCGAAGAGGAACTATATCAGCATTTTCAAAGATGCGTGAAACATGTGGAGTTGGGACAACAACATAACTCTATAAAGGAGTTAATTCAGTGACATATTTCTTCTTTTGAGAGGGGAGATAGATCTATGCACCACTCCATTTGTTTGAGGAATTTGGGTGAAAGACATGCTTGTGTACCTACTATTTTATTTGATGAACATATGCATTCTTTTACTATGTTTATGCAGGCCATAGCTCCAAGGAGGAGAAATATGCCTGTTGTAGCTGCTACAACACCACCCAAATTTTTTTGTATATCTAAAATTTCGGGTCCCCCTGCTCGCTTAGCCATTAGGGTTTTGAACCAGCCCGTAGTAATTGAACCTTCTCACCATCATGACCATATGCTTTTGCCGCATTCACACCATGTGTGTGGGGGGGTATCATCATTGCATGTACTTGAATGGAAGTTTTTCTATGTTAAGTGCTTGACATACTTTCACTAGAAACCCTTCACCATGGATTTTTAGGCATTCTATTTGGGCTCTTCATCGAGCCGGTGGTCACTTGTTAATTATTTTGAATTGGGAGACATCATCCTCTAATGGTAGCCATATGAAATTAATAAACTCATTGAAACTGCCAAGCCTTCAGCTGGTTTCTCATTTTAAGCATTCTATGTCCAAGTGATATGCTTCAAAATACCTTGCTGAAGTTATTTATATAAATCTTTATATGTACTTCAAGTAGGAGGATGGTTTTTTTTTTTTTTTTTCCTCGACCTGCTTATGAACTCGTTCAATAAAATCATGGCTCATGCTATCGTTTTGTGTGTTGCATGTCTTTTTTAGCTACGTATTAAGGGAGAATAAATCACGGTGAAATCATTTGTTACAATGGTAGTGGCTACCTAAAATCAAGCTATAATAAGTAGCTCCCAAATAACAATATAAGGCAGCAAAACCAAGATCCGTGAGAATGAAAAATCCAACTAAGGTAGAAGCTTTCGGTTTGCAAAAAGAGCCAAGGTTTCCCTAGCAGGCAAGGGGGGCTTTTCAAGGCAAGTGGATTCTCATGAATCCCCAAGAAACTCACTTTAAGTTCAAAGGAACCTGGCCACGTTCACGAGACAGAGATGTAGGAAAAGGAATCTTGCCACGAAGCCAGAGATCACCGAAAGAAGAACACAAGTCACAGAATGCCCAAGGTCGCAGGTCGTAGATATGACTCAAGGTCACAAGTTGTGAAATCCAGGGAAGTCGTAGCTCGCATCATGGGCCAAAGTTGCAGGTCGCGAGGTCACAAATCTCACTCCATTTTCAAAATCGCGACTTAGCAACCTTACGACCCTGCGACCCTCCCAGGTCGCAAGGTCGCAAATCTCACAAGCGCAGGATATTTGTGACCCCGCAACCTCATTTATTGCTCGCACGCATGACCCTTTTATGAATAGAAGGGTCGCTAGGTCGCATTTCACCCACACGACGGAGAGAAAATACGCTTCTGACAGGGAAACTAGAGCGTGATTTTCTCAGGTGATTTCAAAGAATATTTATTCCCCAAGGATCAACAAGTTAATGTTCCCAACCTCGTAATCACGCACACACTCCCCTGATCAGATTGCAAGGAACAAATCCATAGAAGGGGTCGCAAGTCACACTTTCCAACTAGGTTGCAGGTTGCACTTTCCAACTAGGTCACAGGGCGCACTATCCAACCAGGTCACAGGTCGCATCTTCCATTCAGGTCGCAAGGCAGCCCAACTATAAGGAAGGCGAAAAGTTGGGAAGCCCAAAGGGCAAGTTTTGTTATATAAAAACTTCCTTTGGGAAAATTATTGGAGGCTTTTTTTTTGGGACTCAAAGAGATATAGAGCATTGTATAGAAGGACTACGCATTTTTTGAGTATGAACACAAGCATTTGTTAACTCCATTTTTGGATCTGATGTTGGTCAATGTGTGAAAACTATGATTATTCTGTTTTCAGTTTCTAACATCTTTTGATTAATGAAACTGTGCCTCCAATTGCATCATTTATGCATTATAGTTTTCTAAACATGTGTTAATGGTGCTAAGTTTATTTTGCTTTCTCAATGAATGTTAATAACTTTGTTTACTGACATTTATATTATCACCCAAACCATCTAAGGAAGTGAAGGGAATTCTGCCATAAAGAATTGTTTCTTCTGTGGTTAGAACAACGTACAAGCATGTCCCTAATGATATGTTGTTGACAACATTTCCTTTGGCCCCATGCTTTATAATTCATCTTGCTATGCATGGTGTTGTATGTTCATTTTATTCATCATTCATGTGTCTTGTATCATCCGAATAAGCGTGTATCCGCAAGTTTATAGAGTCCTACTGAGACCTAAGGAAATGATAATTAAGTGGTAGCCGGACCAACACCCCGGACGGGATCCCTATTCCAAATGGTTTAGAGTCTAGTTCAGACTTTTTACCAGGGAGATCCGCTGCTGTTGGCCAGACAGATTTTCCCATCAACATAATTGGCGCTAGAAGGAGGGCCTGATGACAAGCCGAGCCCTTAGAGCCTGCAGTTAATCTCATATCTGTAATGGCTCATCCCCAAATCATTCTGTTGAGATGTTTGTCGGATTTCTATGAGCCTCGATGCTCAATCCCCGATGAACTTATGTATCACTTGTCCCAGTTAAAATTCGATAGTGAAAATGGAGTTTCCATAACCAAACACCTTTTAGATTTTTGTGACTTTTGTGAGTGCTACGAAATTGACAATGAAGGGTTCACTTGTGTTCTTTTCTCCCTCACTCTCGAAGGTCGCATTAAGCAATGGTGCCGCACATTGCCAGAATCTTCTATCCATTCATAGGAGCAGCTCGCCGGTAAATTACAACAAGATTTTCACAGGTATGATTTTCAGAATGTGTTAATAAAGTTAAATGACATTAGAATGGAACCTCAGGAACCTCTAGATGAATTCTCTATCAGATTTGTTCATTATTGTTTTGATTTCCTTGAAAAGGATGTTGATTGGAAATTTTTAAGTGAACAGTTCAGGTATGTGATCTTCGTTTCCCTTGAACAATTTCAATTAGCAACCAAGCCTGATCCTAATGTTCCATATGATGACCTGCAAGTTGCCAGCTATTTAGACTTTGTCCCTAATGTTTCCTTGTCCATCTCCCTGAGTCCAGACCACATTCAGGCCTCCAAGGAGATTATTACTATTTGTGATATTCCTGTTCATCCTCTTGAACTGTCGTGTAGTGGAGATGTGACCTCGAAAGTTCTGAGCAATGATAGACGTGTGCAAGAAGATAAAACCTATTATGCCACCTCTGAATCTTTCATGCACCGTGTCAAATAAGAGCTTCAAAACCATAGTGGCCCATTAGCTCTCCCGGTTCATGAAACCTATCTTGAGTCCACTGAATATTTCCCTGGACACAGTCCTAAATATTATTCACATGCTAATAATAAATTGACTCTTGTCCTGGATAAAGTTGACTTTACAAAATCATTGGATCGACCTAGGTATGCAGGACCATTTTTCACTCCGGATGACACCAATGTGCGAGATGAAAGTCCTTGAACGGTTGATACTCTCACATATGAATCGCTTCATCCATTATTTTCTAATTTATTTCATGAGCCTGCCGCACCAGTAATTTCTTCAAGTCATTCAAAATTTTCTTGTACTGGTGTTGGAAACAATCATAAGCGCGCGGGTGGGGTTTCACAATCGCATTACAAAATTGATAAATCTATTAGATCTGATATTTTTCATCCGAAATATTTAAACAACCATAGGAGTGACTCCCTTTCTTGGCAACCTCAATATGTCTCTTTTATTGATCCATCCCAATTTTTAACTCGCAGGGAGCCTAACGTGCCAAGTACCCAACCTAATCAAATCAATGGCTTCAGTGATCACTGCTTATCTGAAAAAATATTCACTCATGCCTCTGAGGACTGTCATTTGGATCTATTTTTCGGCCATATGAAGCCACCAAAATTTGATGATCCGCTTTGTGAAGATTCAAATACCCATCAGGAAATCGAAGCAATTCAGGTTCTGCTGGTTGTTACCTCAAGTTCTTCCAACCCTGATAAGACTCCTCAAACAATTCCAACTAAGGTTTCTCGAATTAGGGTTTTTGAAATGATGATTCCCACATACTACACTCCTCTCAGCATAACCATGTCGGATATCAACTCATCCGAGAAAGTCTCCCATTCAAATGATGTTTCCTTGAGCACTTATTCCTATCCCCTAACAGTTGGTATGCAACAACCGATATGCCCTAATTTTTTCTCTAATCTCTTCAGTTGTTGCCCAGCCAGTACCAGTTGCACTCAGGCACAAATGTGTGACGTTTGGAAAACCTCTCTGCTGCCCAAAAATCTTCTAGTAAATTCACCCCATCTTGGGAAATGTAAAGAATCTGATACGCTAGATTGTTAATCTGTTGGTGCGCAAACATTTGGCCAAATTGATACAAAGCCCACCGACATTTTTCAAATCACCAGGTCACATAAATTCGCCTGTTGATCTCACCAAACCATCAAAGTTGGGAAGCCCCCCGCTCAAAAGTTCGGAGTTTGTTAAAGACGGTGAGGAATTTCAGCCTCCACTAAAGGTTCATTCGGATCCTCGTATCCTCAACAAAACTCGGGAATAACTTCGAACTAGGGTTTTTGAAATTAGGGTTTCTGCAAATGGATTCACAAGCATCTCAAATTCGCCTGGTGCACACCTATTTTTTCCATTCTACCAAAGTGATCATCCTCAAAATCATGATTATATTCTCGGCTGGTTTGACGAATCCTATCCAATGGATATACCTACAAATAGGCAATGATTTTCCCCACTTTCTTCAGACCTAAGGTTGTGCGTGGATGGTGTGTGTCATTGATAAATAATTCTATGTTTCAAATACATATTTCTATGTATCAGGATGAAAGTGAAATTCGGCTAGCACAATCCATTCTGGCACTTTCTCTGGTAAGTATCCATGACCTTCTTGCTATTGCACATGCTCTTCAGGTAAGTCTTGCTGTTGGTGCACGATTTTGTATGACGGCTCTTATTGTGAACATTGTTGTTCTTGCAAGGCGGGAACTAATGCAGTGGCTGCAATGGAAAGTTGATTTTACATAACTTGACCACCTCTTTGGTTAAACTAGGGTTTTACGATTAGGCTAGCTAGGATCTGCTAATAAAGTTTGGTTTGTCAAGTTATTAATTAGGTTTACTTGCTAAGGTTTTTCTTTATGGTTTAGAATTATGCTTGCTGTCTTTTCTTGCATTCATTAGTTTTATGCATTATAATTTTCCATTTATTTTTGCATGCATGATTTTTCAGTTTGCTTATTGCTGCATAATATTCAGATGATCATTGCATGTGCTTTGCCTTGTTTCTTCACCTACAACTAGTTGATATTTCTCACACATGGCATCGCATTGCGTCATAAAGCCTTGCATGTTGCTTTGCGTTCTACGCATTCTTCCTCACATCATTTGCACTATTTGTTGAGATAGTCGTGAAAGTTTCTGTACATTTCATACCACTACGTGAGCCCTAATTAAACCCGAAGCCTTGAAAACCTCGATGCCCCAGACTAGAATTATTACCCCCCCTTGCATGTTTTCAAATCCGGATGGATTGATTTTACCTCTTTGCATGTATCGAAATCCTGATGATCTTTTCTACTTGTTTTGCCCTAAATTCTGAAACAATAACTCCATGGTTTGCGTGAGGTTGTGGTGGTTACCTCAAAAGGCATCTTTTCTCAGAACAAGTCACCGAAGTCTCGTTCTCAACATGATGAGTTTAAATTCATTAGCCAAGGAGATACGAGCTGGTTTCTTGTGGGGAACCTTAATGTGTTTGAATGGCCTATACTCGTAACCCGAACCTTGTGCCCAGCATAGTCTCGAACATATTAATGATTTTTTTTGCACGTTTCGCCTATGGGTGGTAGATGGGATGTGAAGGCTTGGCATGGGGGCAAACCCAAATCAGGATATCTTTCAGTTTCTATCAAACAAGAAACAACCTCTCTTACCCATAAAATAATTCAGTATCCCTCATCCGCCCATGCAAAATAAGTGCCACGAGCACATAAAATAATTTCTTCAAGCACATGAAAAAATAAGGGTAAAGGATTGAGAAAGGCTTCCTGCGCAGAGAAGTAATGCAATGACTCCGCAGGGGTACTGACCAGGCTCGCTGGCAGCGGAGCAACGTTTGTGATTTCTTGAAGTGACTCCACCGGGGTACTATCCAGGCCTGCTGGTAGCAGGGCAACACCAAAAACTTATTTTTAAAAAAAAATCTGAATATAATAAGCCCACTACCCTGCTCTCTACATCATCAACCAACCATTAGCATCCTTGAACTTCCACTTTGATGCGTTTTGATTAACGAGACCTAGCTGAGGCACAAGGATTGGGCATATTCGAGAAGGTCAAAATAATACAAAGGTACCCTTAGAACTTGTTCAATATTACCTTGCATCACTTCCTGGACTCAGACTATTGTTGGGGTGTTGACAGAGATGTTGGATTCTACCAGTGGTTCGCCAATTGTTGTAGCCGCTAAAACACCACCCAAAATTTTGGGTATATCTAAAATTTCATGTCCCCCTGCTCGCTTAGCCGTTAAGGTTTTGAACCGGCCCGTAGTCATTGAACCCTCTCACCATCATGATCATATGCTTTTGCCGCATTCATGCCATGTGTGGGGGGGGTATCATCATTGCACGTACTTGAATGGAAATTTTTCTCTGTTAAGTGCTTGACATAATTTCACTAGAAACCCTTCACCATGGATTTTTAGGCGTTCTATTTGGACTCTTCATCGAGTCGGTGGTCACTTGTTAATTATTTTAAATTGGGAGACATCATCCTCTGATGGTAGCAATATGAAATTAATAAACTCATTGAAACTGCCAAGCCTTCAGCTGGTTTCTCATTTTAAGCATTGTATGTCCAAGTGATATGCTTCAAAATACCTTACTGAAGTTATTTATATAAATCTTTATATGTACTTCAAGTAGGAGGATGGTTTTTTTTTTCCTCGACCTGCTTATGAACTCGTTCAATAAAGTCATGGCTCATGCTATCGTTTTGTCCATCGCGGGTCTTGTTTAGCTATGTATTAAGGGAGCATAAATCACAGTGAAGTCATTTGTTACAATGGCAGTTGCTACCTAAAATCAAGCTATCAGAAGTAGCTCCCAAATAACGATATAAGGCATCAAAGCCAAGATCCACGAGAATGAAAAATCAAACTAAGGTAGAAGCTTTTATTTTTCACAAAGATCCAAGGTTTCCCTAGCAAGCAAGGGGACCTTTTCAAGTCAACAGGATTCTCACGAATCCCCAAGAAACTCACTTTAAGTTCAAAGGCACCTAGCTACGTTCACGAGACAGAGATGCAGGAAAAGGAATCTTGCCGCGAAGCGCAGAGATCACCGAAAGAATAACGCAAGTCACAGAATGCCCAAGGTCGTAGGTCGAAGATATGACTCAAGGCCGCAAGTCACAAAATCCAGGGAGGTCGCTAGTCCCAAAATCCAGGGAGGTCGCAGGTCGCATCATGGGCCAAAGTCGCAGGTCACCAAGTCGCAAATCTCAATCCATTTTTAAAATCGCTACCTAGCGACCTTGTGACCCTCCAAGGTCGCAA
This sequence comes from Pinus albicaulis, assembly GCA_034641835.2. Taxonomy (NCBI): domain Eukaryota; kingdom Viridiplantae; phylum Streptophyta; class Pinopsida; order Pinales; family Pinaceae; genus Pinus; species Pinus albicaulis. The sequence continues at coordinate 927,566,052 of CM076576.1, forward strand.
GGTTGCAAGTTTGCACATCTCACAAGCGCGGGATATTTGCGACCCCGCAACCTCATTTATTTCTCACATGCGCAACCATTTTAAAAATATAAGGGTCGCTAGGTCACATTTCACCCACACGACGGAGAGAAAAAAACACTTCTGACAGGCCAACTAGAGCACGATTTTATCGGGTGATTTCGAAGCAGAGTTATTCCCCAAGGAGCAACAATTTGATGTTCCCAACCTCGTAATCACGTGCACACTCCCCTGATCATATTGCAAGGCGCAAATCCATAGAAGGGGTCGCAAGTCGCACTTTCCAACTAGGTCGTAGGTTGCACTTTCCAACTAGGTCACAGGTCGCACTGTCCAACCAGGTCACAAGTTGCATCTTTCATTCAGGTCGCAAGGTAGCCCAATGGTCAGGAAGGAGAAAATTCGGGAAGCCCAAAGGGCAAGTTTTTTTCTATAAAAACTTCCTTCAGGAAAATTGTTGGGAGCTTTTTTTTTGGGACTCAAAGAGATATAGAGCATTGTATAGAAGGACTACACATTTTTTGAGTATGAACACAAGCATTTGTTAACTCCATTTTTGGATCTAATGTTGGTCAATGTGTGAACACTATGAGTATTCTATTTTCAGTTTCTAAAATCTTTTGATTATGAAACTGTGTCTCCAATTGCATCATTTATGCATTATAGTTTTCTAAACATGTGTTAATGGTGCTAAGTTTATTTCTCTTTCTCAATGAATGTCAATAAATTTTTTTACTGACATTTATATTATCACCCAAACCATTTAAGGAAGTGAAGGATATTCTACCAGAAATAATTGTTTCTTCTTTGGTTAGAACAGAGTACAAGCATGACCCTAATGATATGTTGTTGACAGCATTTCCTTTGGCCCCATGCTTTATAATTCATATTGCTACTCATAGTGTTGTATGTTCATTTAATTCATCAATCATGTGTCTTGTATCATCTAAATAATCATGTGTCTGCAGGTTTATAGAGTCCTACTGAGACCCAAGGAAAGGATAATTAAGCGGTAGCCGGACCCACACCCTGGACGGGATCCCTATTCCAAACAGTTTAGAGTCTAGTTGGGAATTTTTACCAGGGAGATCCCTTGCTGTTGGCCGGAAAACTTTTCTCGTCAACAATACCATATAAATTTCATGGCCAACTTTGGGCCACAAAAATTTGTGAATATGGCCACTCCCTTGGAGGACAAAGGGAGATGATTTTGTATCATGATGGGTGCACTCCAAAGGCACCAAACATATCTCACACTTTCAGCCATAGTGATATGACTTGGGTAGCAAGTAAGTGGTGGGGAAACCACTCACCACATCATGATCTGATGTAGTCAGGAGATGCACTGCGCTAGTTCCACATGTGGGACTATGACCCACCTCCATATGTGCAAATTTATGTTTGTATGTATCTAGTTTTTATCCCATACATTGATGATGTACTTGAAATTTTAATGGGAATGTATGGAGGGAGGATGGGAGGTATGTATGTGCCCTATGGGATGGAGATTCTCCATGTTCACTATGCTACATTTTTCAGGGAGAAAATTGGGAAAACCATGTTTGTTTCATTTGAACTATTGTCTCCTTATCGGATGGATTATTTTCATCTCATGAGAAATTTGGAGGAGAAATTCATGGAGGGATGGATTGGTGAACACTTAGCTTATGAGGGAAGCTTATCACATGTTGGTGTCACCAATGGAGGAAGGAAAGAGTTGCAGAAATCACCATGTTAGTTGCTTGAGGACAAGCATCATTTGGGAAGGGAGGACTGTAATATTCCAAACTAGTCTTCAGCTAATTGGAATATTCAATTTTGTTTTATTTATTTGTTTAAAGAATAAGAGGACAAAGGAGGTCCATATTTCTCCTTAATAATGAATAAATCAATGCCAAATGTGAAAGCGACAACTCTTGGCAGCTTAATTGAAGCACCCTTGGTGTGAAAGGAGTTGGATCACTTTGACTGGGTCAACATTGACCAAATATACATCATTGTCATGGAGGAGTGGCCATCAATGAGGTACAACAAAGTTTTAGATGGAGATTTTTTGTGTGAATGTAGCGATATTTTTGGATGGGGCTTAGGGTTTGCAAGCCCATATTCTATTTAAGGAAGAGGATGGCAGCCATATGAAGGTTGTTGATGTATATTATATTTCTGAGTATATTGTCTATTTAGACATATATATTTCTCTTGTTGTTTAGCTGAGATAGATTTTTGTTTAGCACATGGTGTTCCTGATCAGGAATCCCACCTCTTCCATTTAATTCTAAGTGGAATATTATGGGCCAGTGGTGAAGGCTTTATAGCTAGGGTAAATAAATGAATCCGATTGTGGAAGGAAATGGTAGCGAACTGCTTCCTCTGCTTAAACTAGGAACTGCATGCCCCTATCTCCACTACCACGATCTATTCAACTAACTCTAGCAACACCTACAGCATTCTATTGTATGGCACATGGGGTAAATATCTCTCTAGTATGTAGACCGCTCCTATCATTACTTCTTTGTTTGTTCCCCTCAAATGATGGCACTTGAGAGCTCTTGGAGGAGTCTTGCACTACATTATCCACTATCTGGCTTAAGGCCAAGCTTCTTATTTCAACTACAGTGTATATCTTGTTGAGGGTTTGGTTGATTTTTGCAAGCTGCAGCAAGTGAAGACTAGATCTCTAGATCTAGGCCATTTTAGTGCTCATTTTCAGTGGAGGAGGTCTCCACTTCATTGGGAGGACAGTATTGGAGGGCTTTGATCTCATTTTCATATCTTGGCATCAGTCCAACCTTATTTTGATCCCTACAGCGCATTTTTACTTCTAGATCTGCGTTATTTCTATAGGAGGAGTTGCAGGGTGGTTTAGCACACCATTTGGAGAGTTGATCTTCTAGTGATGGGGATCTGCCCTTCACTTTGAGGATCTATTGGAGGAGGCTATTTCATTGATCATATCAGATCAGCCACACTTTCCATATCTATATTTTTCAATAGATCTGCAATCTTAGATCTCATATCTACAACTTGTACTTGGTGTTTTGTTGAAAACCCTTGAGGGGTTCTTTAGAGGAGCTTGTATAGTGCATGGATCTAATATAGATCTAACTTTTGAGGCACATATCATCTCTAGATCTTATATATAATCTATTGTTGTTTCATAGCCAATAAAATAATGCTGTAAGGGTTTTCCAGCTTTAATACATGGTTGCAACACCTCTTATTGCATGATTTTTATCCATTGGAGGCTTGTATTTCATGTTATGCATCTTATGGCCCATTTCTTTTGTATATTTTGCTGATGTAATAACATATGAAAGGTCTCCATATTGGCCTCTTGCTTAAGAAATGATGATTTTCATTATTGTTCCATCATTTTGCACTATATTCCTGCTTTTCTCATTTGGGAATATTACATTTTTCCTTCCTCATCAAGTTCTGTAAATATTGTTTGAACTGGAATTTTGTCACCTATAACCTTGTTTAATCATGAAACATGGAAAATTGGGTGCACTCGAGAAGAAGCAGGGAGCTCCAATTTGTGTGCAATAGTACCAATATTTTGCAACACCTTGAAAGGACCATAGTACTTTGGTGATAATTTATTATCCTTCTTAGCTTTCCTGATGGAAATTTGTTTTTATGGTTGTAGTTGTAAAAATACCTAGTCTCCTACATCAAAAATTCTCTCACTATGATGGTGATATGCCCATTGTTTCATTCGATTTTGTGTCAAATTTAGGTTATCCTTTAGGAGTTGGAGAACTTGTTGTTGATGGTCGATGTGATCTTCCACTGCTTGAACCTTATAATTTTCTCTTAAATATTATGTGATGGAAGGTGGATGATATCCATAAAGTGCCATAAATGGGGTCATTTTTTCTACAGTATGGAAGGAAGTGTTACACCACCATTCAGCCAAAGGTAACCACTTGAACCATTATGTTTGTTTATCAGATACAAAACAACGATGATATCCTTCCAAATATTTGTTCACTATCTCAGTTTCCCATTGGATTGAGGATGATAAGGTGAGCTATGAGCTAGTTGAGTACCTAAACAAGAAAAATAGTTCCATCCAAAAATTTCCAGTAAAAATGGGATCTCTGTCGCTTACAATAATATTTGGGTTTCCATGTAGCTTTTGAATTGTTTCCATAAATGCAATATCAACTGTACTTTCTTTAAATGGATGAGATAATGCACAAAAGTATGCATACTTGGTAAGTCTATCAATTACAACCATGATGACACTCTTTCCTTCGAACTTAGGTAAAATTGTGATAAAATACATTGAAACCTCCTCCCAACATTGACTTGTGGATAAAGGTTGTAGAACACCTGGGGTATTAATTGTCCCAACATTATTTTGTTAGCAAACCAAACATTCCACCACAAACTTTTGAATATCAGATTTAAGGCCATCCCAAAAAATTTATTTCTTCACCTTGTGGTAAGTTTTTAAATATCCTGAGTTTCCTCCTAAGGGAGAGGTCTGAAATTCCAAAAGAATCTTTTGTTTTAGTTGGGAATTCCTACCAAGATATAAGCCGATCCTTCTACCATAAGGAATCGTTTTTCCAACTAAATGTATCAAATGTACTAGGATCTTGCTGCAACTTTTGAATGAGTGTCCACACTTATTCTTCATTATTCCATTCATTCCTTGCTTTGGTTATCCAATCTGGTTGGATAATAAAAATGGAACAAATCAAAGCTTCCACCTCTTCATCCTTTCTTGAGAGTGCATCTGCAATAAAATTTAGCTTCCCTTTTTTGTAGATGATTTCAAAGTCATAACCCAACATCTTTGTGACCCATTTTTTCTTCTCTTATAAATATATTCTTTGTTATAAAAATTATTTAAGACTATCATGATCAGTTTTTACCTTGAAGTGTCTTACCATTAGGTAACTTCGCCATTTATTTAGTGCATGTAGTGTTGCCAATATTTCCTTCTCATAAATAGCTTCCTGTAATAATTTCCTATGATTGGACGACTTTCAAAAGTAATGGGTCTTCCTTCTTGCATGAAAATAGCACCAATTCCATTTCTCGAGGCATCACATTCCACAATAAAGGTTTTTGTGAAGTCTGGCGTAGCTAAGACCAGTGCTAGGCACATTGCCTCTTTAAGATGTTTAAAGGCCTTAGTTGCTTCAGGAGTCCATGAAAATGTATATTTCTTCAATAATGTTGTTAGAGGTGCTACTATTCTCCCATAATTCTTAACAAAATTGCGATAATACCTTGCTAACCAGAGAAATCCTCGCAACTGCTTTATGGTTGTGGGGACTTTCCATTCCTTAATGGCTTTAATTTTTTTAGGGTCTACCTTAACACCCTCCTGAGATACAATATGACCCAGATATTCCACCTCTTGTACTCCAAAGAAACAATTGGAGGTTTCTTCATATAATTGTTTCTCCTCCAATAGTTTGAGCACCCTGTCAACATGTTGAACATGATCCTTCCAAGACCTGTTGTAGATTAGTATATCATCAAAAAATACTAACACAAATTTTCTAAGGAAGGGTTTGAAAATGGAATCCATCAACCCATGAAATGTAGAAGGTGCATTGTAAATGCCAAAAGGCATGACCAAAAATTCATAATTACCCTCATGAGTATGAAATGTTGTTTTCAGAATATCTTCACTCTTCATTCTAATTCGATAATATCTTGAATAAAGATCCAACTTGGTAAAATAAATTCCTCCATGTAATTCATCCAATAATTCATCAATCACGGGAATTGGAAATTTATCTTTAATAGTGAGCTTATTGAGCTCCCTATAATCTGGAAACATGCGCCATGATCCATCCTTCTTGTGCACTAATCCTACTAGAGAAGAGAAATAAATTTGACTAGGTTGAATTATACCAACCTCTAAAATTTCTGAAATCATATGTTCAATTTCATTCTTTTGGACATAAGGATATCTGTAAGGCCTGAAGTTTCAAGGAACACTTCCTGGAATCAAATGAATAGAATAATCATGATCACGAATAGGTGGGAGTCCTTTGGGGGTTTCAAACACCTTGAAATTCTTGTCCAAGACTTTTTGGAGATATGGAGAAATAAATGATTTTGATGTTGCAACTTCTAGTGAGCATAATTGTGCAATTAAGCCTCGTTTTTCTTTATTCGGAAGCTTTTTTCGTGACATTAGAGCTTATTATCTTTCTCAGCTTCCCTGCAATACCCTTTAATTCAACTTCCTTTCCTTTTGAAAAAAAAAATTCAAGAAAAGTTCTTTAAAATTAAAAGCTACTTTCCCCAAATATTGTAACCATTGTACTCTTAGTACAACATCAACACCTCCCATTGGAATGAAAAGCATTGGACTATTCAATACATATTCCCCCATGGTTAGCTTGATATTATGGCATTTTCCAGAGAAATTTATAGTTCCTCCATTTGCAACCATCACTTGACACTCTGGAGTTGGGTATAGGAAGAAATTCAATTCCTTGGCTACGTTACAATGAATACAATTATGGGTACTAGCTAAACCAATCAACACTATTACCATTTTCTTCTTGATATGTCCTTCTATCTTGAGAGTTTAAGGAGTGGTAATTCCTTCCAATCCATTATCTTCCATGCCTTTCTTCAAAACTTCCATTTCATTTTTTGTTTCTCTTTGTGAGAGCGAAAGTGGTTGCACTTGCTCTTGTAATTTTGATATATCATGTTTCACTTATTCCTTTTCATGAGTCATCGTAGAGCCTTCTGAGGGCTTAATGGGTGTTCAATTCTTTTTAGGGGGTGTTAGCCACCTACGAAATTTTTTTCAAAGCAAACAGGTGGCTAAATTGTTTATGAGCGTTCAAGAGATACATTTCCCATGAGAAATATCTCATCCTTGAAGCCTTTGTGTGTCCATCGCCTTTGAAAGAACCTCACTCTTGCTTCCTTCCAAAAATCCTCACTTATTGTAAAAATTGTGCTCAAGGAGGCCTTCATTTTCCCCTTATATCCCTGTAGAGTGTCCCATTTTAACCTTTTTCACCTTTGTCAAAGTCCCCCTTTTTACCCCCGAATCCCTCCTAAACCTTCTAAATCATCCCCATGCCCCTCCTAAAACATTCAAATAACCTTTGTTGGTTTCATAGCCCCCACTCTCTCTACCGTTACCCATTTCTAGCTGCAAATTTCATTTTAAAGGCCAAAAACCCACATTTTAGCATATATCAGGCCTAGCCCCCTTCAGCCAGCCCCCTTAAATTTTTCCCCCACATGACCTGGGCGGTAGAACCAAGTGCTAGCCCAAAAGGTGCTTATCGCGATTGGATGAATAAGTCTCATAGCACTACCCACCTTCGATTTCCCGGTCATCCAACGGCCATCGCAAGTTCTCTCGCGTTCCCCATGCTTTCCCCGATTACTTCACAACCATCGATCTGATCCACAGATCGATGGCCTGCATTTCATCCACCTCGGTGATCCCCGCAATCGCACACTGTTCAAAACCTCCGGTTTCTATCGCACCGATTTTAGAGGGTGGGCTGTATTTTTCATTTGGCAGCGATGTCATTCACCGGCCGACACGTGTCTTCGTGCACTATTGAAAAACCGCCCTCATCGCACGTTAACATTCGACTGTGGACCCGGCGCGATATGCACGTACACCGTCCGATCTGAAGCTGTCCATCCAACGGTGATCGCGCCACGAAGATGCTCGGGAGTTAGCCCGAGGCAAACAGGACCCCTGGCCCACCATCTGTCGCCCTCCGACGCATTTACAGCTATCGATCTCCTCCTGAGATCGGACATCCGGATTTAATTCACACCCCGCCATGGACCAGGTCCCACCACGTCACCCATTCCACGTGTTTTCGTCACATTTTTCGTCTGTTCCCTTTATATTTCATTCGAAGGTTGAATTTTAATGTTTTACATTTAAATTTCCAATCTCTTCGTCTTCCAAGTGCATCTCCCGCTGTTCCACGGGTTTCATCCACAGTATCCTCTGCATGCATCATCATCAATCGTGTCATGTTGCCATTTTCACAGTCATCCACAATGTCCGCCCACCCCATGCATGGATTTCTTAATGTATTTTCGTGTTTTGCAGGGTTACAAGTGGTGAAAACCTCCACTATTCACATTCTCTGTTCTAGTGACATGGAGCGCAGAGAAGGCCATTATCCAAGCCTGATATTACAAGAAAATGTTTGGGAAGGTTTCTACGGGAAATATTTCATTAAAGAACAGAGCTAAACCCTGTAAAACCTCTCCAGTGCCATTAAAGCTCAAATTTCGCAAACAGGGACATTAATGGAGTGGCAAAGACTATCAGTGAAAGATCAGAGAATGGCTTAGGGCACGGAAAACAATATATATCAGTGTCACCATCAGCAGAATGTTCCTACCCGTGAAAGGACAAAGTGCCCATACTGTTTTCATTCTATACCATGTTCCTGAGGAAATTTTTGCCCTGACAACAGTCCTGATGCTATCAGAGCATTTTTTTCACAGTATGGCAGACCTTAGCATCAGTATTCTACCTTTTTGTTTAATTCACCAGAGTACCGCAAGTACTGCAATCGAGAGCACATCAAAGACATACCTGGAGTAAATTGCAGCCTAACGAAGACCACTCTTTCATCCAAAGAGTACTGAAGATAAATACCCAGAATTTAAAACAGGATGGGGCCTCGGCCCTCTTACTCTTCTGAGTTTTAATGCTACATTTAGTGTTCCATCTACCTCCTCTGCCTCTTTTTAGCTATAAAATTCGTGAAGAAACTCATTGTAAATGTTGTTGATCGGACATTTGTGAATTGCAAGCTGTTTCTCTTGAGACATGTTCTCTGTGTAAAGTTGTAAGATAGGCTGAGGAAGATGTTTTAAGACTGAAAATCAAGCTATTGGTAATGTTGTACTTGACTGGTGTTGCTCTTTAATATGAAAAGAAATTTTATTTGGATCCTGATTTAAAGCAGCAGTGATGTTCTCCTATCTTTGTCTTTATTTCATTTCATTACATTTCTTCTGGCACGCATCAGAAATATGGCACAGGATTTACCCTTGTTAGGTACCCTATGTTTCTTCTCTCCCTTCCTTCAATTTTTTCTACTGTATGTGTTATTTGAGGACTTATTTCAAGCTAATTTAACCAGTGTAGTGGTCAGATATACTGCTAGCTGATGTATGAATTAATGAATATGTTCTTAGATGTGCTTGGCAAGTTTTAATTGAATGAATTGGGATACTGGGAGTCTAGAACTTTGTCTCTGTCTCACGAGGATCCTTTTCAATTAATTGAACCTTCCTAAGTTCCCTTAAGCTATATGCCAAAGCATTTAGAGTACAAAGTCTCTCTCTGATCTCAGGTTTTCACCTTTGTGTTTAAAACTTTTATGTTTCCTTGCCTAAAGAGTTAACCCTTTAGGTCTTGGATCGCAGGTCGTCCAATGGCATGTCCTGTCCCTGGATCTTATCCCTGAAAGGTCACCTTGGAGGTTTTCCTAATTTCACCTTCTCTCTTACCATTTCATGCCACACTATCATCTTGAAGATCCAATGCTTTAGATGACTAGCCCAACTGAAAGCCCGCATATTGAATAGCAAGTAAACCCTTTCCTAACTCCATTGCCCAATGGTGTTGAATTTTCTCTAACTAATCCCTCCTTTGCCTAAAATCCTCTTTTCTCATCCTTGTCTTATATTGAACCCTTCTTTCCTGATTCCCAACAACCAAACTAAAAATCAAACAAAAAAACCCCGTGCCTATAACTAGCCTAATATCTTAACTCTTGAGCTTCAAAGACATAAAACCTTCTCTTGTATAGAGAGATCCCTCTCTGGACCCAGGAGCGCTAGATCCTAGGTTCTGAAAGTGGTTCTGATGTTGTCTCATCTTTTGGTCCTGCCAATCTGTCCAAAACATGGGAACCCCAACATAATGGCGACTCCACTGGGGAATTTTTGAGTATTTCCCATATTTCTACATCACAAGAGCCTCAGAAACCTACAATCTCTAGTTAGGTTGGCAGTTAAACACTCCTGTTCACAAATCAACTTCTATACCACTTGTTGTGTTTTCTCCCACACTCTTAGACAAAGTCTGGAAAGGGCCAGACAGCCTCCGGATCTCATCCTCTTTCAGAGGTGAAATATCTGGTAAATGCCCTCCCAATCCATCTCTAGTTAGAGTTTGTTGTGTTTTAAGGATTTCCCTAAAAATGACATTACAGAAACACTGTGGTGGACAGTATACCCTCTTGAAACATCCTAAGCCTTCCACCTGGCGACTCCATAGTTCCTAAATGATTAAAAGACTCCACTAGTGATCAGTAGGCCTGCTAATTATCTTGGTTCACATAAGACTCCACTGGGAGACCAGAGCCCATTAAAACATCAACCACAATAGGAGTAACAAGTAGGGTTAAGCTGCTTTGTTGAAAAATAGCATTCTGGCTTCAAGAACCATTCACATAGGAGCTTATCCCAACCCAAACCCACCTGAAATAGTTGACAACCCTGAGAGCATCCTCAAGAGATCTCCTACACCTAAAAGACCAACTATTTCCAGACACATCCATAGAGCTAACTCTGCACCAGAAGACTTTACAGCTCTATCAGACCCACTTTTTGACCTAGGCTCTCAAAGCATATTGCCTAGAACTAGATCACACAGTGCTCTAGACCAGCCAGACCTTGAGTTACCTGGTTCACCAACCCAAAGTGGTAAACACATTAGGGACAGAGAGACCCCTCCATCTACACCTCCTGATATTCACTTCATTCAAAACTTGGGGCTCTGCCACCCTAAATCTACTCAGTAGACTTCTGTTGGTCCTAGTATCCCTGCCATCCACATACCAGCTGCTCAAGCTAACCCTTTACCTCATCATAACATCATCATGGCAGCCTGGTATGCACCTCTGGTGTTACCCTAGCCTCTAGTACCCTTACCCAATGATTATCAATCAAATATCCCACACTTCACTGTAAAGGAGTCCACTACATCTCAACACCATGTAGACAGGATGGAAGATTCTTTTGTCTACATGGAGAGAGATGATGATACAGTCAAAATGAGAATCTTTGCCCAGAGCTTAGGAAGTGATGTGAAGAAATGGTTTAAAGGCCTACCTCCTAATAGTATCCAAGACCTTCCTGATTTGTATCATATTTTCATAAAAAAATGGGAAGTTAAGGCCAATCCTCTCCAAATCTTAACAGAATACAAGAACCTGAAGAGAAACGTAGGAGAGAGTGTCCATGACTACTCTACAAGGTTTAACAGCATTTATAACGCTCTTCCTCCACATATGAAACCTCCCCAAGGTATGGATCTAGTGAAATATCCTGAAGGCTTTGATGCTGACATGGCCTACCAGCTTAGGGAGAGAGATTACAACACATTGGAAGACATGCAAAAAGGAGCAGTGAGTGTAGAGGCTAACCTGATTGAGAAGAAAGCAAGATTTAGAGTTGAGAAAAGGGTAACATATAGAGATGACACTGTAGCTTCTACATCTGACCCTAATTATGACCTTATATCTAAAAACATGGAAAAGCTACAGCAAATAATGGAAAAAATGGTTGTCACAGTCAGTAATCAAAATAGAAACCAAAATCATAACCAGAACCAGAACTTTAGAAGGAATAATACCACTCCCAACAGACAAATAGAATCAAATCAACAAATTATTCCCCCATTTCAAGAAAAATTTCTTGATGAAGATGAGGGAATCATAGAAGAGTCTGAGGGAACCACAATAAACATGTTTTAAGTAGAAAACTCAATCCACAACTGTTCCACAGAGAAATATCAGCCCCCATCCTCATACTGGGATGAGGAAAGGTTAGAATCTGAGGATTACAGGCTAGGGTTTGAAAATGCCATCATGCAGGTCAGAGAACAGTATGAACTCAGAAGTAAAAAGAGCCTAGACGCTTCCAAACCAAAGGCTTCAGAGATTACCATCAACAAAATGCCTGAGAAAACTTCCAAACTAACTACTGAAAGTAACAAATCAGTAGCTGGGAGTTCTGGGAAAAACAAAGAAAAGGACAACCAAAGCACTGATAAAAAAAGTCAACCAACTAGCAGCACTAGCACTGAAGTTAGTGCTCCTGATAAAACTGTCACAAACACTGTACATAGCGAGAATCAGCACATTGATTCTTCCACCAAGGTGGTGGCTAAAAAAACAGAGTTGAACATTCCAAAGAGTCAATCCACTTTCAATTTGGAGAGTGAGATTGCAAAAATTAAACTCTCTGTCCCACTCTCTGAGCTGGCCACTCAGGATGTATATAAAGGCCAAATTTTGAAATCTTTAAATCTAGGGGAGAACAGTGACACTGTCAATCTGAGTGATGATCAACCAGCCCTTATGTCTGGTCCAAAGATAGAAGGGAAGTTTCAGGAAGGGGTAGTACCACATTTTTATATCAGTCTCAATATCCATGACAAGATCCTTCACAATGCAATGCATGACTCTGGGGCATCACACAACCTAATGCCTAAGGTATTTATGGAAAGGTTAGGCCTAGAGATGACTCAAGCAGAGTAAAATACCTGGGCCTAATCAAAGACCTGTGTGTAAACCTGACCCAGATCCCTGCAAAATGTATGGTTATGGATGTTGTGGTGGCAGATGTACCACCTAAGTATGGCATGTTACTATCTAGGTCGTGGGGAGCCAAGCTGTAGGGCACAATGCAAATGGATGGGGCATATGCCACAATCCCTGTCTTTAGCTAGTTGAGAAGACTGTATAGAGAGGCAGAAATGAAATTCCTGGTCAGCAGCCCTAAAAAGCCTGAAAATTCTCCTCTGTATTCTGTGCACACAGATCTGGACTCCTTTATCTTTTGCAACGATGAATCATTGGGAGAGCCAGAATCAGAAAACAGAGATACAAACAAAGGGGCTGAGCCCATAGATTTTAACATAATGGCCACTTTGGACTTAGAGGAAAATGAAGAACAAAATCTTTCACAATCCAACGCAGACCCCGTAACACAACAGACCAGTGAAGCCCACATTAGGGAAGAAAACGATGATAAACATGAACACGATCCCTTGTGGGAAATGAATTTCGATGGGTCCTGTACTAGGAAGACTACAGGAGCAGGGGTGTGGTTACATAACACAGAAAGCGACTACGCACAGAGCCATTCCTTTAATCTAAACTTCAAATGTACGAATAATATTGCAGAGTATGAGGCTCTTATCCTAGGTTTGAATCTGTTAAAAAAATTACGAGCCCATAGGATAGTTGTGCATGGAGACTCTGAGTTGATAATAAAACAGGTGAATGGTGAATACACAGCGAGACACCCTAGGTTGAGAGCATACAAGAATGACGCTATGGATTTATTGAAAACCTTTGTAGAATATGAACTGGTGTTTGTTCCTAGGAGTTGGAATGTAACTGCAAACGGATTAGCTTGTATAGCTAGTTCATATCACAAGCCTCCCAGTGACCAACAAATCACCATTTAGACCAAATTCAGGCCTGCAGTACCTGATAATGAAAAATAATGGTAGGTTTTTGATGGAGATAAGCATATTGAGGATTTCCTGATAGGCAGGAACGAGTTTGAATTTTCCGATTTAGACTCTATGTCCAATGATAGCTACCTAAAGGGAATAGCCCCAAGAGTCCTCAGGCGAGGAAGAGCCACCCTGTAACATAGAAATAAACACTTTAACTGAAAAACTTGGAAATCCAAACGAAAATTGTGAAAACGCAGATAGTGAGGAAGTAGAGGTGCTGCAGGCCAAAGATAAGAACATACCCCGAGGTCTGGCACCTTTAGAGGACCTTTTTGACTTTGAAGATATAGCGAAAAATCCTACCATAGAACACTCAGACTCTGATGTCGAGGAATGCAACATAGGCACTGAAGATAAGCCTAAGATGATCAAATTGGCTAAGTCCCTGCCTGCAAACATGAAAAAGAAATATATTGACTTGTTCAAAGAATTCATTGATGTGTTTGCTTGGAGCTATGAATACTTAAAGGCCTATGACGCAAACATCATACAGCACAAAATACCTTTGAAAGAGAACCATAAACCTTTCAGATAGAAACTTCGCAGAATAAACCCAAAACAATTGCCTGCAGTGGAGAAGGAAATAAGTAAGATGTATGAGGCAGGCATAATAGTTCCTGTGAGGTTCTCTGATTGGGTCTCAAACCTTGTAGCTGTGAGAAAGAAAACAGGTGAGATCAGATTGTGCATAGATTTCAGGAACCTTAACAGAGCCTCACTCAAAGACAATTACCCTTTGCCAAAAATGGAACACATTCTTCAGAGAGTAGTAGGCTCAAAAAGGATCTCCCTGTTAGATGGTTTTTCAGGTTATAACCAAGTTCTAGTACTCCCAGAAGACCAACTCAAAACTGCTTTCACCACTCCATGGGGCACTTTTATGTATGTAAAAATGCCTTTTGGACTGATGAACTCTGGTGAAACCTTCCAACGAGCGATGGACATAGCCTTTTCAGATGAAATAGGGCACTTCATTTTCATCTATCTGGATGACATAATAGTTTATTCCAACCCTGATGAAGAACACCTAAAACATCTGAGAAGAGTGTTTGAAAAATGTAGAAGGTTCGGTCTGTCATTGAATCCTAAAAAGACTGTGTTTGGGCTACAAGAAGGAAAACTTCTCGGACATATTATATCTGAGAAGGGAATTAATATAGACCCACAAAGAGTTGAGGGAATACTACAAATCACACACCCGAGGAACATTAAAGAGTTACAGTCCTTTATTGGGAAAATTAACTTCTTAAGGAAGTTTATTCCCAACTTAGCTGAACACCTCAGGAATATGACTAACATGCTGAAGAAAGGTGTAGGGATTAAATGGACTGTTGAGGCTAAGAAATCTTTTGAGTCAGTTAAACTTGCTCTCACCCAGACTCTTGTCTTGATTAGCCAAGATTTCTCAAAGAATTTCCTGATATTTTCATTTTCCTCTGAGCATACAGTGGTTGCAGTGTTACTGCAGAAAAATCCAGAGGGGATGGAACAACCCATTGCTTTCTTCAGAAAAGATCTGAGGGATGCACCCTTGAAATACAACATAATGGAAAAACAGGCCTATGCCTTGGTAAAGGCCTTGAAAGACTTTAGGGTGTACATACTGCATTCCCACACCATAGCCTACGTGCCAAACATAGTGGTTAAAGACATTCTGTCCCAAGACCTGGATGGGAAGAGGGGAAAATGGATTGTTGTGATCTTAGAATATGACCTTGAGATAAAACCCACAAAACTGATCAAGGGTTAGGGCTTGGCTCAACTAATGGCTGAATCAAATTTACAAGCCCTTGACATAAACATGGTAGATGCTTTGGATGAGCAGGAAGGATTTCCTGATCCCACTATTGAGGAGAAGTTTCAGAACTCTCCTTGGTATTCTGACATTTTGTATGTGCTCACAAACCTTAATGCCCCTCCTGAACTATCAAAGATTAAGGCCAGATTCCTAAAGCTAAAAGCCAGAAACTATTGCATACTAAATGAATTTTTATACTGGAAAAATACAAATGGCCTATTGCTTAAATGTTTTCCTGAAACTGAAGCAGAGAGGGTCAAACAGGAGTTCCATGCAAGAGAGTGTGGAGGACACCTAAACTGGAAAACCACTGCTAAAAAAATACTCAGAGCTGGCTATTATTGGCCTACACTTTTCAATGACATCCATAAGATGATTATTGCCTGCCATAAATGCCAGATTTTTGAAGGCAAAAGAAAACTCCTCCCTCTACCTTTACAACCCATCACTGTTGAAGGTCCCTTTTTACAATGGGGCTTATATTTCATTGGAGAAATACACCCAACTTCTTCTGCACAACACAAGTGGATCCTGACAGCCACAGACTACTTCACTAAGTGGATAGAGGCCATACCCTCTAGGAATGCCACAAATTCTGTCATCATTAGGTTCCTAGAAGACCACATCCTCTCTCGGTTTCGCTGCCCAAGAAAAATAATCACTGATAATGCTGCTGCATTTGGATCCAATAAAATGGTTGATTTTTGTCGCAGGTATCAAATATCACTCGGTCATTCAACTGCTTATTATCCACAAGGTAATGGGTTAGCTGAATCATCAAACAAGAGCTTGGTAACCATCACCAAGAAACTACTTGAAGAGAACAAGAAATCATGGCACAACAAGTTAGTGCATGCTTTGTGGGCTGACAGGCTTACAACAAAGAAATCCATTGGCATGTCACCATATCAGCTTGTCTATGTAACAGAAGTAGTGTTTCCTACCAGCCTTGGGGTACCAGTGATTAAAATTTTCCAAGAAATTCAGACAGAATAAGACAGTATGGTGAGGAGGATAAACAAAATAATTCATCTCCAGAAAACAAGGGAAGAGGTCTATAACAGAGCTATCCAGGTTTAGGAAAATATAAAGAAGTTGTTTGACAAAAGAACAAAAGCATATGACTTCAAGATTGGAGACAAAGTTCTAAAATGGGACTCCAGGAGAGAAGACAAAGGGAAGCATGGCAAATTTGACAGTTTGTGGCAGGGCCCATACATCATCCAGGCCACTGTTGGTCCAAATGCCTTTTTTCTGCAAGAGCTAGATGGTACAGAGCTGTTTGGGGGTCCTATCAATGGCAGGATGCTCAAACACTACTACTGCTAATTTCCAATTTCCAGTTTCCATTTCCATTGTAAATACCATTCTTTTGTTATGTTTTCAAGAAAAAGAGAAAAATGTTTCAA
Organism: Pinus albicaulis; assembly: GCA_034641835.2. Lineage (NCBI taxonomy): Eukaryota > Viridiplantae > Streptophyta > Pinopsida > Pinales > Pinaceae > Pinus > Pinus albicaulis. The sequence continues at coordinate 927,582,799 of CM076576.1, forward strand.
AAAAACAGAGAGAAAGGAGAGGTTCAGACATGCTCAAAACATGAACCTCTGAAGTGCAAAGAGTGGCTCTAACATGATCAAAACCTGAGCCAGCAAAGAAGAAAAGGATAAGCTCTAACATGCCCAAAACCAGAGCTGAAATGAAGAAGAGAAAGTGACTCTAACAAGCTCAAAACTTGAGTCAAAAAGAAAGAAGGATGCTTCAAAACTTCAGATTTCAAGCCTTCAAGATTTTGTTTTTAGTTTCCTGCAAATTTCAGTCCATACTATTTTCATTCTATACCGTGTTCCTGAGGAAATTTCTGCCTTGACAACAGTCCTAATGCTATCAGAGCATTTGGTTCACAGTATGGCAGACCTTAGCATCATTATTCTACCTTTTTGTTTAATTCACCAAATTACCGCAAGTACTGCAGCCGAGAGCACATCAGAGACATACCTGGAGTAAATTGCAGCCTAACGAAGACCACTCTTTCATCCGAAGAGTACTGAAGATAAATGCCCAGAATTTAAAACAAGATGGGGCCTCGGCCCTCTTACTCTTCTGAGTTTTAATGCTACATTTAGTGTTCCATCTACCTCCTCTGCCTCTTTTCAGCTATAAAATTCGTGAAGAAACTCATTGTAAAGGTTGTTGATCGGACATCTGTGAATTGCAAGCTATTTCTCTTGAGACATGTTCTCTGTGTAAAGTTGTAAGATAGGCTGAGGAAGATTTTTTCAGACTGAAAATAAAGCTATTGGTAATGTTGTACTTGACTAGTGTTGCTCTTTAATATGACAAGAACATTTCTTTGGATCCTGATTTAAAGCAGCGGTGATGTTTTCCTATCTTTGTCTTTATTTCATTTCATTACATTTCTTCTGGCATGCATCAGAAATCTGGCATAGGATTTACCCTTGTTAGGTACCCTATGTTTCTGCTCTCCCTGCCTTCAATGTTTTCTGCTGTATGTGTTATCTAAGGACTGATTTCAAGCTAATTTAACCAGTGTAGTGGTCAGATATATTGCTAGCTGATGTATGAATTAATGAATCTGTTCTTAGATGTGCTTGGCAGGTTTTAATTGAATGAATTGGGATACTGGGAGTCTAGAACTCTGTCTCTGTCTCACTGGGATCCTTTTCAATTAATTGAACCTTCCTAAGTTCCCTTAAGTTGGATGCTAAAGTATTGAGAGTTCAAAGTCTCTCTCTGATATCAGGTTTTCACCTTTGTGTTTAAATATTTTATGTTTCCTTGCCTAAAGAGTTAACCCTTTAGGTCTTGGATCACAGGTCGTCCAATGGCATGTCCTGTCCCTGGATCTGATCCCTGAAAGGTCGCCTTGGAGGTTTTCCTGATTTCACCTTCTCTCTTACCATTTCATGCCACACTATCATCTTGAAGATCCAATGCTTTATATGACTAGCCCAATTGAAAGCCTGCATATTGAATAGCAAGTAAACCCTTTCCTGACTCCATTTCCCAATGGTGTTGAATGTTCTCTGAATAATCCCTCCTTTTCCTAAAATCCTCTTTGCTCATCCTTGTCTTATACTGAACCCTTCTTTCTTGATTCCCAACAACCAAACTAAAAATCAAACAAACAAACACCGTGCCTATAAGTAGCCTAATATCTTAACTCTTGAGATTCAAAGACATAAAACCTTTGCTTATATAGAGAGATCCCTCTCTGGACCTAGGAGGGCTAGATCCTAGGGTCTGAAAGTGGTTCTAATGTTGTTTCATCTTTTGGTCCTGCCAATCTGGCCAAAACATGGGAACCCCAACAGGGGGCATTTTAGAACCCAACACTGATATCTATGCTTCACTAAGCCCTTGGAATCACTTCAAAAAGAAAAATCAAGAAAGACTTATGCTATTTGAAAAAAAAATACACACCTTTTATTGCTTTTCAGGAACTCAATATGGAAACTGATTTATCTCTATAATATCGAATCCCTGAGATTTTATCTTCAGTACTTTAGTATCTCTATGAATCTTATTTCCAATGCCACAGGTTTGACCTGATTTGGGTTCTTCAAGACAAAGTTATGCCCAATATCCCACAGTGACTTAATTATGGACTGGTTCATTAGAGCAAACTTGTACTACGTGCCATGTGTCATAATTTCCTCCTTCGGCTCCAAAATTGATATATAGAAAGCTATGGTCTATGCAGTTTTGGCCACATATTACATAATTCCAATACGATGCTCAGAGATAGTTATGAAGATTTTTCCAAGGTCACCTCATTGAAATGAAATTCGGGGCCCTGCAAAAACGCTAACTTCCACATATCATATCTCTGAAAATATTGTGAACCAAGATCTGAAATATTTACACAAAGTTCCTCAGGATTTCTTCACAAATTGGGTTTTTTCTTAGCTTCTAAACCTTTGTAGAAAAACATTTATAGTGAAGATGCCACGATGACCTGTTTGAAGCAGCAAAACCCTTGAATCCAAAGCTCTGCTACTAAATTTTATGAAATCAGCTCCCAAAATAGAAAAAAGAGAGAGATAAACGTCGTAGAAATCAGCCACTTCTTGGGGGAAACCTCCTTTACATTACATAAATAAGAAATTATTGGATGATACAAATGAAAAATCCTCCTTTCTATATATATCAGTTCATGGGGTCAAAATATAATCCTAGTCGACCTAACAATAATAATGTAAGGCAACAACAATAACAATAAGGAGGCTACACTAACAACAATAAAGGACTATACTAGTAATATAGGGGCCTAACACTCTTGACGTCACTAAATCCTTGGTAACATGTCTCACTTATCTTATTGATGCAAAGGAATTTTAAATCACATGACACTTACTTAAATTCTCTCACTCAATTACGCCTATAATTTAAAAATATTTTAGTCTATGCAGCATGATTCTAATAGAGAAACCCTAGCCCTACAATTTTGATTAACTCTGGTCCCTATTAGAGGTTTTTCCTGCATAAGAACTTATAATATGATCGCCATGGGGGGATGTCAGGCCCCAAAATTGTGGTTTTTAATTCACATTTTCACCCTATGGTTAAGTCTCATGGTTTTTATTTTTATTACTATAATTTTGCACAATCGTTGGGCTAGTATATTAAACTTGCAGTATGATTAAGTAATTGTTCATTATTTAACCTATTTCCTTTATTTCGATAAGATTTACATCAAAATGGTTATTAATGATGGTGCTTGGGTTTTTTTTTTAGGTTTTCAAGAAGGCATATGAAATCACAGTCAGAGATACACATGCATCAACAATTAATTGCACAAAGTTCTTCTCGTGCACCAACATTCCTATACTAGCATGCGTGCACTAATTTGGGGATTTGATAGATTGACACATTTTCGAGGAAAAACGAAGATGGTTTTTGTTCAAAATGATGTTCTAACACCTCCATATTAGTAAAAATTGTTATTTTTTCATAGATCTATATTGATATTTCCTTTGATAGTTGCATTTCATCATTAACACATTAAGTTCACCCCATAACATTATTCAAATTTACATCATTATTCATCAACATATGAAACTATACAGAAAGCAATATAACATCATCATCAATTATGCATCAGAACATAAAGAAACAAATGGAAGAAAAGCATGCACACATAGAGACACTATGATTGGTCCAAGACCAGGGAAAAACCCACTATGGGGAAAACCCTTGTAAATTATTCATCTTAGATCGTCATCAAATGATTCAACAAACAAGAGTACAATGATCCATTGATCCATATCTTCATAACGCAATAAAACAACTAGCACATGCATAATATAACCTTAACCATACTTCTGCTAAAGGATCCTGATTCCGAGAAATGTAATGCACTGTCACTGCTTGTAGCATATTTTTGAACACTATTGACACTAATTGGAAACTTCGTAGAGCTATAGATTCATCTTGAGGGCTGAATATGCAGTGGAAATATACATAACATATATACATATCTACATATCTACAACAATAAGAAACACAAATCCAATATATCATTGAATCCAACTGAAATCAATTGTCAAATCCTAGATTTGAATCCAGGACGCTACCAAAATATAATTTCGAGCATCTGTGACTGTGTGGATGATATCAGGAAACACTGCATGAGAAATTTGAGGCCAATCTAGCCCATATCTATTAAAAAAACCCTTATCCACACCCTTGATACTTTGTGACAGTGGTTATGGCACCCTGGCTGCTACTAGGACACTATGTGCCTATGGTTATGGAAGAGCATAGCCCAAACTTCCTTCTGAGGCCATAGTCGCACCCATAGCACTTTATGCCTATGGCTATGGGTCCCTGGCCTCAAGAAGAACACCCTGTACCTGCGGCTATGGATTTTTTTTGAAGGTTGCAACAAGAAATAGTGAAATTGGCACCTAGAAACAACATCCTTAATCCTAGTGAAAATTAAGCACCTACACTAGGTGGGGCCCACACAGGCTATTTTTAGGTGGAGGTTTATTTATAAATGCATGAGAAAATTCTATTTATAGATGATGTCTATTTATAGATGGTTGAGAAAGTTCTATTTATAGATGATGTTCTATTTATATATGTATGTGTGAGTTCTATTTATAAATCGCATGTCTATTTGTAGATGCATGTCAACTATTATTATCCCTTAATATTAGTTGGACGATAAAAAATAATATATTCTCAATGAGCACATGGAAATAGTTAACTGAAGTGGAAAATCAGTTAGCTATTGTAAATTTGAGTTCAAAGGTTGGTTGGTAGGACATGCAAGTGGACTTAGTTGTAACTGCGTGATTCAAAGTTGTAACAGAGTTGGATGTGTTGTTATGTGAGTTGTAAAGTAGTTTAACCCAGTTAAGTGAGTTAAACTCATTGTGCTAGTTGTAACTGAACATACACTAGTGAGATATCAGTGAATTAATTATTTAATTAATTCACAATTAGTGGTATCACATGCAACTAAAGATTTACTATTGTTAACTACATGCATTTCAGATCCAGTGGAGACCCAGTTGAGATGTAGGTGAAAGGGACAGTTTGACTATCAGTTATGACATTAGTGGGTGCACTCATGCAACCACACACACATTGGATGTTCCTATGAGGATTGTACAGTCAAGGAATGCAAGCATCATTCATTCAGAGGTTCTTGACCATCAAGGATTGCGTAGTTGAGGCAGGTTTTCTAGAGGTATTAAATTGGTGCATGTATTTGCCAATTTTTATATGACAGTGTGAGACGATTGTATATTGTACTAAGAGCTCTTGGATTAGATTTTTGTATGATATTTTTTCACGATCCATGATATATACATAATATATGATAGTGGGGTTTTTAGCTTTATGCTTTCCCAATAAAAACATCTGTGTTATGTGTGATTGATCTTTCTTCTTGACATTGCAATTGGCGATCGTGTTTTAAATTCCGCAAACATTTTGTAGAAGAAATTCTATATTTAACAGTGGCATATAATTTTTAGATCAGGAGAATCCAGGAAATACATAATTTGTATTAAAATTTCTACACTGTGATCATCCTGATCAGCCTTTGAATCCATAACCACTACTTTAACTCATTGTGCATGTGGCTATGACACTGTGGTCATAGGTAAGACACCTTGTGCCCATAGCTATGACCTCGAAAACTCAATGTTAAACTAGTGTCCATTGTTAAGCGTGAACTCCTTCCATTGAACCTATGCGAGCCAAAACAAAATAGATGAACCAAGACAATGAATTCAAATCGAAGATCGCTTGAGAAAATATGTGAGAGTGAGCTTGAGGCTGATTCTGTTTATAAAATTTTGTGCGGGTAAACTTGGGGATAAGGCCAACTCGACTAATTCCACATGTGCTAAGGCTGGCCCATTCCATTTCACTTTAATAAATAAAATAATTCAAGATTTAACTTCCTCTTAACTGATTGGGATGATCCTTAGATCGATTTTGGTCCTCTAGAAAAGAGGAATCTATTGCAATTATTATCTTTATCATATGAGTTTTCCAAAGTGTATTTTTACCGTAGCTGCATAGTTTTAACAAAAATGCACCTAGGTCACATGTGTGAGTTTCTAGAAGCAAATTGACAAATCATCCCCAAAATTCGCGCAATTTTCAAACTACCAACTTTTGCCTCTAATTTCATGCATATGAAGAATAATTTCGGAATTATAGAACACAGGTTTTTCTCCCAATATAGGAAATTGACTAATCCTCAAACATTTTTCCAAAATTCGCCATCGTTTGGGAAATAGGAAGGGTTCTTTGAGAAATTTGATAAAAAAATCACAGTTTTTCCATAATTCTAGGATCATCCCCAGAATGCAAATTATCCACGAGATCTTGATCTTTTCTAATTGGATAATGGTTGAAACAGATCTCCATTGACGGAAAAGATATTTTCATCTTGTTTGTTATGGATTGGCTTGTCTATAGCCAAATTTGTGTTGTAAATATTTATAAAAGCCAAATCATGGCTTTGTGCAGGCGGGCGATGCTAATGTAAATTTATGTTGTGTAATTGATCATGGGATTTCTCTTGGTAGGTTGGTGGATACTAAACCTTCTCCACATGATGTAAAGGTTGAGATTTAAATGAATTGGAAACTATTTCCAAGTTCTACTTTTCATTTTTTTTTAATGCAACTTGTAACCTTATGATTTGATTAATTTTAAGAGGCAAAAAACTGGTTGGAAGGGCCCCTCGACCCATTTGGTTGTCCTCTCTTGTTTCCATCCTTATTTTTTATATATTTATTAGGTTACAAGGTATGTAGTTGTTATTCAATATCTTATGATTTTTTGTCCTAATCTATGCTTTCACTCTCAGATTTGAAAGGTTGTGTATTCTACATATTGATATAAAAAATCTTATCTTATGCCTGAGTGGTGTGCCTATTGATTTTGGAAATATGCTTTCACTCTCAGATTTGAAAGGTTGTGTATTCTGCATATTGATATAAAAATTCTTATCTTATGCCTGAGTGGTGTGCCTATTGATTTTGGAAATAATAATATTAACATTAGGATATGAATCATTGCCTTTAAATGTTGCAAATAAGATTGTGGCACAATCACACTGATCTAGTGGAATGCTTTGTTTCCATGGAATTCATTTTGAATATTATGGGCCTGGTTATTGAATTCAAATCCTGTAACTTGCATTCAAATTTTGGTTTGTAATTTGTTACTTAGATTCAATAATCGAACTACTTTATTCATGCAGAAACATGATATTTTATGTTTTTTTGGTATTTTGATTATATACATCCATAAATCCATTAATGTACTCATTTATTTACACCACATTATCTTCATGATAATGATTAAATTCATCAACAATATTATAAAGACTGATGCTTGTAACTCTTGCAAATAAATGAAGATATTTTCTTTTTCTTTGGATGGATCCATGGAAAAATATTAGTTATATTTTGTATTAAACCTTAGACTTGGATGGAATTGTATTTGAATTCTATAATACGAAAATACAATAGTTTTATCTTATAAAAATAAGATACCAGAGTATTTTTCGATGAATTAGAATATAAGTTGTGATGACTTTGAAACTCCCGTAGTGTTATATTTAAGGGCCATTTTATTTGAATTGCCCCAAATCATGTGATATGTATTGCAGCATTAATTATAACATAGTCTAGACATACGTTCTAGGCTTGTGATATTGTTTTTGAAACAAAATTTATAATACATTGTTTGATTTACAAGACCAGCAAAGTAGTGACTTAATATATGTGTGGTTTTTCTTATTTTAATAAACATTAGGATTTGATATTGGAATATGAACATTGATTTATTAAACTTTGTTTTTTGGGTCACAAAAAGAGTATCTTTTATGCTCTTGTGTCTAAAAATTATTTTGTTCAATAATCCTCTCTTGAGTCATTCATTGTTGAATTGAGGTAATTGGAACTTGCACTTGGTTTGTTGAGTGAAGTTAATTTTCTCACATACAGTATTTAAAAGAATAATTTCAGATATGAATAGAAAATTTCTATTCATGAATTTTATGCTTGGTTTACATAGTTAGCATATTGCATTACTAGTACTATAGGAAAATTTGTAATTTTTTTTTCTTTGATTTCACTAGGGTTGAGTGTAGAATTATAGTAGGCTTGGAATTTTATAGTAAGTGGTTTGTTTAAAATTTTAATCGTGTTATTTCTTTTCTTTTTTCAATGCTCATGTTTCGAGCAAATTAATAGCTAGGGTTTTCATTTGTTCTTTAATTAGGTTTTACACTTTAACTACTACTACTTAAGGTTTTTCTTTTCAATTCCTAGTAATTCGGATTTTTCCTTTCAATCATCAATAGCAATGGTTTTCTTTCAATGATGAAAGATTTCAAGGTTGATGTTTCTGGTTTCATTTCTAAATGCTTCTTTTGAGTGTAGGAATCTGAAGGTGTGAGCAATTTCCAGAAAAGTTAGGTTTTTTCTTTACAAGTTGCTAGAGTCTTTCTCTGGAATTTCCAGTGATGTATCTCGAAGTCCACAAACCCTGAATTGACCTTAAATTTTGATTAAGGAATTTTCCTAACCAAGCCTAACCATGATAGACATTTCGTCAAACATATTGACAACATGTAATCTACAGGTCATGAATGCATATTTAAACATAGGGATATGATACTTATCTAAAAATCATCAAGAAGGTCTAATGCCTACTCATAATAGCTACAATAACATCTAGGATTTCATGCCTTCAAAAACCATTCATTTACCAATCAATAAATGAAAAGAGACATCACTAGAATCTATCATAAAACCATGCTTATAACCAACATATAATAAAAATAATAACAATGATAGAAAAATCATCAAAGCCACATCATAACAAGTACATTTACTCATAAAATACTAGAGGAAAAGAGATCTTATTAACGTATGCAAACGACAACCAATTCAGGGACTTCCACATACCACCCGACCATAGATTTTTCTAAACTAAATCTTTCTTTTAGTAAATCATCCTCGTGCCATATTCCAGGCATGAATGTGAGACCTACAACAAAACAAACAGGCTTCCTTTGGCTTTACCGCAATCCCACAAAAACTGGTGAAGGGACTCCTAGGCCTGAAGCAAGCACCTACACAACTAGGATTTACCACAATTCTTCCATTACTGGTCAATGGATTCCTAGGCCCAAAAAATAAATATAAACTATGAGGCTTTACCACAATCCTGCCAAAAGTGGTCTAGGGATCACTAGGCCCTAACAAGATTGGATGCCTATGAATTTCTTCAACAATAACTTGAGGAATTTTCTCGTCTCCACCCTCAGGCTTTATTGCAATCCCACCATTACCATTCAAGGGATTTCTAGGCCCTTGGGAATTTTTTTGTGAGACCACCTCACCTGGTTCCAAAACCATCCGGCAATCCAAATCTCAACAAAGTAGAGAACCACATCACACCATGGCTATCCGAAAATGGAAAGACAAGGCTCAAACCACTATTGCACCTAAAAAAATCCATGCCAATGATAGGAAGAGAACCAAATACACAAATTCATATACCATGCATGCCAAATATAGCAAGGAAATCGTACATGCAATTGGATACATGCAAGTAATATCGTTGTAGACGCTTGATCCAACTCTTTCTTGCTTGATATTTTCTTTCCTTTTTTTATTGTCCTTCCTTTGCCTTCCTTTCTCCAATTCTAGAGTGCTCCAATAATGCTTTAAGTGTGCAAGAGTATGAGAGAATAAAGAGAGCTCCAAGCTAAATCTAAAAAAAATCTCATCTGATAAAAGCCTAAACTGATCCTCATAATCTTTTTTATCACTGAAGCCTCTAATTTCTTCATTTTCATTCATTTTCCTTTCAATTTCCTCCTCATGAAAATATTTGACCTTTCCTCTTCCTTTTATCTTATTTTCCTTTATTTTCATAAATAAAATGCCAATTAATTCATCATTTCCTTTTCCAATGCCTTTACCAATTTACAAAGCCACTAATAAACCAAATGGGAACCCACTAGGATGCTTTTCCCAACATACATATTGGAATACGTGTCCCATGACCTTGGTCTTATATTATTTTTAGCATGGAAATTCAACCATGGGCTTTTACATCAATGGGGTTATTAAGGAGGATATGTACATCGAGAAAATAGAAGGTTTTGAGACATTTGATTGGAATTATCATGTGTTCAGACTCAAGCAAGTGTTGTACAGTCACAAACAAGCACCATGTGCTTGGTACACCATGATCAACATCTATCTCACTGGTTTGGGCTTCACCAAAAGTGAAGCGGATGCAAACCTCTATCAAATCTTCATAGAAGGTAAATTGATTATTATTGTATTTTATGTTGATGATTTTATTTTAACTGGTGATGAGCAGCTGATCAGATCTTGCAAGGAGGACCTTGCAAGGGAATTTGAAATGAAGGAAATGGGTTTCATGCACTACTTCCTCGGGTTGGATTTATGACAAGTAGATGGGGAACTATTTTGGTCTCAAGGAAAGTATGCAAATGAGATACCACAAATATTCCACATGGAGAGTTGTAAACCCATGGAGACACCTCTAGCGACCAACTGGAGGAAGGAGGATGCCACTTCATGTAAATAAGTGGATGCTACCATTTATCGGGAGCTAGTGGGTTCACTGATGTATCCTGTGAACAAACAACCAGATATGTGCTATGTATTCAAATAGCTGAGCCAAGCTGGGGTTAAGCCAACAAAATTATTTGGGAAGGAAGCTAAGTATGTTTTACAGTACCTCAAATGCACTACCTAGTTTGGACTATGGTACAGACAGATAGAGGGAGTGGATTTATGTGGCTTCACAGATGCATATTAGGTGGGGAGTCCATCAGACTGAAATAGTACATAAGGTGTAACTTTTAGTGTTCGGTCTACAATAGTTTTCTATTACAACACGAAAAAAATCTATATGGCACTCATCTTGACAGAGGAAGAATACATGGTTGCAATTCAAGCAACATGTGAGGTGATATGGATGATAAATATACTTGTGGAATTATTTTGTCAAATGATGGATCTGTTGGGTGTAGTATAGGGCATATTAATGGGCCAGCATTTAATTGTCAATCTGGGAGTTCATGAACTTTGAGGTGCAGCACTGGAAATGCAAGAGAGAGCCCTTGGAAACTTGAAAATCAAATTCTAGTCTATCTTGTGAATTAAGCTTAACAGATTAAATTGAATCCTGCACTTCAAAGGAAAATTTAGAAAACACCAATCTTGACAACTAAAAAAATATTTCGTTCAAACATTTAGGAAATTAAAGGCAAACCTTAACTATTAGCAATTGTGAAAATAAATCCTAATTGTCGACAAACATAAATTCAATCATAACTATTGTTTTACTAGAGACCATCCAATGCCTGAACAACTGTAAATGTTGGAATAAATTAAATATCAATTCAAAACCATTCTTTGTGAAAAATAAATTAAGAAATAGAAATGAAAATTCTACACTAATTCTACCTCATATATCTCTCTGTAACAAACTCCTTTTCAAGAAATTACAACCTGAAAGCCTCAGCCAACCTTGGAAAATAAATTTACTGTGTAAATAAATATATGGAAGAAATTAATCTAATATAAATTCTCTCGCCTTCCTCATCCCTTTTTAAAATAAATCTTGATTGAGAAGAGGACCAAAAGTCTGATGGCAACTACAACATTATCGATCTCAAACATAATGTAGTTTCCTTTCATCGGCGTCAGCTCTGCAGTATATAGGAATCACAATTTCAAATGACATAAATATATATGTGGTCTCTGTTTCCTAAATAATACACGGGCTCTGTAAACATGGTTAATAAAAATGGAATACATACAATAGGCTACGATCTCACCATCCAATTCAAATCATAATCATTCAAATCAACAAGGTGAAAATGATCACGTATTATGGAGCATGAACCTGTCAGTTCTAGACCATTTTAGAATATTAGAATTGTGCATTTAAAGTTTATAAAGGCTGGGTATCAAAGCATACGTCGACGTTATGAATACAGAACAACTAGAGGGACACAATCTGATCTAGCATTCAATATAAAGAAATCTTTAAAAACCACAAGAACAATTTCCCAATATCACATTGAACGCATCAAAATAAATGATATAAATTTTAAGGAAGGAAAGAGACTGAAAAGAAATAAATATTATGATCTGATCTTTCACACACATTCCACACAGAAAATGAAAAATTAAACGCAATCTGTTGGTGTCCCGTGATTTGGCAGATTGGTATACCAAATGACAAGGCAACATGGAACCAATATTTGGAGCCCTAGGACCTAGCCTTCATGGACTTAGAGAGGGATCTCTCTATTTGTTTTCAAAGGATATGAACTTGTTTGCTTTGTAGGGTTGATTTTAGGCTAGTTATTAAGTGTGATGTTTTGTTGTTTTTTTTGGTTGGGTATAATGATCTAGAAGCATAGGTAGAAAGAGGAAATCTCTAAGACATTGGGCAATGGATTCAAATGGAAGTCATGATAATTTCATCAATGGATCGGGGAGAATCATAGGGAAAATCTAACTTGGCCAGTGGATATTCAAGTTTTTAGGGGGTAATGAGATGGACATCAATTATAAGTATGAAAATTAGGGTAAAGGGAAATTAAGAATCCTTTATCATATGTACTTCTCAACAAAGGGACTTAAATATCACTAACATGAAGAGGTAATAAATAGACAGGGAAAACCATAAATTCTATGATCCACACTACAGTAGATAATAATTCAAAACAAACTTTTCCAATGAAATATAGAAGGCGAGAAACTCATTTAACTTCTAGTGAATTCACCTTCAAGGACAAAAAACACTTAAGACACACATATAAATGTAATCAGAGAAGAGGGAACTCCTAAACATCCTTGATTATAGTTATGAAGATCTCTAAAACAATTAGTTAAGAAAGTACAAAGGGTATGATCGAAACAAAACCTCTTTGGCAGACTTTAAAGAATGGTACTTTAGAGAGAGACTTCAAAAATAGTGTTTAAGTGGTAGCAAGTAAGCAAGGAAAACCATAAATAATGCTTGATACCAACTTTATTCAACTATTTATGAAATAAATAGGCTTAGGGGGTCTAGAGAGCAATTAAGAATTCTCTAAAATGTCCTAGCAGAAGAAAACATTAAGGCAGTGAAGAATAAACAGAACTAAGGTGCTTTCAGAATACATTTCTTAGCCTAAAACTTTTATTCTACTGCAACATAGAAAGATGGAAACATAATGAAACAGGAAATAACAATAACAGATTAGAAGCACTTCACCAACAACCAAGCTCAGGGATCCAGTGATCTATCCTCCTCCATCAACAAACAAATCAGGGCATCCACAAGTTCCAAGACTTCAATTTCTTTTCAACTTCCAAGAGACTATGTATTACTTCAAAGAGTCATCAAATGCCAACAAGATAATGAGTTTAAATGCAGTATTTATGCTGCAAATGAGGAGGTGAAGTTAATCTAGGGTTTGAGTGTCATTTATTACAGAGTTAATGAATTCCTAACCTTGAAGACCATGCAAGGCTCAAGGCAGGAATATCTGCAGATATTTCTCTGAATAATAACTTCTATCTTAACTTCCTAAGGAAAGATAGGTGAAATGTTTGACTTTAAGGCCTATTCATAACTTTACAATAATTTCCTGACATATCTAAATATCTCTGACTCAGCCTAATAACTGCTAAATGATTTATTGAAGGAAACAAAGCACTAGGTGGCACAAATATCTTTTGAAAGGAATAACTACCACAGGTTGAGTCATTTGAATTTGTCTTGGGTAAATCTGCCTTTTCTTTATCTTCAATCTCTGTCTTTAAGCCTTAAACTCTGACTTTATGCTTTAAACTCTGTCTTTATGCTTTAAAATCTGCTTTTTATCATATTTTCTTCAATTATGTTTGATCTTTGTTCTGTTTATTTAATTATTTATTTTATTTCATTTGATCCTTTTCCTTTATTCTTTTTGTCTTTCCACTGTGTTCTTTATTTCCTTGACTTTTTCTCTGACTGTTTATTTCTCCTGTATGCAAGGGAAGTTGTCTTCATGGCTGGAGGTTTCATTCGATCCACCGATGATCATGTTTCATCGGTGTTCGATCTTAATGCAGGGCCTCTGGTCCTTTTATCTTGGAATAAAACCACTGGATCATCACCCAACATTATAATCCAATCCTTTTTTGGACTGTGGGAGGGCATGGTGAACCTTTCTTCCATTAAAACCTGTACAGAACACAAAATTTTAGTCTTTCAAAACCTGCGGGAGGGTTTCATTTTGATTCCGGGGTTTTGAACTGTCGGAGGACATTTGCAGAAGAGGAGAGGGTGCAAAGGGAAAGGTTCCAAAGGCGGAACCAAGACAGATTCAAATGGAGGCGGAAATATTTTGAAATTTGGCACGGAGGGGAAAAGTGGTTTTGAAAAAACATAAGCAGTTTATCGCATGGGGAACGGGTGGTAAGTGGTTTTGGACCAAATGGACGCGATACACCCCAGGGTTCAACGCGTGGCAGGTGAATACCACCTATTTCTCATGGGTTATAAAAATTTAAACCTATCGTAACTTTATTTGTGATATTCCTTATTGGTCGTCAGATCTCGGAGAATGAGATCGACGGTTGCTGCATTTTGAGAGGTGGTGAGCAGGTGATGGGATCGACAGTGTGGAAAACAGATGTCAAGGCATGGTTGGCTGGCGGTGTTTTTAGTGGAGAATGGGGCCCGGGCGTGAGGCGACGTGGTGATCCTTTGTCGTGTAGCGCAGGGTTTGAAAGATTCACGGGTTTGGCTATTTGGGAGGGGAAGGCGGCAACTGTCAGATGGGGGAATGTATCTCCGATCAACAGTGGGGATGGCTCGATCATGGGTGCAAGGTAAAGTGGGATGCGCGACCCGTATTTTAATTCTTAAAGGTTAAGGGCCTTGATTATAAGGTTTGGGGGGTGTATAAAATAAAAGGGAAGAGGTGTATTTTTCAATGGGGAAGGGGCTAAGGGATTTATAGGAGGTCAAGATCTCATGGGTAAAAGGGTTGGGGCTTTAAGAGACAAGGGCTTCAGGCCTATTATATCAAAAAGCGGGTTTTAGACCTAAAAATAGGGTTTTTAATAAAATTAAAGGACCCGATAGGCTAAATTTTAGCTTTAAAAAATGTAAAAAAGGGAGATATTTACATTGTTTTAATATGTTAAAGGAAAAATGATGAATGAAGGGGTTTTATGAGGGTTTTGAGAAAAGAATAAAATGGATTTTTCATAGGAAAAAGGCCATGAATGAGAGTGAGGGTAAGGCAGTGGAATGAGGAAAAGAGGCCAAATGAGAAAAATACCTTTTTGCAATAGTGGGGTAGAACTTTTAGGAGGAAGAGAGAGGAAAATATGGTGAAAATAGTTTAACTTAGGATAATGAAGGCAATGAGATTTCTAGAACTCACAATATTTCTCAAATCTTGTTTCTAGAAATCTAGGATCATAATTTAGTCATCTTTTGATATCAGCAAAAAATTATTGATGACTAACAGTGGCTCCACTTGGGGAGGGCAGCTCCCTTTTGGAGGTGTCCAGAACTTTCAGCTTATCAAATCTCTGAGTTTTTGCAGACCAGTGCCTTATCCATTGGGCATATTTTCCCTTCTTTTCACTTGCTGATATTTCTTTTCAAGTGACAATCTTATCAATCTACAACATGTGATTCTTTCAACAACATTTCTACCTACCCAATCCTACTTGTCCTAACATTTTTTCTTTCTTGAGTGCATTTGAACTGGCATAATATTGACATTTTTATTTTGAAAACAAAAATAAACTATCTACTTCTATCCTTATTGCTTCCAAGAGTTTAGATTAAACTAGTGAACTCTTTTTATTCTCTACCTAAACTATTTGGCTGCCAAGATTAAACTGTTTGGAATTTTTTGATTCTTTAAACTATTGACATGAAATTTAAGGAATGGTTCAAATCAGGATTAAGCAGTCTGACTTACCATGGTTGTGGCATTTGGAACAAGCTGTACACAAACATTATTTTGCATAAAGGTTGTGGAATTTGGAACTGGTATCTTTATTCCCTAATCTATTTTTCCTGTGTTATCCATTAGTAAATTTTCGTCATAGCAAATGATGGCTAAAACAGGTCTTAAGCCTTCAAGAGATTATTTTCCTAGAAAATTTCTCATTCTTGAAGCCTTCTGATGCTTTCCAACTCAAAGAGTAATCTTCACTACAGTTTCATTCAAGAATCCATCCAGAAACCCTGTTGATATCAAAAAAGAATTGTTTCCCAAAGGTTCCATTTCCATCATTTCATTCCCCCCCATTTCATCCTCATAAAATGCCTATATCACTCATTTTCCCCTTATTCATCCTCCATTTCCCTCTGAAAAATCCCTTTTTTCCTCCTCTTCACCCTTCATTTTCCCTTAAACAAACCTTCAAAAATCCCTTTTAAACTCATAAAAATCCTTTTTTTATGGTTTAAATTACCCTATTTTACCTATAGGAACACTAAAAAGTCATAAAAAACCCCTAAAAAACCTTTAAAAACATTTTTCGCCCCTTTTAGGCCTTAAGCCCCCTTCCTTGTTTTCAACATCAAACTCTGCGCTATGACCAAGCGCCTTTACCCCTAGCCCCTTCCCTCACCTTTTGTTTTCCCGACTCCCTTTGAAAAAGGCCTTCTCCTTTATATTTTCTCCACCACATTTGTAAAAACCCCGCCTAAATCCTGGCCATAGATCTATATGATCTAATGGCGCTAATTCATCCCCCCCTTCTCCTTTATCACTTAAACCATATTCCTGCGTTCCTTTTCTCCCCACCTTATCACTCCATGAAACAAACTTGACCATCGATTTATAAAGATCAACGGTCATTACACCTCCCCTCCCATCCTTCGATCGCCTGACCCATATCTATCTATCCACCCTCCGCATCAAATCTCACTATTGATTCATTTAAATCCAACAACCCTCCTTTAACCCAACATCCCAACCCCACCGGGGCCTACCACCCATTACGCAAAGCATCCACCAATATTTGGCTGACACCTGGCTCCCACTAACACCCTCACCCATGCACCTTTCCCATCACGCTCCTCTCCACACCGTTGGATCTACCCTACCTCATCCAACGGTCAACATCACGTTTCGCGCAACTCTGTCGTCCGGGGTTTATCCACCCGAATCCATGCGAGACCGCTAGTTTCATAAGGGATAGGTGTCGAGCAACGTGTGGAATCGCGTTCGATCACGATAAAACTATTTACCACCTAAGTCTCGCGCAAAAACCATTCGCGGTTTTCACAAAACCACCAAGCTATATTTCGCGCCAAAGTCATTTTTAAACCGGGTTTTCGCAAGTTTTCTCCATAGACCCTCCTCCGCCTGCATTTCATCTCCTCTTCATAAGCTCCTCCGCCTCCACCAGCCTCCAAAGCAGTTTTTCCAACACCGCAGGGTTTTATTAACGTTTTTTTGGTTTTTTACAGGGTTCGATGGCAGTTCTAAAGGCCCAAAAGCTTTCTCATAAAACATAATAAAACAGGGCTGAAGGTGACTATGTTCATGGCCCAAACAATGGCGAAATCATAAAAAATGAGTTACTAGGGGTTAATTCCATGGTCTGAACATGCTTTATTAGCACTCATTATATCATGAAACCCTCAGCACGCCGAAGACACCTGTTCAAAACAGCAAAAGGCCAAAGACGGTTTAAGCATAAAGATAAAGTTTCCAAGGCTTAAAACAAGTGAATATTGAATAAAGGATAGGGATTAAAGTTTGATATAGTGAATTAAAGACAGAAAGGCCAAAAACCAAAGGAAAAAGATAATTAAAGGTGAATACAGTTAGCAGAAAGGGTTTAAAGGCCCAAAGATGATTATAAGGCCTTAAAAGCACAAATTAAGGGCAAATAAGTGTTTCCAGCCACAAAGTAGACAAATCAACAAAGAGAACCTCCAAATGCCACATCATTGAGGCAATTACTCCTCAGAAATGCCACCTACAGGCCTATTTCCTCAAAAGAATACAAAATTGAATACATAGTTAGAGATATTTTCCAAAGACAGCTCAGAATTAATTTCCAGCCTAAAAAAAGCCTCCAAAGTCAACAAAAGTGACTGAAGTTGATGAAATTTAATGTAATAATCAATTAGCAGAGTTAAAACATTTGAAAACTTCTTCATTTGGCCCCCAAAGGCCGAGAAGCATCTACTATGTATTAATTGAACAATTAAACCTTCCTTTCACTCCACCTCCTCAATTAATCTATAAATATCATATGAGGAGCCTAGTATTATGGTTGGTTGCATACTTGTTGAATGTAAATAGCTTTTGACGCTGCTGAAGCTCTATTTTTTAATTGAAGAAAGATAGGCTGAGATGAGAATTTTGAAGCTGTAAAGACCTAGTGGACTTGAAGATTGTAACTGGTTTGAACATCAAATATACAAGCTGATTTATGGGATCCTGATCTATGTCAATAGTGATGTTTTTCTTACTGTAATTGTTATTTTTCTCATTTTTTCCATACTGTCCACTTTCTCTGATAAAGAATAGAAAATATAGATTATGATTTACTGTCAAGTACCCTAAATCTCACTAATAAATCTTTATCTTTATGTTTTCTGCTAATTGTGTATTTGAGGATAATTCAATAGAGTGTGATCAGTCAAGGAATTTTGGTGAGTCCATGTATTGCTGAGTAAAACTTGAGATTTTGTCCTCGAATGTTCTTGAAAGTTTTGCTAAGTAAAGTTGAATTAGAGAAGTTTATGGTTAGCCCTGTCCTGTAGTTTCTTCTCCAACGGTTGCTTTGAAAATATCCCTTGAAAGTATGTCAAAATTAGGCTAGGTTAAAAGTCCTTACTTGATCTTAGACTACTTTTTATGTTTATCTTGAATTTTTTCCTTTGAATATGCTGAAAGCAGGCTAGGTTAAAGTCCTTACTTGATCTTAGGCTATTATTTGTTTTGTCTTAAATGTTTTCTTTTGAGAATATGCTGAAAGCAGACTAAGTTAAAAGTCCTTATTTGATCTTAAGCTATTCTTTGTTTTCCTTTGAGTATGCTGAAAGCAGGCTAGGTTAAAAGTCCTTACATGATCTTAAGCTACTCTTTGTTTTCTCATATGTTTGCTTCTTTCACCACTTCTTAATGTTTCATACCATAAATCAACTTAAAGAGATCTATTGACATAGATGAATTTCCCCATAGACCACTCTTGAAACTTGTTGTGCAATTAAATCCTTTTGTAACTCCATAGCCCAATGGATTGATACTGTTTCTTACTTATCCTATCAGCTGAACCATTTTCAACCTACTCACACCTTTACCCCTCAAAAGACTTCCTTCATTTTAATGATATTCATCCCAACCAAAACAAACAAAACCCTTGTGCTTTATAACTAGCCTAATATCATATCATAAGCTTTAAATATCATATCTTTGAAAACACTTATATAGAGAGTTCCCTCTCTGAATCCAGGAGGGCCAGATCCTAGGATTCCGAAGTGGTTTTGATGTTGGCTCTACAGCATTTTTTCTTGCCAATATTGCAAACTACAGAGGCCTAATAGAGTGGTGACCATACTGGGGAGTATTGAGTAATAGATAACTTCACAACTCAACATACCCCTATTCCTAAAAATGAATCAAGTGTCACCAAGACTGGTTATTATTGATTGTTGACGGTGAACAACAACCAAACCTTGAATGACAAGTAAAAATCTTTCACCTGGCGACTCCATTAGTGTTCAGTAGGCTGTTGACCCCACTGGTTTTTCCTAAGACTCCACTAGGAAACCCTTTTATCCTTTTATCATTCAAACCCAATTAAGAAGACTTTGAGGATTGAGTTTTCTTTAAAAAGATTAGTTAGCCTTTAAAATACTATCATACTTGGCTGAACTTTTCTCATCATTAGGTCTAAGAACACTACATAGTGGCTTCTAGAATAATTTATACTAGAGCTTATCCTGACCCAAATCCTCCTGACATAGTTGATAATCCAGAAAGAATTCTTAGGAAGTATCCTAAATCCAAGAATCCAACTATTCTCAGACCAGTCCATAGAGCTAATTTTTTCCCTAAAAATCTCTTAGCTCTGCAAAATACACAAGTTGACTTAAGAAACCCATCCAGAACTAAGTCACTTGGTGATATAGATCAGATAGACCTTGAGCTTCCTCACTCACCCCAACATAGTGGTGAACATACTGATAATAGAGAAACTACTCCACCTGACCTTCATTTCATTCATAACTTTGTTTTTTCTCATCCTAGATATGCTCAATAGTCTCTTGCTGGTCCAAGCACCTCTGTTTTCCATACACCCACTATACAAACCACTCCATTCCATCCTCCTTCTCCTTTCATAAACCCTCCATTTGTAAACCCCCCATTCTTTCCACAACCTCCTATCATGGCAGCATGGTATGCTCCTCTAGTCCTACCTTTACCTTTAGCCAATTTTCCACAGGACTATCAGTCCAAGATTCCATTATATGATGCTAGTGGTACCATTACTTCTCAAGTACATGTGGACAATATGAATGACTATTTTGATAGAAATGAGATAGATGATGAGACCATTAAACTTAGATTATTTGCTCAAATTTTAGGGGGAGAAGCAATAAAATGGTTCAAAGGCTTAACCCCTCATAGTATTAATGATCTCCAAGCTTTTCATCAAACATTCATAAACAAATGGCAAGTTAGGAAGAACCCTCTCCAAATACTTTCAAATTACAACAATCTCAAAAGAAATACTGGGGAAAGTGTGAAAGATTATTGCACTAGATTTAAGAGTGTTTATAATGCACTTCCCCCAGATTTGAAACCTCTACAAGGCTCAGCTTTGGCCAAATTCCCTAAAGGATTTGATCCTGAAATGGCTTATTAGCTAAGAGAAAGGGATCCCTTAACCTTAGAAGACATGGAGAAGGGAGATCTTAGTGTGGAAACAAATCTGATTGAGAAGAGAGCTAGAATGAGGACTGAGAAGAGGGTATCATATAGAGATGAAGCTGCACCTTCCACATCTGACTCAAAACTAGAAAGGATGATGGAAAATATGATGGAGAGATTGAGCATGTATGAGAGAGCTCAATCTAGAGAAAATCAATCAGCTCCTCAAAACAGAAATCAATCCCAAAACCAAAATCAGAACTTCATGAGAAATCAACCTTATAACAGAAAAAGAGATGTTGATCAACATATCAGACCTCCTTTCTAAGAAAATTATGTTAATGAGGATGAAGAAACAAATGAACAAACAGAGGATGAGCACATGAACATGTTGGGAGTAACCAATGAGGATTCTTCTTTCATTTATGAAAGAAAACAAGGTCTATATACACCCTATGATGAAAGAAGCCCAGAAACTGAATAATATGAGCCATAATTTGAAAATGCCATCATAGGATCACCTAAACAATATGACCTAAGAAGGAAAAATAATAAAGAAACTCCCAAGAAGAAAACCTTCAAAAATTCTGCCAAAAACAGCCCTGAAAATGCTTCTAAAAAGACAGTTGAAAATCATAAAACAGTGACTGAAATTTCTGATCCAACCAGGGGAAAAGACACCCAGATCAATGAAAAACACAGTGGTAACCCTATCAACACTAGTATTTCAGCTAATGCTCCTGAAAAAACCATTTTAACTGCTGTAAATAGTAGAAATCAACAAGCTGGTTTTGCTGATGAATCAGTGACTAGAAAGGCTGAATCAAACTTTTTGAAGAATCAGATTCCCTTTAGCCTAGAGAGTGAAATTGTCAAAATTAAAATCCCTCTCCCACTCACTGAATTAGTCACTAAAAATGTACATAGATGTCAAGTTTGGAAAGCTCTAAACTTAGAATAAATTCATGATACTGTTAACTTAAATGATGATACACCAGAGCTTTTGTTTGGTCCTAAAATTGAAGGGAAATTTCAAGAATGAACTACCCCTCCATTCTATATCAGTTTGAACATCCATGATAATATTTTTCACAATGCCATGCTTGATTTAGGGGCATCACATAATCTCATGCCTAAAGTAATCATGGAAAAACTAGGCCTTGAGGTAACTAGACCTTATAAGGATTTATATTCCTTTCATTCAAGCAGAGTAAGATGCCTAGGCCTTATAAAAGATCTCTGTGTTAACTTAGCTCAAATTCCAGCCAAAATTTTAGTGATGGACATTGTAGTGGCTGACATACCCCCCAAATATGGCATGCTTCTTTACAGATCATGGGGTGCCAAGTTGCAAGGTACTATGCAGATGGATATGACTTATGTCACCATCCCTATCTTCAGTCAACCTAGAAGACTCTATAGGGAAACACACATGAAATACATGGTGAGTAACCAAGAAAGACCAAAGAATTCTCCTCTTTATTCTATTCATACTAACCTTGATTCATTAATTCTTTATAATGATGATATTTCTAATGAGCAAGGATTAATTAATGAAACATCACCCAATATAGTAGTCACTCCACATACAAACATAGTGGAAGCTATAGATGAAGAGGAAAACAAGGAGAAAACTAAAAGAAAATTTGTTGATTCATAAAATCACAGCAAACTGATCACAGGTCTTGAGGTCCAAAACAATCATAAGTACAGCACAGATCATAAAAATCAAAGGATAAAACCTCAAAACATTGAAAAACTTGAGGAACAAAACAAAATGCAACATGATGTAGACCTACAATAACAACACAGTGATAGCTGTAATAAACAAGACAAAGAGGAAATTGATGATAATTCTAAAAATAGTCCTCTTTGGAATATGATTTTTGATGGATCTTGCTCTAAAAACTGGTGCAGGAGCAGGCATATCGGTGCATAACACTGAAACCAATCATGCTGAGGGACATTCCTTTAGATTAAACTTCCAATGTACAAATAACATAGTAGAGTATGAGGCTCTAATTTAATTTTAGGCCTACATTTATTGAAGAAATTAGGGGCCAAAAGAATAAAAGTTCATGGAGATGCAGAATTGATAATTAGGCAAGTAAATGGGGAATATAGTGCCAAACACCCCAGACTTAGAGCCTATAGAGATAATGCCATGGTCTTGTTAAAAAAAAATTATGAATTCCAACTTACCTTTGTCCCGAGGAACTAAAACATTATGGCTAATGGATTAGCCTTTTCTGCTAGAACTTTTCTAACACCTTATGAAACCATGAAATGCACTACCCAAGTCAAATATAGACCAGTCGTCCTGGATAATGAAAAATACTGGCAAGTTTTTGATGGAGATAAACAAACAGAAGACTTCCTACAGTCCAAAAATGAATTTGAAATACCAAACTCAGATTCAGAGTATGAACAAGACTATCCCACTGAAGAAAACCCACTTTTTGAAGAAGAAAAATCTCCTAAGATTGCTTAAATAAATCTGTTAAACCATCAACCTACACATGCAATAGAAAATAGCACAGATTTAGAAAATGAAGACTTAGAAGTGTTGCAATCTAAATATCACATTTTCCAAGAGGACTGGTCCCATTAGAAGAATTTTTTGACTTGAATGATGTTGCCAAAAATCCAAAACTGGAACCTATTGAAACTAAAGTGGAAGAATGTAACATAGGCAGTGAGGAAAATCCCAAAATGATCAAACTATCCAAAACACTGCCAGATCACATTAAACTGAAATACATTGAGCTTTTTAAAGAATTTTCTAATGTGTTTGCATGGAGTTATGAATATCTGAAATCATATGATATAGAAATAATCCAGCATAAGATACCCCTCAAAGAAATCCAAAAGCCTTTTAAACAAAAATTGCGCAAAATTAACCCTGTTCAATTACATCTGGTGGAGAAAGAAATTAGAAAAATGTATGATGCTGGAATTATAGTACCTATTAGATACTCAGAGTGGGTGTCTAATCTTGTATCTGTTAGGAAGAAAATAGGATAAATAAGGCTTTGCATTGATTTTAGAAACTTAAACAAAGCCTCATTAAAGGACAATTATCCCTTACCCAAAATGGATCATATCTTACAAAGGGTAGTTGGTTCTAGGAGAATTTGTTTACTAGATGACTTCTCAGGTTACAATCAAATATTGGTACATCCTGATGATCAACTTAAAACAGCCTTTACTACACCTTGGGGTACTTTCATATATTTGAAAATGCCCTTTGGTTTAATGAATGCTGGTACCACATTTCTGAGAGCCATGGATATTACATTTTCAGAAGAAATAGGTTACTTCATAGTGATTTACTTATATGACATTACTGTCTATTCTAAAACAGATGAAGAACACCGAATACACTTGAGAAAAGTCTTTGAAAAATGCAGAAAATTTGGATTATCCTTAAATCCAAAGAAAACGGTGTTTGGTCTCCAAGAAATTAAACTTATTGGACATATCATATCAGAAGAGGGAATAAGGATAGATCCAAAGAGGATTGATGGTATATTGCAAATAAACCATCCTAGAAACATCAAGGAACTTCAATCTTTCATTGGAAAGATTAATTTCTTATGAATGTTCGTACCCAATTTAGTTGAACTCCTTAGAAACATGACAAACATGCTCAAGAGAGAAGGAGTTAAATGGACCTTAGAAGCAAAGAATTCATTTGAACTAGTAAAAAAAGAACTTACCAAAACACCAGTTCTCATTAGTCCTGATTTTACAAAGGATTTCTTCATTTTTTCATTTGCATCAGAACACACAGTAGCTGCTGTCATATTACAGAAAAACTTGAATGGACAAGAGCAGCCAATTGCATTTTTCAGCAAGGCATTAAGAGATGCACCTTTGAATTACAGTATAATGGAAAAAAAAGCCTTTGCCTTAGTCAAAGCCTTAAAATACTTCAGGGTTTACATTTTAGATTCCCACATTATAGCATTTGTGCCTCATTCAGTTGTAAAAGACATATTAACCCAAGATCCAGATCGCAAAATAGGAAAGTGGATTGTTGTAATTTTAGAATGACTTGGAAATAAAACCCACTAAGATCATAAAAGGTCAAGGACTAGAAAGACTTATAGCTGAATCCAACTTTAAAGCTCTTGATAAAAACATGTTTAATACATTAGATGAACGGGAGGAGTTTTCAACTCCAATTATTGAAGATCATTTTCTGAATTCATCTTGGTATGCTGATATTGTGTATGTTTTGCTCAATCTTAATGCCCCTTCTGGTTTGTCTAAAATAAAGGAAATATTTTTAAAGTTGAAAGCTGTGAATTACTACATTTTGGATAAATTTTTATATTGGAAAAATGCTAGTGGATTATTGCTTAAATGTTTTCCTGAGAATGATGTAGATAGGAGCAAGCATGAGTTTCATGAAGGATAATGTGGAGGCCACCTCTACTGGAAGTCAACTGCTAACAAAATCCTTCGAGTTGGCTATTACTGGCCCACCCTCTTTCAATATGTCCACAAAATGATTACTGCCTGTCACAAATGCCAAATTTTTTAAGGCAAAAGAAAATTGCTTCCCTTACCTTGCAACCAATCACTGTTGAAGCTCCTTTTCAGCAGTGGGGTCTAGACTTCATAGGGGAAATCCATCCTGCCTCATCTGCCCAACATAGATGGATCCTCATAGCAACAGACTATTTTACCAAGTGGATAGAAGCCATCCCATCTAGGAATGCCACATATTCAGTCATCATTTCATTCTTTGAAAACCATATACTGTCTAGATTTGGTTGTCCTGGGAAGATCATAACTGACAATGCTGCTGCATTTGGATCTAAAAATATGGTAGAATTCCGTCACAAATATCAGATTATATTGGTTCATTCTACAACATATTACCCTCAAGTTAATGGGTTGGCAGAATCATCAAATAAAAGATTGGTAAACATAATCAAGAAGTTGTTGGGAGCTAACAAGAAATCATGGCACAATAAGCTAGTACATGCATTATGGGAAGGCGGATTGACAATTAAGAAGTCAATTGGAATGTCTCCTTACCAGCTAGTTTATGGAACTGATGTAGTATTTCCTACCAGTTTAGGAGTGTCAGTCATGAAGCTGATCCAAGAAGTACAGTCCGAACATGATGATATGACAAGGAGAATAAACCAGACTATACATCTACAACAAACCAAAGACGAAGTATACATCAAAGCACAACAACTACAAGAAAACATAAAGAACTTGTTTGACAAAAGAACCAAGGCAAGTGATTTTAAAATTGGTGATAAAGTTTTAAAATGGGATTCAAGGAGAGAAGATAAGGGTAAACATGGAAAATTTGATAATTTATGGCAAGGCCCTTATCTTATTCAATCTTCCATTGAAAACAATGCATTCTTTCTGCAAGAGTTGGATGGAGCTGAACTACTACATTAGTATAGCCCCATACCAAAAAAGAAAGGAAAAATTTGAAAGTGTGAAAGCTTAAATGCCACTACTGAAAAGAGCACTGCTATTTAGTCATACAGCCTAATCATGACTAGATAGATTTCAATTTACTGCTGATTGGTTAGTGAATCAGACTTGCCAAAATTGTTTAATCTTGGCTTGTCAGTAGATTAGATTAGGATAGAAAGAAATGGCTCTAAACAGACCAAAATTTGAGCTAAAGAGAAAGAGAAAGAATGGTTCAAACATAAGCCTTCATAGTTTTGTTTTAAATTTCTGCAACTAAAGTATATGTGCAGCTTGTACATATAGCCATAGACACCATAGAAAATCAGACAGTCTAATCCTGATTTGACTATGTTTAAATTTCTGTTTTAGGAAATAAATAATAAGATTTGTCAAACAGTTTAATCCTGGCAGATAGTAGTTTAGATAGAGAATTAATGAGTTAAACTGCTTAATCTAAACTCATGGAAGAAATAAGGGTAGATTTATATTATTTTCCTGCTTTCAAATAAAATAATAAAATGTTGATGTCAAAGGTTTGCAAGTCCAAGTGCACCTTTTGAAGAAAAAATGGTAGGAAAATTAGGCTGTGTAGGTAGAATGTTTGGGAGAAATTTGTTTGTTGATACAAAGTACTGATCATCTTTTTAAGCAGCATAATCAAAGAAGAAAACGTTGTCAATGGATAAAGGCACTGGTTTGCATCCCGAATATTTATTTCTGAAGTTCTTGACACCTCCAAGGAGCTGCCATCTCCAAGTGGAGCCACTGTTAGCCATCAGTAAATTTTTGTCATAGCAAATGATTGCTAAAACAGGTCTTAAGCCTTCAAGAGATTATTTTCATAGAAAATTTCTCATTCTTGAAGCCTTCTGATGCTTTCTAACTCAAAGATTAATCTTCACTGTTGTTTCATTCAAGACTCCATGTAGAAACCCTGTTGATATCAAAAAAGAACTGTTTCCCAAAGATTCCATTTTCATCATTTCATTCCCCCCCATTTCATCCTCAAAAAATGCCTATATCACTCATTTTCCCCTTATTCATCCTCCATTTCCCTCTGAAAAATCCCTTTTTTCCTCCTCTTCACCCTTCATTTTCCTTGAAAACCCTTCAAAAATCCCTTTTAAACTCATAAAAATCCTTTTTTTATGGTTTAAATTACCCTATTTTACCTATCAGAACACTAAAAAGTCATAAAAAACCCCTAAAAAACCTTTAAAAACCTTTTCCGCCCCTTTTAGGCCTTAATCCCCCTTGGCTTAAGCCCCCTTCCTTGTTTCTACCATAAAACCCTGTGCTATGACCAAGCGCCTTTACCACTAGCCCCTTCCCTCACCTTTTATTTTCCCTGCTCCCTTTGAAAAAGGCCTTCTCCTTTATATTTTCTCCACCACATTTGTAAAAACCCCGCCTAAATCCTGGCCTTAGATCTATATGATCTAACGGCGCTGATTCATCCCCCCCTTCTCCTTTATCCCTTAAACCATATTCCTTCATTCCTTTTCTCCCCGCCTTATCACTCCACAAAACAATTTTGACCGTTGATCTATAAAGATCAACGGTCATTACACCTCCCCTCCCATCCTTTGATCACCCGACCCATATCTATCTATCCACCCTTCGCAGCAAATCTCATCGTTGATTCATTTAAATCCAACGGCCCTCCTTTAACCCGTCATCCCAACCCCGCCGGGGAATACCACCCACTACGCAAAGCATCCGCCAATATCTGGCTGCCACCTGGCTCCCACTAACACCCTCACCTGTGCACCTTTCCCATCGTGCTCCTCTCACATCGATGGATCTGCCCCGCCTCATCCAAAGGTGAGCATCGAGTTTTGCGCAACTTTTTTGTCCAGGGTTTATCCACCGAAATCCACGCGAGACCGCTGGTTTCGTAAGGGATAGGTGTTGAGAAACGTGTGGAATCGCATTCGATCGCGATAAAACTGTTTACCACCTAAGTGTCGCGCAAAAACCATTTGCGGTTTTCACAAAACCACCAAGCTATATTTTGCGCCAAAGTCATTTTTAAACTGGGTTTTCGTGGGTTTTCTCCATAGAACCTCCTCTGCCTGCATTTCATCTCCTCTGCATAAGCTCCTCTGCCTTCGCGAGTGTCCAAATAAATTTTTCCAACACCGCGGGGTTTTATTAACATTTTTTTTGGTTTTTTACAAGGTTCGATGGCAGTTCTAAAGGCCCAAAAGCTTTCTCATAAAAGATAATAAAACAGGGCTGAAGGTGACTATGTTCATGGCCCAAAAAATGGCGAAATCATAAAAAAGGAGTTACCAGGGGTTAATTCCATGGTTTGAATGTGCTTTATTAGCACTGATTATATCATGAAACCGTCATCATGCCGAAGACACCTGTTCACAATAGTAAAAGGCCAACGACGGTATAAGCATAAAGATAAAGGTTCTAAGGCTTAAAACAAGGAAATATTGAATAAAGCAGAGGAATTAAAGGTTGATACAGTGAATTAAAGACAGAAAGGCCAAAAACCAAAGGAAAATGATAATTAAAGGTGAATACAGTTAGCAGAAAGGGTTTAAAGGCCCTAAGATGATTATAAGGCCTTAAAAGCACAAATTAAGGGCAAATCAGTGTTTCCAGCCACAAAGTAAATAGATCAACAAATAGAACCTCCAAATTCCACATCATTGAGGCAATTACTCCTCATAAATGCCACCTACAGGCCTATTTCCTCAAAAGAATACAAAATTGAATACACAGTCAGAGATATTTGCCAAAGGTAGCTTAGAATTAATTGTCAGCCTACCAAAAGCCTCCAAAGTCAACAAAAGTGACTGAAGTTGATGAAATTTAATGTAATAATTAATTAGAAGAGTTAAAACATTTGAAAACTTCTTCATTTGGCCCCCAAAGGCCGAGAAGCATCTACTCTGTATTAATTGAACAATTAAACCTTCCTTTCACTCCACCTCCTCAATTAATCTATAAATATCATATGAGGAGCCTAGTATTATGGTTGGTTGCATACTTGTTGAATGTAAATAGCTTTTGACGCTGCTGAAGCTCTGTTTTTAATTGAAGAAAGATAGGCTGAGATGAGAATTTTGAAGTTGTAAAGACCCACTGGACTTGAAGATTGTAACTGGTTTGAACATCAAATATACAAGCTGATTTATGGGATCCTGATCTATGTCAATAGTGATGTTTTTCTTACTATAATTGTTATTTTTCTCATGTTTTCCATGCTGTCCACTTTCTCTAATAAAGAACAACAAATATAGATTAGGATTTACTGTCAAATACCCTAAATCTCATTGATAAATATTTATCTTTATGTTTTCTGCTAATTGTGTATTTGAGGATAATTCAATAGAGTGTGATCAGTCAAGGAATTTTCGTGAGTCCATGTCTTGCTGAGTAAAACTTGAGATTCTGTCCTTGAATGTTCTTGAAAGTTTTGCTAAGTAAAGTTGAATTAGAGAAGTTTATGGTTAGCCCTATCCTCTAGTTTCTTCTCCAATGGTTTCTTTGAAAAGATCCCTTGAAAGCATGTCAAAAGCAGGCTACGTTAAAAGTCCTTACTTGATCTTAGACTACTTTTAATGTTTTTCTTGAATGTTTTCCTTTGAATATGCTGAAAGCAGGCTAGGTTAAAAGTCCTTACTTGATCTTAGGCTATTCTTTGTTTTGTCTTAAATGTTTTCTTTTGAGAATATGCTAAAAGCAAACTAGGTTAAAAGTCCTTATTTTATCTTAAGCTATTCTTTGTTTCCCTTTGAGTATGCTGAAAGCATGCTAGGTTAAAAGTCCTTACTTGATCTTAAGCTGCTCTTTTTTTTCTTATATGTTTTCTTCTTTCACCACTTCTTAATGTTTCATACCATAAATCAACTTAAAGAGATCTATTGACATAGATGACTTGGCCCATGGACCACTCTTGAAACTTGTTGTGCAATTAAATCCTTTTGTGACTTCGTAGCCCAATGGATTGATACTATTTCTTACTTATCCTATCAGCTAAACCATTTTCAACCTACTCACAACTTTACCCCTCAAAAGACTTCCTTCATTTTAATGATATTCATCCCAACCAAAACAAACAAAACCATTGTGCTTTATAACTAGCCTAATATCATATTATAAGCTTTAAAGATCATATATTTGAAAACACTTTTATAGAGATATCCCTCTCTGAATCCAGGAGGGCTAGATCCTAGGATTCCAAAGTGGTTTTGATGTTGGCTCGGCAGCGTTTTTTCTTGCCAATCTTGCAAACTACGGAGGCCTAACATCGTGATAAATCAAGTTTGAAATAATCTTGACAATCATTGTTTTCACTAACTTATCAACATAAATTTAAAGCATGTTCAGCCATGATTAGGCTAGATGACTGAACATGATATCATTTTGAATTAGTAGTGGCATTTATGCTTGCACACTTTCAGCAGTAATTTTTTTTGGGTATGGGGTTGTACCTCTTTTGAATATGCCCTCTTTTTCATTTCTTTCATTGTTTTTGTATTTTTGTTTTCAAGATTTTCGCATGCAATGTTTATGTACAATGAATGAAAGCTTTGAAGTTAGGATTCTTGACAAAAATATTGTTTTAGCATCCTGCCATTGACAGGACCTCCAAATAACTCTTCTCCATTTAGCCCTTGTAAAAGGAAAGCATTATGACCCCTAATTGAATGAATGATATAAGGCCCTTTCCACAAATTCTCAAATTTTCCATGCTTACCTCTTTCTTCTCTTTTAGAATCCCATTTCAAGACTGTCTCCAACTTGGAAATTATTAGCTTCATTCATTCTATCAAAGATATTCTTGTTGATGTCTTGTATTGCTTGTGTTCTTTTATAAACTTCCTATTTTGACTGTTGTAAATGAATAGTTTGATTCAACCTTCTATGCATGTCATTTTCTTCTGATTGCACTTCTTGGAGAAGTTTCATGACTGGAACTCCCAAGGATGCTGAGAAGACTGCATCCATGCCATATACCAACTGATAGGGAGACATATTGATTGATTTTTTGGTGGTTAGTCTATCAGCCCATAAAGCATGAACTAGCTTACTATGCCATGATTTCTGATTTTGTTCCAGCAGTCTTTTGATAATGTTGATCAGCCTTTTGTTGGAAGATTCAGCCAGTCCATTTCCCTTAGGGTAGTAAGATATGGAGTTCCCCAATGTGATATGATATTTATAGCAGAAATCAACCATTCCTTTGGATTTGAAGGCAGCAGAATTATATGTAATGATCTTTCTAAGACAACCAAATCTAGATAATATGT
The DNA here is from genome assembly GCA_034641835.2 of Pinus albicaulis. Lineage (NCBI taxonomy): Eukaryota > Viridiplantae > Streptophyta > Pinopsida > Pinales > Pinaceae > Pinus > Pinus albicaulis. The sequence continues at coordinate 927,614,417 of CM076576.1, forward strand.
TGATCTCAAGGAACTTGATAATGACTGAGTCAGTAGCATTTCTGAAGGAATGGCCTCTATCCACTTAGAAAATTAATCTTTGGCAGTAAGGATCCACTTATGCTAGGAAGATGAGGTTGGGTGAATTTCTCCAATAAATTCTAAACCCCATTACTGAAAGGGATCCTCAATACTGATGGGATGCAAAGGTAAAGGTAAGAGTTTTCTCTTGCCATAAAAAATTTGGCACTTATGGCAAGTCATGACTAGTTTTTTCGTGTCAGGAAAAAGAGTGGGCCAGTAATAGCCAGCTCTAAGAATCTTGTTTGTTGTTGCTTTCTAGTAAAGGTGTCCTCCACATTCTCCCTCATGTAACTCATGCATGATCTTTCCTGCATCATTCTCAAGCAAACATTTAAGCAATATGCCAACAACATTTTTCCAATATAATACTCCATCTAAAATGCAGTAATTTAAATCTTTTTGTTTCAATAATCTAGCTTTAGTCTTTGATAAAGAGGGAGGGGTATTGAGATAAAGAAGCACATATATGATCTCAGCATACCAAGATGAATTAAGAAATTTTTCTTCAATGTATGGAGCAGTGAATTCTTCCTGTTCTTCTAAAACATCAACCATATTCATATCTAATGCTTGAAAATTTGATTCTACCATGATTTTTTCTAATCCTTATCCTTTAATCAGATTGGTAAGCCTGATTTCTAAATTATACTCTAAAATAATAGCAATCCATTTTCCCCTTTTTCCATCAGGGTCTTGATTTATAATGTCCTTAACAACCGTATGTGGGACAAAAGCAATGATATGTGAGTGTAAGATGTAACTCGGAAATCTTTCAATTATTTTATCAAGGCTAAGGCTTGTTTCTCCATGATGTTATATTTGAGTGGAGCATCTCTTAAGGTTTTACTGAAGAAGCATATTGGTTGTTCTTGGCCCATGTTATTCTTTTGCAACAACACTGCAGTTATGGTGTGTTTAGATGCAAATGAAAAAATGTAGAAACCCTTGGTGAAATCAGGACTGATAAGAACTGGTGTTTGAGTGAGAGCATGTTTCACTCGTTCAAATGATTGTTTGGATTCTAATGTCCATTAACCTCATGTTTCCCTTTTTAGCATGTTTTTGATATTCCTCAAAAGTTCAACAAGGTTAGGGATGAACCTTCTCAAAAATTTGATCTTCCCAATGAAATATTGCAATTCTTTGAGGTTTCTAGGATGGCCGATTTTCAATATGCCTTCAATCCTTTTGGGATCTAATTTGGTTCCTTCTTCAGAGATTATGTGGCCTAGGAGTTTTCCTTCCTGGAGACCAAAGAGTTTTTTCTTGGGATTCAAAGATAAGCCATACTTCCTACATTTCTCAAAAATGTTTCTCAAGTGGACTAAGTGTTCTTTGTCAATTTTGGAGAAAACAACGATGTCATCAAGGTAAATGATTATGAAATAGCCTATGTCTTCTGAAAAAGATATTTCCATGTATCTTTGGAATTTGGCCCCTACATTCATCAAACCAAATGGCATTTTAACATACATGAATGTAAGCCAAGGTGTGGTGAAAGCAGTTTTGTGTTGATCACTTGGGAGTACTAGTACTTGGTTGTAGCCTAAAAAACCATCCAAGATTGATATTATCTTAGATCCAACCACTTTTTGGAGTATGTGATCCATTTTAGGAAAGGGATAATTATCTTTCAGGGAGGCTTTGTTCATATTTCTAAATTCAATGCAAAGCCTAATTTCACCGGTCTTCTTCCTAACAGATACGAGGTTGGAAACCCACTATGAATATCTAAGGGGAACTATGATCCCAACATAATACATCTTTTTTATCTCTTTCTCAACTAAATGTAATAAAACAGGGTTTATCCTTCTTAGTTTTTGTTTGAAATGTTTTTTATTTTCCTTAAGAGGAATTTTGGTTGAATAATGCTAGTATCATATGATTTCAGATATTTGTATCCCCATGCAAACACTTCTCCAAACTCTTTGAAAAGTTCAATATATTCATGTTTTATATGAGTAGGAAGAGTGTTAGATAACTTGATCATTTTGGGTTCATTCATGTTGCCTATTTTATGTTCTTCTACATTAGTTTCTGTAGGCTTGGTTTTTTAGCTACATCATTGAGGTCAAAAAGCTCTTATAATGGTGTAAGACCCCTTGGTATTGAATCATCTTTTCATTGTAAAACCTCAAGCTCCTTTTGATCTAAGTTGTCAAGTAACTCTGCCTTATAAAGATGTTCAAATTGATTTATATCAGCAGTAGAGGGTGGCTCTGTTTCAAGGACTTATTGTCATAAAAAAAAACTTCTTTATGGCTCGAGCTAGGAGTTGGTATAGCAAAATCATTTTCAGATTGTAGAAAATCATCAATGTGTTTATCTCCCTCAAACACTTGCCAATATTTTTCATTGTCAGGGACTATAGGCCTATTTTTTACTTTGACAGTGAACAGTTCAATTACATGGGGTATTTGACAATTGCTGGTAGCAAAGGCAAGCTCATTTGCAAGGTTATTTTGAGCTCTAAGGATGAAAGTGAGTTCATATTTTTCAAAAGAATTCAGGAGATCTAAGGAAGCATTCCTATATTCTCTTAATCTTGGGTTTTTGGCTGAATACTCCCTTTTTATTTGCCTAATAATCAGCTCTGAATCTCCTTGGATTGATATTTTCTTGGCTCCTAAATTTTTGAGAAAATGTAGGCCAAGGAGGAGAGCTTCATATTCTTCAATGTTATTATTGCATTGGAAATCAAGTTTGTAGGAATGTCCTATGTTTTTATTATGTATCCATACACCAGCTCCAAAACCAGCTTTGCCACAAGAGCCATCAAAGCTCATGTTCCAAAGTTTTTCTATCTCATATTCATCCTTATTTTGTTGTTCAAGGCTGCTAAAGTTTGGGCTGCTATGTTTTTCATTTTAGGGCAGATTTGGTTGTTCAAGTGGGCTTAACTCTTTTTTATTTTCATTTTCTTGTGTGTTGATTTCATCTTCATTGAACAAGATAAATGAATCAAGGTCTGAATGGATGGAATAAAAAAGAGTGTTTTTTGGCCTATTTATGTTGCTTACCATATATTTCATATGAGATTCCCTGTATAACCTTCTTGTTTGGTTAAAGACAGGAATGGTAGCATAACACATGTCCATTTGAAGGCTCCCTTGAAGTTTGTCTCCCCATGATCTGGATAAAAGCATGCCATACTTTGGGGGAATGTTAGCAACAACTATGTCCATAACTAGACCCTAAGGAGGAATTTGTGCCAGATTGACACATAAATCCTTGATCATTCCTAAACACTTGACTCTGCTTGAATCAAAGAAATATAGGTCTTTGTAAGGTTTAGTAATTTCTAGGCCTAATCTCTCCATCACCACTTTTGGCACAAGGTTGTGAGAGGCACCAGAGTCTAGCATGGTATTGTGTAAGATTTTATCATGTATATTTAAGCTGACATAGAATGGAGGGATGGCTCCTTCTTGGTATTTTCCTTCTACTTCAGGACCAAACAACAATTTTGGTTTATCATCTATCAAGTTTAAAGTATCAGTATCATTTCCTATATTAAAAGCTTTCAAAACTTGATTTTTATATACATCCTGGCTTACTAGTTCAGCTAAGGGTATGCTAATTTTGATCTTGGCAATTTCTCCCTCAAGGCTGAAAGGGACTAGTGTTTTTGACACATTTACATCTATTTTTTCAAACATAGTCTTTTCAGCAATTCTAATTTGCTGAGTTTTATTAGGACTATTATTTTGGGTAGATTTCTCAGGGCCACTAGTAGAAGTACTATGGAATCTTGGGTCAACACTTGGCTGACTGGTTTTGTCTTTGTTTAAGTCAGTTTTCTTAGCCACAGTGTTAGAACTATTTGATGTATTTTGAGGAAGATTTTTTGAGGTATTCCTAACAGCAATTTCTATGTTTTTGTTCTTGGAAGTATCTTGGTTTTTTTTTCTCCTAAGATCATATTTTCTGTGGACCTCCATTATAGCATTTTCAAACCCCAATTGGTAATCTTCAGAATCCTCATGATTGTTTTCAGTTTTTTCTGAGGAGAAGAATCCTTGTTCTTCTTCAGTGAGGAAAGCATCACCCTCACTGTCAGATCCTATCAAATTCACATGATTTTCTTCCAACCTTTCTGCCTCCCTTTCTTCTTCTTCATTTACACAGTTTTCTTAGAAAGGAGGCCTAATTTGTTGGTCATTATATCTTTGTCTATTTTGAATAGGATATCTTCTGAAATTTGGATTTCTATTTATGTTTTGGGGACTTATTTGGTTCTCCCTAGGAGGTACTCTATCAGTTAATTTTATCTTTTCCATTATTCTTTCCATTACCCTTACTAAGTATCAATTTTGGCATCAGATGATGAGGTTGAGGCCATTGTTTCATCTTTGTATGTAACTCTTTTTTCTGATTTCAACCTAGCTCTTTTCTCAATCAGATTTGCGTCTATACTTATAGCTCCCCTCTGCATATCCTCTAAATTCAAGCGGTCTCTTTCTCTTAGCTGATAGGCCATGTCTGGGTCAAAGCCTTCTGGAAATTTTGCTAAAGCTAAGCCTAGTGGAGGTTTCATGTTTGGGGGAAGTGCATTGTAAACACTATTGAATCTAGTGAAATAATCTTGGACACTTTCCCCAACATTTATTTTAAGGTTGCTATATTCTGAAAGGATTTGGAGAGGGTTCTTTTTAATTTCCCATTTTTTTATGAATGTTTGGTATAAAGAAGGGAGATAAATTATGCTATTAGGAGTCAAGATTTTAAACCATTTTTTGGCTTCTCCTCTTAAAATTTGGGCAAATATTCTCATCTCAATGGTCTCTTCTTCTATTTCCATGTAATCAAAGGAATCATCCATTTTATCTACATGATGTTGGGCAGTAGTAGATTCAGTTCCCGTGAAATGGGGAATTCTGGATTGATAATCATTTGGTAAAGGAACCGGAGGTTGTGGTAATACTAAGGGAGAATACCATGTTGCCATGATAGGAGTGAATGGGAGATTTACAAGAGGTGGATTTGTGGAAGAGAAAGTGGGATGAAATGGAGTGTTTTGAATAGTGGATGTGTGGATGGGTGTGGTGGAAGTACTTGGACTAGCAAAATGATTATGAGTAGATTTGTTATGGAAGGAGCTAAATTCATGGAGAAGCTGAAAATCAGGAGGAGTGGAAGGAGAGGCTTCCCTACTAGAACTCCGATGCAAATATATGGGCTCAAGGTCAGATTGGTCAATATCATTTTGTGACTTGGTTCTAAATAATTTCTTTCAATGGTACAAGTCAAAGTGAGGATATTTCAAGACTGTAAGGTTTTTAGGGACAGATCTTGTTCTTTGAATAGTCCTATTAGTAGTTAAATTTCCAGCTCTAGAATTTTGCCAAAAAATATTTTCTGGATCATCAACTATAGTAGGAGGATTAGAGTCTGGATGACATCTGGTATTGATCCTATGTGAAGCAAGATTTCAAACTCAAAATTTGGAAAGGTTGAAAGTTTTAGGATTGTTTTCAGAAGGTTGACCTCTCACAGTGTTTAGTAAAATTCTAAAATATGGGACTAGGCTTCTAAAATTTTTAGGGTTGGTTTAATACAATCCTAAGAGATTCTAAAGAGAACTAGTGAAGTAAATAGGCCTGCTGGGGCTAGTGGAGTTGCCAGGTGGATATTTTTGGTTGTTTTGACGGTAAATTATATGGTCCACGACCAATACTTGACCAAAAACCAATCTAGGGATGTTTTTGGGGTTTTCTGATTTTCTTTTTTGTAGTTCTAAGGTTTGTAAGAGTATTCTACACCTGAATAATCATTTAGCTAAGATGGTGAAACAAACAAAGTCTACTATATGGCTATTAGTTTAGTTTTCTATAATTTTATAATGGTTTCTGGAGTCCTAAGGTGTACTTATATTTTCACTAACTCAGAAGGTCCCACCATGATCGCCAGAATGTTGGTGGCGATGAGGTGGAAGATTCCACCATATACTATTTGTCAAGGGTTTCTGAATCTTTTAAGGGATATTTAAGCATGAATTTACTCAGAAGGTCGCACTATGATTTCTAGAATGTTGGTGTCCCGTGATTTGGTATATTGGTATACAAAATGACAAGGAAACATGGAACCAGTATTTGGAGCCCTAGGACCTAGCCTTCCTAGACTCAGAGAGGGATCTCTCTATTCGTTTGCAAAGGATATGAACTTGTTTGCTTTGTAGGGTTGATTTTAGGCTAGTTATTAAGTGTGAGGTTTTGTTGTTTGTTTTGGTTGGTTATAATGATCTAGAAGCATAGGTAGAATGAGGAAATATCTAATTCATTGGGCAATGGAGTCAAATGGAATTCATGATAAGTTCATCAATGGATCGGGGAGCATCATACGACAAATCTGACTTGGCCAGTGGATCTTCAAGTTTTTAGGGGGTAATGAGATGGACATCAATTATAAGAATGAAAATTAGGGTAAAGGGAAATTAAGAATCCTTTATCATATGTACTTCTCAATAAAGGGACTTAAATATCACTGACATGAAGAGGCAATCAATAGACAGGGAAAACCATAAATTCTATGATCCACACTACAATAGATAATAATTCAAGACAAACTTTTCCAATGAAATTTAGAAGGTGAGAAACTCATTTAACTTCTAGTGATTTCACCTTCAAGGACAGAAAACACTTAAGACACACATATAACTATAATCAGAGAAGAGGGAACTCCTAAACATCTGATTATAGTTATGAAGATATCTAAAACAATTAGTTAAGCAAGTACAAAGTGTATGATCGAAACAAAACCTCTTTGGCAGGCTTTAAAGAATGGTACTTTAGAGAGAGACTTCAAAAACAGTGTTTAAGTGGTGGAAAGTAACCAGGGAAAACCATAAATCATGCTTGATACCAACTTTATTCAACTATTTATGAAATAAATAGGCTTAGGGGGTCTAGAGAGCCATTAATAATTCTCTAAAATTTCCTAGCAGAAGAAAACATTAAGAGAGTGAAGAATAAACAGAACTAAGGTGATTTCAGAAGACATTTCTTAGCCTAAGACTTTTATTCTACTGCAACATAGAAAGGTGGAAACATAATGAAATAGGAAATAACAATAACATATTAGAAGCACTTCACCAACAACCAAGCTCAGGGATCCAATGATCTATCCTCCTCCATCAACAAACAAATTAGGGCATCCACAAGTTCCAAGACTTCAATTTATTTTCAACTTCCAATCGGCTATGTATTACTTCAAAGAGTCATCAAATGCCAACAAGATAATGAGTTCAGATGCAGTATTTATGCTGCAAATGAGGAGGTGAAGTTAATCTAGGGTTTGAGTGTCATTTATTATAGAGTTAATGAATTCCTAACCTTGAATACCATGCAAGGCTCAAGGTAGGAATATCTGCATATATTTCTCTGAATAATAAATTCTATCTTAACTTCCTAAGGAAAGATAGGTGAAATGTTTGACTTTAAGGCCTATTCATAAATTTAAAATAACTGCCAGACAAATATAAATATCTCTGACTCAGCCTAATAACTCCTAAATGCTTTATTGAAGGAAACAAAGCACTAGGTGGCACAGACATCTTTTGAAAGGAATAACTGCCACAGGCTGAGTCATTCAAATTTATCTTGTGTAAATCTGCCTTTGCTTTATCTTTGATCTCTGTCTTTAAGCCTTAAACTCTATCTTTATGCTTTAAACTCTGTCTTTATGCTTTAAACTCTGTGTTTTATCATATTTTCTTCAATTATGTTTGATCTCTGTTCTTTTTATTTAATTATTTATTTTATTTATTTTGATCCTTTACCTTTATTCTTTTTGTCTTTCCACTGTCTTCTTTCTTTCCTTGACTTTTTCTCTGACCGTTTTTTTTTCCTGTGTGCAGGGGAGGTTGTCTTCATGGCTGGAGGTTTCATTCGATCCACCGATGATCATGTTTCATCGATGTTTGATCTTGATGCAGGGCCTCTGGTCCTTTTATCCTGGAATAAAACAACTGGATCGTCACCCAACGTTATAATCCAATCCTTTTTTGGAATGTGGGAGGGCATGGTGAACCTTTCCACCATTAAAACCTGCACTGAACACAAACTATTAGTCTTTCAAAACTTGCGAGAGGGTTTCCTTGCGTTTTCGGGGTTTTGAGCTGTCGGAGGACGTTTTCAGAGGAGGAGAGGGTGCAGAGCGAAAGGTTCTCAATGCAGAACTAAGGGAGATTCAAACGGAGGAGGGAAGATTTTGAAATTTCGCGCGGAGGGGAAAAGTGGTTTATCACATGGGGAACATGTGGTAAGTGGTTTTGGACCGAATGGACGCGATACACCCTAGGGTTCGACGCGTAGCAGGTGAATACCACCTATTTCGCATGGGTTATAAAACTTTAAACCCATCACAACTTTATTTACGATATGCATTATTGGCCGTCGGATCTTGGAGAATGAGATCGACGGTTGACGCATGTTGAGAGGTGGTGAGCAGGTGATGGGATCGGCAGAGTGGAAGACAAATGTCAAGGCATGGTTGGTTGGCGGTGTTTTTAGTGGAGAATGGGGCCCAGGCGCGAGGTGACATGGTGATCCTTTGTCGCATAGCGTGGGATTTGAAAGATTCACGGGTTGGGTTGTATGGGAGGGGAAGGTGAAAATTGTCAGATGGGGGAACGGATCTTCGATCAATGATGAGGATGGCTCGATAATGGGTGCAGGTTAAAGTGGGATGCGGGGCTAGTATTTTAATTTTTAAAGGTTAAGGGCGTTGATTATAAGGTTTGGCGGGTGTATAAAATAAAAGGGAGGAGGTGTAATTTTAAGTGGGGAAGGGGCTAAGGGATTTAAAGGAGGCCAAGGTCTCATGGGTAAAAGGGTTGGGGCTTTAAGAGAAAAGTTCTTAAGGCCTATTATATCAAAAAGCGGGTTTTAGACCTAAAAAAAGGGTTTTTAATAAAATTAAAGGACCCGATAGGCTGAATTTTAGCTTTAAACAATGTAAAAAGGGAGATTTTTACTTTTTTTTAATATGTTAGAGGAAAATTGATGAATGAAGGGGTTTTATGAAGGTTTTGAGAAAAGGAGAAAATGGGTTTTCAGAGGAAAAAGGCCATGAATGAGAATGAGGGTAAGGCAGTGGAATGAGGCAAACAAGCCAAATGAGAAAAATACCTTTTTGCAGTAGTGGGGTAGACCTTTTAGGAGGTAGAGAGAGGAAAATATAGTGAAAATAGTTTAACTTAGGGTAATGAAGGTAGTGATATTTCTAGAACTCACAATATTTCTCAAATCTTGTTTCTAGAAATCTAGGATCATATTTTAGTCATATTTTGATATCAACAAAAAATTACTGATGACTAACACAATCCAACATAATCCTATAAAAATCAGAGTGGTGTCAAGCTGGACTGGTGGCCAACCCACCCAGCTCGCACCCTTGGTTAGTGATTTAATTTACACAGAGATTATAATTATAAAACGTATAAAATAATTAAGCAGAACATGCCTGAAAACGCATTGATTAATCCTGAAATCATGTTATTTACATCGTGCAGGCAAGGATCAGACTCCAACAACAAAGGGAGTGATCCGCTGGTTAATCATGTGCGGTGCTACATAGAGACCATCTCCTTCCCTTCCTTCGTTCTCTATTTGTCAAACTACAACTCTATGATCTATATTCTATCTCTTGTATCTCCTCTCTCTTCAATACAAGACCTTCATATTTATAATAGAAGCTTCTCCTAATTATCTGGATTGGAGGCTAAACACACATAAAACTTTAGAATTATGAACTGATTCCTGGACAAAATGTATTATTCCTTTTTCTGAAATATCACAATCTATTCCAAATATTGACTATAGGGGCATTTATTGGATATGTCACCTTATAGAAAGGATGAGATCCAGAGGCTACCTGGCCCTCTACAAACTATGTCTATAGATTTTGTAATATTCCTCCTATAGGAATTTCCCATAGAACGGGGCTGCAATAATACAGGAACATACCATGGAAAGATTGCGTTATATTATGAGCTGTGAGACAAGAAGATGTAGATATCCAATGAAAAATTTTATAGCATCAATGAAAGTACAAGTTCTGGAGGAAACAACCTCTCAAATAAGCAAAGAGAGCCTCAATGAGACATGTACATGAGAAAGTGAAGAACCCTGCTACATATGACAAACCCAGGCTATGACTGCGCAGTCTATGATAGAATACTGCTACAAAATGATTTCAATACATGAATATGAAAATATATGGCTCAAGTACAATAAGGGAGCAAAGCTCTAACCCTTAGAAACAATAATACATCAATCCTCCAGGGGATTGGCTGAAATATACAAATTGGCAAAAATGTCGGAGTTGTTGGGCAGCAGCTGCAACTCAGAAAGTAGAAATACATAGAGAAGGCTGAATAAGATGAAAGATATGAAATAAAACTCCTCCAATGGATCTCCAAAGTGGAAGGCTGATCCTTACACTTGAGATCTCACCCTCCTATCAACTCTGAAAAACCCCGCAGTAAATATACTATGAAAATAACGTAGTTACTGGTGCAAACTGTGTTGTAGGGGCAAGGATATGGGTTGGCCTGATGCCAAGATCTGAAATAAATGTTGAAACCTCCCTCACTAGCTTCCCAAAGGAATGGAGACTCCCTCCTCTGAAAATCAACTCCGGAAGTGGTGTTGTGGTCCTCCACTGCAACACCCTACAACACAAAGTTATGTTGTTGCAGAAATAATGTTGTCCTAGAGGAGGATGGTTTGACCTCCAGCCAAAAGATGTGGAGAATGAAGAACCAAACTTCAAGAGGCCTCTCAAGAAGGTGATGAAATCCTAAATAGGAATTTCCCTGGCAATTCTTGCTAAACAACAAAGAATGCACAATGTCTTAATAGACATGAAATCATAAGCATATGCATGAATAACAATGATTCTCCTCCTCTCCATATATAGAAAATGAAGGCTCTCTCTCCATGGGGCCCATTCATTAGGGTTTCCTTCATGAAGGAATATTCCCTCCTCTATCTCTGCACTGTCCCATGTATTGTTTTCCACCTCATACCCAACGTTGTTTGACTTGGTCAAACTTAACCAAGACTCTTTGCAAAAGTCTCCTTTCACACATGAGGGTGTGAAATCTAGTTTCATGGCTGATCCCTTTCCATACTAGAGGGATTTTATCTATTTTTTTATTATCATTGGGCCTCCTTACCCAATTATTCATCTCCTAACTGAATTTAGTCAGAAATTAATGTTCCAATTTATTGAAGAAAAATTAGGAACATTACAGTCCTCCCCTCCCAAATGTTTCTTGTCCTCAAGCAATTGCAAGGATAGAACTGGAAAGTCTCCACTCAAGGCATGGAGTCTGAAATGTGATGAGGAACATCTCCCCCATGTGGATCCTCCATCCACAAGCAATCATCCAAACAACATGAGCCACCTCCCAATAAGGCAACTCTTGGAAATCTCCTTCCACCTCAAGCTCCAGAAATGAAGGTGGGATGAAAATCTAAACTTGGCAAGCATCATAGCTTACCCCATGCTGTCCTTCTCTCCACTCATGACAAGTGTAGAGTGTATTCTGACCCTGGGCTGCAAAAGTATTGCCCTCAAATGGAAAAATGAAGGAAAATCTCCCAAAGAGTTCTCCTCTGACAATGAAGAATAAGCTGACCCAAAATTCTCCATCCATGATGAATAGGACAAGATCATCATAGATCATACTAATGAGAAGTTTGCTAAAGGTCTCACATGATGATACAAGGTACAAACAATTTCTCAATAGGACACAGCGCAGTTTCATCCACTGCAACTTCAGAAAATTACTTGGCAAGCAATGTACAAGATTCATCACATCTACTAATGGATAGTAAATGGCTGAATGTAACAAAAATACATGATCAAGTACTTGCACATGGCTTTACAATGGATGAATACCAATCTCATCGCCCACCTCAAAAGAGAACAAACATGTGGCTGTGGTGGCCATATCTCCTCCCATGCTCCCGTTAGAACATGTAGTGCACAAAATGTGAGAATTCTTCCCACTCAAGGACACATCCAACTCATGTGCCTCTCTCATAATCATGCTTCTTATACAAATCATATCAGCAAAGGAATTCATGATCAGCAATAAAATGAGGAAAATATTGAAGGTTTCATGTGTTTCGAGAATGTACCAACAGTTTTCCCAATAGTGGCAGTGCAGTTTTCCAAACTGTTGCTTTAGAAAATCACATGGCAAGTTGTTTTGTGTTATATGAATAGTTATGTATGTCATGATAGCTATTGATAAATAGAAAATGGCTGAGTATATCAACTGATCATACATGAAAGAAAACACTTGCCCAAGGCCATATAAAATATGGTTGTCTTCATCATACAAATTGGCCCAATTTTGTCCATGGAGCAATCTGAAAAGCTTGCCCTCTTGTAGAGTTTTGCACTGCAAAATAATGGTAAGAGTATACAAATTAGCCAATGTAAAAACAAATTTCTTACCATATACCGGGATTAATATGATGTATATATCCATGAATGAACCCTCCATAGTTGTTTGGCATGCTCCCATGAATATGAATGAACTAGGTGTTGCAAGAAGATCTTTTTTCTCATGCTTGGAAATCCAAGTCAAGAAGAATGTAGCATAGTAATATATGACTCCATGTACTACCTCATCCATCTCACCTCATCTTTGTCCATCAAGTGAAAAAAATATGAAATGATCCTAGGACCTGTGGGTTATGGATCCACCACACTTCCTTTAGGCACACTTCATCCATAGGTCACTGCTCCAAAGAGACAACGTTGTTGGCCTATACCCATAGGCTCTCATCAATACCGAGCTCCATTCTTTGACATGCTCTTTGTCAAAGATATCTCTCATAATGCTGCAATACATAAGAATCCCCTCCCAAGGTGGAATTACTTCTCTATCATCGAAATTCAAGGAGAGAATTCCATTTCCTCCTCCTACAACATCTTGCAATGTATGAGAGCAACTCTGCCCTTGCTCTCCCAAGCAAAGAAAAAAAGTATTTTGCTGCCTCCCCATACTCCCATCATACAACTCATGTGATGAACACACAATGAATGATATGAGTGTCACATCAACATCATGCATCCATACTCTATGCTGCTTAATGATGCAGGTACCCTGCCATATTTTCTCCATCCTCATACTCTTAGGAAGAGTGTTTTCCAAGTGATGGCCAAACTCTTTCAAGAGTAACCAGCGAAGCCAAGCCTCTTGCTGCCCGATATCATAGATTTTCAAGTAGCCTCCCAGCTCCTTGCTCATCAACCACATCCACTCAACCACTTGCGGATGCTTTCTCCTCCTCTTCATCTTGGTACTCCTCCCATGAGGGCTACCATCCTCCCAAATCAAATTCCTGTCTTTGCATTTCATGGGATTTTGAAATGAAATATTCTCAAGGATCAATGAGACCCTATCAAGACCCAAATAGTTGGTAGGCAAAAACCTCCCATCATGATGTGTATGGCTCAAGGAATGTCCAACACAAGCATGAGAGATGTTATCTATCCTAAGATGTCCTCCATCTTCTATTTTCTCTTGTGAGAAAGGAAGAAAAGCATTGCACTTCCTGGTGTGTTGAAGTGCACCTCTGATGAGATCTATCCTTGAGACCTCCCTCTCATCAATATTCTTCCAAAACCAATGAGGTCTTGGATTTGAAAGTAGAAATTCCTCTTTGAGCTGAGAGGAGCTCATTGAGAAAGTGTCATCTTGAAGGGAGAAAGGGTTTCTCACTGCAAGATGTCTACTATCATCCTTAAAGACTTGAAACCCCAACCTCCAATGTGATATGAAATCCAAAAAAGGCTCATGAAGATGATGGTTTATTTCCTCCTTGAAAGTTTTCATGTTGCATAACGCAGTGCAACCAAGTTGCTCTATGGTAGCAAGAAAATCCACACAATTTTCAAAAGAAGTTGCTGCAACAATTTTCATACCTTGATGTGAATTTGGAACTTCTTGTAGGGCTACAAGAGTTCCCTCCTCCAAATTGTTGGCTACTCCAATTGTTGATGCATGTGGCTTCTCCTCCATGAGTGTGACAGCGTTATCACAAGGCTCCTCAAGTGGTGGTGTGGTCTCCCCTTCCTTCCCCCTTTCATCATCAAAGGTTTTGACCAACCCTTGGATGAACTTTCAAAAAAATTTCTCCCTTCATGGCTCAAGTGGCTGCTCCACCAATCATAGGCTTCACCCTTCAAGTGTAGCGTTGAGATTTCAACCTCTTCTTTCTCTACTACAGGATGTAGAAAGAAAAATGCCACCAACTCTTTCACCCAAGTTCTTGCAGTAGATGACCCCTCAAAGGTAGACAACAGAAATCTATTGCCTTTGATTTCTTTTCTGCTACATGGTCTCTTCTCTTCCTTCAGCTGGATGAAATGAGGAAAATCTAGAGTCTCCTTGGAGCCTCTAGGTTGAGATCTGTACTCAACAAGGTAATCACTTAGGATCTGATGATCCAAGTATCTTCCATGCTCAATGTCTTTTCCTTGATGAGAATAGGAAGTGCATGGTACTTCCTCTTCTTCTTCATCAATATCCTTGACCTCCTTGGAGAGGTATCCTCTGGATCCAAACATAGATGAGAATAAACTCATCTTTCTCAACATTCTGATCTTCTTGGGCTTAAACTCACAGGCTGAGCCAAGAAAGTTGCTTCGATACCACTGTAATATTCCTTTTTTTGAAATATCACAATCTATTCCAGAGATTGACAATAGGGGCATTTACTGGATATGTCACCTTATAGAAAGTATGAGATCCAGAGGCTACATGGCCATCTACAGACTCTGTCTATAGATTTTGTAATATTCCTCCTACAGGAATTTCCCATAGAACGGGGCTGCAATAATATAGGAACATACCATGGAAATACAGTGTTATATTATGAGCTGTGAGACAAGAAGATGTAGATAGCTAATGAAAAATTTTATAGCAGCAATGAAAGTACAAGTTCTAGAGGAAACAACCTCTCAAATAAGCAAAGAGAGCCTCAATGAGACATGTACATGAGAAAGTGAAGAACCCTGCTACATATGAAAAACCCAGGCTATGACTGCGCAGTCTATGATAGAATACTACTGCAAAATGATGTCAATAAATGAATATTACAATATATGGATCAAGTGCAATAGGGGAGAAAAGTTCTAACCCTTAGAAACAATAATACATCAATCCTCCAAGGGATTGGCTGAAATATACAAATTGGAAAAAATGTCGGAGTTGCTGGGTAGTAGCTGCAGCTCATAAACTAGAAATACATAGAGAAGGTTGAATAAGATTAAAGATATGAAGTAAACCTCCTCCAATGGATCTCCAAAGTGGAAGGTTGATCCTTACACTTGAGATCTCACCCTCCAATCAACTCTGAAAAACCACGCAGCAAATATACTATGAAAATAACGCAGTTACTGGAGCAAAATGCGTTGTAGGGGCAAGGATATGGGTTGGCCTAATGCCAAGATCTGAAATAAATGTTGAAACCTTCCTCACTAGCTTCGCAAAGGAATGGAGACTCCCTCCTCTAAAAATCAGCTCCGGAAGTGATGTTGTGGTCCTCCACTGCAACACCCTACAACACAAAGTTATGTTGCTGCAGCAATAACGTTTTCCTGGAGGAGGATGCTTTGGCCTCCAGCAAAAAGATGTGGAGAATGAAGAACCAACCTTCAAGAGGCCTCTCAAGAAGGTGAGTAAATTCTAAACAGGAATTTCCCCAGCAATTCTTGCTAAATAGAAAAGAATGCACAATGTCTGAATAGACATGAAATCATAAGCATATGCATGAATAACAATGGTTTTCCTCCTCTCCATATATAGCAAATGAAGGCTCTCTCTCCATGGGCCATGTTAGGCACCTATAAAATTTTGTCATGTCAAGTGGTGGCTAAATCATTTTGGACAGCCTTCAAGAAACAATTTTGTTGCCAAAATTGTTGATGCTTAAAGTCTTCTGAAGACATTCTATCCTTTGGTTAATCATCACTGATGTTCCCCTTTTTGAACTTAGAAATTTTTTTGTTATTCCATGAAGAAAAGACTACTGCAAAATCCCATTTTTCCCCTCCTTCACTCAAAACTAACCTTCATTTTCCCCCCTTTATTCTCCATGGGATTCCTCTATTTTTCATGATTTCCCTTCTTCCCTTCATGAAAATCCCTTTTACAAAGTCTAAAACTCATTTTTAGACTTTACCGAAACCCCCAAATCCATCAAAAACATTGAAAAATTCACAAAAAATAAAATTTTTTAGCTGCAGGCTTAAGCCCCCTTGGGCTAAGTCCTAAACCACTTCCCCACCATATGCCTTGGTGCTGGAACCAAGCGCTTGGCCCAATAGGCACTTATTGCATCGGAAATATTGGAGCGCACAAGTCTATTTCTTATGATGAAATCTCCGATGCGATTAAGCCCTTTGTTTATAACCCCCGATCATATTATTATTTCATATAACCTGTGGGCCCGCAATCGGGCACTTAAACATTGTATAAACCCATTCTCGATTGTTATTTCCTTTTGTAAATTCAATAAACCGACTTTTTCCTAATTTTGGTCTAAACTCGCTGAAACAATGTTTTTAATGAAAAATGGGTAGATTGAAAAGCCCCGCATCAAAATTCCCGATGCGATTAAGCCCCATTTGTATAAACTCTCGCCCTCTATTTTTCTATATATAAACCTGTGCCCGAGACCGAGAGTTAAAGTCCCGAGGCGCTAATCGCATCAGAGAATTACAATGGGTAGATTGAAAGACCAGCTCCGAAATCCCGATTGAGATTGGCCCTTTCTATATATAAGCCCTGGGCCTTTATTGTTTTCCATATAAAGCAACAGCCCCGAAATCGGGCGCTAAGCCATTTCATATATATATAACCCGCCTGACAGCTAAAAACCTTTGTATTTCGTTAAATTTTTGGTTTCTTTATATTATGAAGGGTCCCACTCGTTCATTACTCAAACCCATTCCCTGCCGTTGATCTAAAGCCGATCAAAAATCAGCGCAACATCGCATCTCAAGTTCCATCAGGCCCCTTTGTTACCCACCCCCGATTGTTCACCTTTCGATGCATCCTCCACCGTTGATCTGATCTGCAGATCGATAGTCAGCGCTCAATCGCTTCAGCGCCTCCATGTTCTTTGCCCTGCTGATGCCAATAACTCTGATTGCATCTGGGCCGTCCACGTGTCCATATCGTATCTCCCAACTTTGGTTAGAAACATACACCCAGCTTCATAATGTTGTTTCGGCCAATCGTAGCCGTTGATCTCTGCAGATCGATGGCCCTCAATAAACCTTTCTCTACCTTTGTATTATTTCATTAAACACCCAGTTTCAATCATGACCATTGATCTATTCTATCCAACAGCTCATATTAACCCCGTCGAGCCCGACCCCTGTGGGTCCTCCCTCCAGATCTAATCTTAGTTGTCCAATCATTGATCAACGGCTCAGAACAAAACCGCCCTTCCCGCTTCTAATCGCGCATCTATCCAATATCGCGCTCACTCCCCCACCGTTGGATCTGAGGCCCCAGATCTAACGGCCAGTATCCCATATCACGTAACTTTAAGCATGAAAGTTAATCTCCAGAAATTACGCAATATAAGATGTTTTGGAAAGACACGTGTTAGGCGGGGACACATATCGCGTTCCAAAAGGCACAACTGCCTCCTCGTCCTTTCGCTGAGCGAAACCCGTGGTTTTCTCCACCAAAACCACCTTTCCCCATTTCTATTATAAATTATCGCGCGCGCTCCCCGCCTTTGATCTCTGCAAATCAACGGCTCAGATCTAATCTGGCCATACACCATCGTGTTAGCCCCCTATAAGTTCCTTGACAAGCAAGCAAGGGAGGCTAATTTGTTTTATGAGCCTTCAAGGAATGCATTTCTCTTGAAAAAACATCATCCTTGAAGCCTTTTCATGCTCTCTACCCCTTTGATTGTTTCCCTCTGTTGTTCTTGAGTCAATAAGCCTCACTGATGATGATAAATTGTGCTCCTAAAGGCCTACATTTGCCCCTTGTATCCCTGCAAAATGTCCCATTTCAACCCTTTTTCCCTTTGTCAAAGTTCTCCTTTTTTACCCCCAAATCCCTCCCCTAGTCCTCCTAAACCATCCTAATATCCCTTTTAAACCTTCCAAATACACTTTGTTTGGTTTAAAATCCCCTTTTTCCCTCTACCGTTACCCTTTTCTTGGCCTCAAATCGCATTGAAAAGGTTGAGAAACCCATATTTTAACATATATGGGGTTTAGCCCCCTTCAGGCCAGCTCCCTTAATTTTCCCTCCATGCGACCCGTGCGCTAGAACCTGGTGCTAACACGAAAGGCGTTTATCGAAAATTTATATTGGGTGCATTTTAAACCGTCGATCTGTATAGATCAGATGGTCATCGAGTCCCCACAGCGTCCACCGTTCAACCTTCTCACTGCCCCGATCACACATCCACCATCCGATTAACCCGCCTAATCGACGGTCAGCCTTTCACCCGCCCGGTGATCCCCACAAAACGCGCCACGGTCACTGTTCAAAATCTGCCGGTTTCATCGCACCGCCTTCGGAGGTCGGGCAGTATTTTTAATTTGGGAGCGATTCCACTGGCCGAACGACACGTGCCTCGAGCACTATTTGAAAACTGCCTTTCCATCACGCATTAACGTCCGGCAGAAAACCCGGCGCGATATGCATGTGAACCGTCCGATCCAGAGCTGCCCATCCAATGGTGATCGCTCCACAAAGTTGCACGGGGGATAACCCAAGGCAATCGTACCCCTGGCCCACCATCCATCGCCCTCCGCTGCATTTTCAGCCATCGATCTCCCCCCGAGATCAGACGGTCTACACTAACTGCATGTATCGCCATGTCACCATTCCACATGTTTCATCGTATTTTTTGCCCGCCCTGTATATATATTCATTCAAAGGTCAATTTTCAATCATTTGCGTTTAAACCCGCTCCATTTCGCCAACTTTCACCATGACCGTTTCCCGTCGTCTGATGCATTTTACACCATCATCATCCACTGTTCAACCGTGCCACGTTGCCATTTTCGCAGTCATCCGCAGCATCCCACCCCATTCATGGTTTTTTTTAACAAGTTTTGGTGTTTTGCAAGTTTACGGGCGGCGAAAAACTGCCATTATTCAGTCTCTGTTACTAACAGAGAATGCAGAGAATATCATGCGCAGGAGATTGGAAATTATGGAGAAAGGCCTGGGAAGGTGATATGACAGTACTTTATTTAAAGGAGCAGGTTCAAACTCTGCAAAACCTCTCTGGCACCATTAAATCTTAGATTGCATAAACAAAGAAAGTACTGGAGCAACAGAGAGTTCAAGGCACGCAATAGAAGATTTTTGGGCCTTTTTCAGGGATTTATAAGGCAAAGGTACCAGTTCAAAGACATCATGGATCGCATGGAAGGCCCAGTGCGCAGAAAAAAATACTATCAGGTTTTCACATCAGCAGTATGTCCTTTCCACAAAGGACGAAGTACCCATACTATCTCCATTCTATACCGTGTTCCTGAGGAAATTCCAGCCCTCACAACAGTTCTATGCTATCAGAGGCATTTATTACATGGTATGACGTACCTTAGCATCATTATTCCACCTTTTTTCTTAGTTCACTAGAGTGTTACAGCAAGTACATCAGAGACATACCTAGAGTAAATGCAAGCCTGACGAAGACCACTCTTTCACCCAAAGAGTGACACAGACAAATGCGTAGAATTTAAATAGAATGGGCCTCGGCCCTCTTTCTTTTCTGATTTTAATGCTTCATTTATTTTTTCATCTACCTCCTCTGCTCTCTTCAGCGATAAAATTCATGGAAAAGCTCATTGTAAAGGTTGTTGATCAGTTATCAAAGAATTGCAAGCTGTTTCTTTCGAGACATAGTCTCTGTGTAAAGTTGTAAGATAGGCTGAGGAAGATGTTTTCAGACTGAATATCCAGCTATTGGTAATGTTTTACTTGACTGGTGTTGCTCTTTAATATGACAAGCACATTTCTTTGGATCCTGATCTAAAGCAGCGGTGATGTTTTTCCATCTCTGTATTTGTTATTAACTTGCAGTTCATTTCATTTCATTTCTACTGGCTCGCATCAGAAATATGGCATAGGATTTACCCTTGTTAGGTACCCTATGTTTCTGCTCTCCTTGCCTTCAATGTTTTCTACTAAACATGTTATCTAAGGGTTGATTCTAGTTAATTTAACTAGTGTAGTGGATGTCATTTCCTGCTAGCTGATGTATGAATTAATGAATCTGTTCTTAGATGTTCTTGTTAGGATTTAATTGAATGAATTGGGAACACTAGGAGGTCTATAACTCTGTCTCTATCTCACTAGGATCCTTTTCAATTAATTGAACCTTTCTAAGATCCCTCAAGCTGGAGGCCAAAGCATTGAGAGTTCAAAGTCTCTCTCTGATCTCAGGTCTTTAACTTTGTGTTCTAAATATTTATTGTTTCCTCCTCTCTTACCATTTCATGCCACACTATCATCTTAAGATCCAATGCTTTAGATGACTAGCCCAACTGAAAGCCTGTACATTGAACAACAAGTAAACCCTTTCCTGACTCCATTTCCCAATGGTCTTGAATGTTCCCTGGAGTATCTCTCCTTTGCCTAAAATCCCCTTTGCTCATCCTTGTCTTATATTGAACCCTTCTTTCCTGATAACCAACAGCCAAACAAACAATCAAACAAACAAACTATGAGCCTTATAACTAGCCTAACATCTTAATTTTGAGCTTCAAAGATATAAAACCTTTCTTATATAGAGAGATCCCTCTCTGGACCCAGGAGGGCTAGATCCTGAGCTCTGAAAGTGGTTTTGATGTTGTCTCATCTTTTGGTCTTGCCAATCTGGCCAAAACATGGGAACCCCAACATATCGCCTTCCGCCTCTCCAAAGGGTTTTTCAATGTGCGATCTCCACCGTTGATCTCATGGCCTCATCTCATCCGACGGCCCAGGATCATCACGAAACCCCAAATTCAATTACTTTGCATTTTCCTCCGCCAAAGGGTTTTTAACCTTATTTCTTCGCATTTTCTCCTATTTTCACAATAGTGTGACCCCTTCGCATTATTAATTCGCTACTAAATCTCCACCGTTGATCTTCTTGGTAAATCATAGATCAACGGTTATAACTTAAGAATCTCCCACCGCTTTCCTTTCACCTCTGCAGCAAATCTCCACCGTTGGATGCTGCCATCCAACGGCCATGCTCCTACATGAAACCGTCAAAGCATTTTTCACCAAATATGTAGGATTTATTAATTTATTTTGTATTGTGCAAGATTTAAAGGGTTTTTTCGAGTGTTTTAAAAGAAAATGAAAGACGAGGATGACGATCCTCTAGAATTTAATTCATCATTAAAGAAAGCCATATACAAGGTTCGATTTCATGTTTCATCGATGACGCATGGGAATTGATGCCGTATGGACCTGGTACACACCTGCACATCAACAAGACACAGTAAGAATTAAATCAAATCAAAGAGTATCAGTGTCGAAGACCCACACACAGCAGAAATGAAGGATTAAACATTAATTGTACAGTTTAATGGATTACAGCTAAAATTCGATTATCAAAATCATTATCCATTGAATTAAACACAGTTAAAGGAAAATCAAGGATATTTATCAGATAGAGGATGCCTCCACTGCCACATTAGAGGAAAATTCATTCCTCTCAGCTACTAGATTGCCACCTGTGGCCTCGCAGCATTCAACAGAGGCCGAGTAATGACCAAAACAAAAGATATTTTCTCAATACAAATGAACAGTTAATTCAGCCCGAAGGATTAATTACAAAAGATATCAGCTGAGTTATTACAGAAATGACAAAGAGCCTTAAAGTTAACATAAACTTCCAGCAAGCTGAAATACTTAATGTAAACCAATTAATATAGGAAAATATTTGAAAACTTCTCCCTTGAGCCCCTCAAAGGCCAAGAAGCATTAAACTGTATTAATTGAAATCAGAAGATCTTTTCTCTCTTTCGACCTCCTCATTCCTCTATAAAAACTTGTTGAGGAATCCATTGTAAACGTTGGTTGTTTGATTACTAGTTGTAATACTGAAACTCTCTGAAATAATACATAGTCTGTTGAAGTTGAAGAATAAATTGAAGTCTTGGAAGCCCTGATGACGTTGTTGCATGCTTGTTCCTAAGAAGGCTCTATCATTGGATCCATGAGCTTGGTTGTTGGTGAAGTATTCTGAACTGTTTAATGTTTTCCCCTATTTTCATTTTGTTCCATAAATTCTTACTACAGTAGGATGAAAGTTTTAGTAAATGACTCTTGGAAAGCACCTTAGACCTGTTTACCTTCTTTATTGTTTATGTTTTCTTCTGCTAAGGTATTTTAGAGTCTTTAATCTCTCTCTTTAGTCCTCATGCTTGTTTATTTCCTTAATAGTTCGAATAGTTGGTTTCAGCATGATTTATGGTTCTCCCTGCTTGTCTGCTACCACTTAAAGACTATTATTGAAGTCTCCTTTTGAAGTTTTTTTGTTTACAGTGAGACAAGGAGGTTTGTTCTGATCTTGCCTCTTGTCCTTGCTTGAACAGTTGGCTTAAATTTCTTTATAGTTGTGATCATAGATGTATTTAGGTGTTCCCTCTTCTATGATCGTAATTATCAGTGAATCTTTTATGTTTTCTAAGTCATTTGAAATAAAATATTTGAGGAAATAGGGTGTTCCCCGAATCTTAGATTTCATTTTAAAAGTTGTTTTGAAGTCATTATTTTCTTAAAGTGTGATTTGTAGAATTCATGGTTAGCCTTGTCTATCAAATAGCTCTTTATTTTTCAAGTTGTGCTTTCAAATTCCCTTTGTTGAGAATTAAACTTCTCTTTCCAAGTCACTGATGTCCATCTCATTCCAAAACCAAAGGATCCTGCAGCCAAGTTAGATTTTCCCTTTGATATCCCATATCCATTGATAAGTTTGTCGTGATTTCTTTTTGACTCCATTGCCCAATGAAGCTGACATTTCCCCTTTCTATCTATCTTTCCTAGACCTTTTATGTTCTGTTGTATCAATTCAACCAAACAAATAAAGAAACACTTGCACTTAATAACTATTCTAAAACCAATACTTAAAGCACACAAGATAAACCTTTGCAAAAACAAATAATTTGAGAGATCCCTCTCTAAGAGAAGGAGGACTAGATCCTGTAACTCTAAAGATTGGTTTTGATGTTGCCTTGTCTTTTGATTTGCCAAACTATCAAAACATGGGACACAAACAAAATGGCGATCGCAGTGGGACCTACTGAGAATACAGTGGTTTGAAAACACTTCTTAAAACTCTTCATGCCCTTAACTTGATAAAGAACACCTTTTGGACTTATCCCACCGCTCACACCAACATCATGGAGATCACGGTAGGACTCTAAGTAAAATCTTTAAACAAAACACTCCCTGTCCAGTATAACATAAGTAACCTTCTTCAAGCACTGCCAAACTGATTTAAACCAAACTGATCTTGACATCGCAGATTTGCAACAAAGCTTCAGTAGAGAAGCCTCACCTTCTACTCCTCCTGATTCCCAGCTTCTGCATCACTTTAGCCTTTTTCATAACAAGTCTGCTCAAAATCAGTTTTCTGGCCCAAGTGTTTCTTCCACCACAATCCATACTACCACTGTGAAAAACACTCTTGTTCAGCCCACTTTCACTCTTGTAAATCCACCCTTATTTCCAGCCATGGCAACATGGTATGCCCCATTAGTGTTATCACAACCTCTGCTTCCCTTACCAAATTATTACCAATCCAAAATCCCTCATTTCACTGGAAAAGAGTCTAAAATAGCTCAACATCATGTAGATAGGATGGAGGATGCATTTGATTACATGGAGATAGAATAAGAAACTGTGAAGATGAGGATCTTCGCCCAAATTTTAGGAGGAGATGTAAATAAATGGTTTAAAAACCTACCTCCTAATAGCATAAACGATCTCCCTTCCTTGCATCAAACATTCATCAACAAATGGGAACTCAAAAAGAACCCTCTCCAAATACTAGCAGAGTATAGCAGCCTCAAAAGAAATTAAGGGGAGAGTGTTCATGACTACTCCACTAGATTCAATAGCATTTACAATGCTCTTCCACCTCACATGAAACCTCCCCAAGGCATGGCCTTAGTAAGATATCCCGAAGGCTTTGATGCTGAAATGGCTTATCAATTGAGGGAGAGAGATTACTTAACTTTATAAGACATGCAGAAAGGAGCTGTGAGTGTAGAAGAAAACATAATTGAGAAGAGAAATAGGTTGAGATTAGAGAAGAGGGTAACTTATAAATATGAAATTCTACCCTCGACCTCGACTTCTGACACAGAAATAGACAACCTAGTGAAGGTGATGGAGAGGATGCTTGAGAAGATCAACTTAAATGATAGAGTGCCACCAAGAGAACCTCAAAATAACCAAAACCGAAATAGAAATCAGAATTATAGGAGAGAAAACAATCAAGATAAGCAAAAGGAAAGTGACCAATAGGTTAGACCTCCCTTCCACCAAAACTATGTCGATCAATATGAGGAAGATAGGGAGATGGAAATATTGGGAGAAGCTCATGCGAACTTGATTGGATCAGACAGTGGGGATGAGTTTTTCCTCACTGAGGAAGAACAAGGTTTCTTCTCTGATAAAAGTACAAACACCTATGAAGATTCTGATGATTATAGACTGGGGTTTGAAAATGCAATCATGGAGGTACACAAACAATATGATCTTAGAAGCAAAGGGAACGTAGATAATTCAAAGGATAAGAACACTAGCACTGCTATCAAGAAAAATGCAGAAATTCAGCCTAAGAAGACAATAGACAAACCCATCATTTTGGCCAAAAAACCAGATTTAAACAAAGAGAAAAACATCCAGCCAAATGTTGAAAAGACTACCCGTAGCACTTCAACTACTGGTCCTAACAAAATTATTCCAATTACCAGTCCAAACAAATTTCAGCAAAACAAAACTACTAAAAATAATTCAATTGAAAAAATAGATGTAAATATAAACAAGTCAATTGTCCCTTTTAGCCTTGAGGGAGAGATTTCCAAGATAAAATTACCATCCCCCTAGCTGAACTAGTAACCCAAGAAGTGTACAAAAACCAAGTTTTAAAAGCTTTGAACCTAGGAAGTGATACTGACACCTTAAACTTAAAAGATGAAAAACCTGAGTTGTTGTTTGGTCCAGAAGTTGAAGGAAAATACCAAGAAGGGGTTGCCCCTCCCTTCTATGTTAGTTTGAACATACATGAGAAAATTTTACACAATGCCATGCTAGATTCTGGAGCTTCACACAATCTGATGCCCAAGGTAGTAATGGAAAGCTTAGGCTTAGAAATTACTAAACCATACAAATATTTGTATTCCTTTGACTCAAGCAAAGTCAAATGTTTGGGTCTAATCAAAGATTTATGTGTTAACTTAGCTCAGATCCCTGCTAAGAGTCTAGTAATGGACATAGTTGTAGCTGACATTCCACCTAAGTATGGCATGCTCTTATCAAGATCATGGGGAGCCAAAATTTAGGGAAGCCTTCAAATGGACATGTATTATGCCACCATCCATGTTTTTAACCAAAACAGAAGACTATACAGGGAATCTCACATGAAGTACATGGTGAGCAACATAGACAAACCAAACAACTCTCCAATCTATTCTATTCAATCAAGTTTAGATTCCTTTATCTTGTGCAACGAAGATGAACTTACTCAACAAGAAAAGGAAAACGTAGACCCCACCAGTTTACTGAAACAATCAAAACTTCCCTCAAATCAGATACAAAACATTGAAAATCAACAGCAACAAGAAAATGAAAACGAAGAAAATATACTTTGGACAATAAAATTTGATGGATCCTGTAATAAAACAAGTGCAGGGGTAGGTGTTTGGATTCAAAATACAAATCAGAGTTTTTCATATAAATTAGATTTCCCATGCACTAACAATATTGCTGAGTATGAAGCACTTCTTCTAGGCTTACAATTGCTTAAACAATTAGAAGCCCAAAAGATATCAATCTTAGAAGATTCTGAACTTATCATAAGACAAATCAAAGGGGAATACTCAGCTAAAAATCCAAGGCTTAGGGAATATCGGAACGTTGCCCTTGATTTATTGAAAACCTTTGAAAAATATGAACTTGCTTTCATTCCTAGAGCACTAAATCATCTAGCGAATGAACACGCATTTAATGCCAGCAACTGCCAAATACCTGAGATAAATGAACAGTTTAGTGTTAAGGTAAAACACAGGCCTGTGGTACCTGATAACGAAGATCACTGGAAAGTGTTTGATTCTAACAAACACATAGATGATTTCTTAAAATTAGAAAATGATTTCGACATACCAATATCAGAAACCAGCCATAAAGAAAATTGTTTGTATATTGAACAAATCCCAGAAGTTGAAATGACATATTCTGCTGATATAGATCATTATGAGAATCCTTTTGAAGCGGAGATAATTGACAACATAGACCAAGAATACTTGGAAGTTTTACAATGCAAGAACAATACAATTCCAAGAGGTCTCACACCTTTAGAACACCTTTTCGATTTTAACAATGTAGCCAAAGAACCAAGAATGGAGCCTGTGGAAACAAATGTAGAAGAACATAACATAGGCAGCCTAGCAGAACCCAAGATGATTAAACTATCTGGCACTCTCCTAGCTCACATAAAATTGAAATAAATAGAGCTATTCAAAGAGTTTAAAGATGTTTTTTCTTGGGGATACAAAGACCTGAAATCGTATCATACCAGCAACATTCAACACAAAATCCCTCTCAAAGAAAATCAAAGGCCTTTCAAACAAAAACTAAGGAGAATAAACCCTGTTTTACTCCCTTTATTCAAAGCAGAAATTGAAAATATGCATGATGTTGGGATCATAATACCAATTAGATTTTCATAATGGGTATCAAACTTAGTTTCTGTTAGAAAGAAAATAGGGGAAATCAGGCTCTGTATTGACTTCAGATATTTAAATAGAGCCTCTCTAAAAGACAACTACCCCTTACCAAAAATGGACCATATACTTCAAATGGTAGTTGGGTCAAAAAGGATATCCCTCTTGGATGGGTTCTCGGGTTACAACCAGGTGTTAGTGCTCCCAAGTGATCAAATCAAAACTGATTTTACCACACTTTGGGGCACCTTTATGTATGTCAAAATGCCTTTCGGATTAATGAATGCAGGGGAAACCTTCCAAAGGGCCATGGACATAGCCTTCTCTGAATATATTGGCTATTTCATAATCATTTACCTTGATGACATAATTGTTTTCTCAAAAACTGATGAAGAAAATTTGATTCACTTGAGAAAAGTTTTTTAGAAGTGTAGGAAATTTGGCTTGTCATTGAATCCCAAAAAGACACTCTTTGGTCTCCAAGAAGGTAAACTTCTTGGCCATATAATTTCAGAAGAGGGAATCAAAATAGACCCCACAAGGATAGATGGCATATTACAAATCAGCCATCCAAGAAGCCTCAAAGAATTACAATATTTCATTGGAAAGATTAATTTTCTGAGGAGGTTTATCCCCAATCTTGCTGAGCTATTAAAAAACATTACAAACATGCTTAAGAAAGATTTAGGTGTAAAATGGACTTTACCAGCTAAACAATCATTCGAACTGTTCAAACAAGTTCTTACTCAAACACCAGTCCTGATTAGTCTAGATTTCACCAAGGACTTTTATATCTTTTATTTTGCATCTGAGCATACAATAGTTGCAGTATTACTTCAAAAGAATGACTTGGGGCAAGAACAACCAATATCCTTATTTAGTAGGGCCTTAAGAGATGCTCCTTTCAAATATAACATCATGGAGAAGCAAGCCTTAGCATTAGTGAAAGCTTTAAAAGACTTTAGAGTCTACATTTTACACTCTCACATAATTTCTTTTGTTCCACATACTGTTTTCAAGGACATTCTAAGTCAAGACCCTGATGGTAAAAGGGGAAAATGGATTGCAACTATTCTTGAGTATGACTTAGAAATCAGGCCCACCAAACTAGTTAAGGGGCAAGGATTAGCAAAACTTATGGCTGAGTCTAACTTCTAGGCACTAGACATGAATATGGTAGATATGTTGGAAGAAATAGAAGAATCTACTGCTCCTTTCATTGAAGAAACATTTTTGAATTCTCCTTGGTATGCTGACATTATTTATGTGCTTTTATATTTGAAATCCCCTCCTTCTTTGTCTAAAAATAGAGCTATATTTTTGAAACAAAAAGCTTTAAGTTATTGCATCTTAGATGGGGTATTATATTGGAAAAATGTTGTTGGAATTTTGCTTAAATGTTTACTTGAATATGAAGCAGGAAAAATCATGCATGAGTTGCATGACGGAGAATGTGGAGGACACCTCTACTAGAAGGCCACAGCAAACAAAATTATTAGATTTGGTCACTATTGGCCTACCCTTTTCCCAGATACTCAGAAGTTAGTCATGTCTTGCCATAAGTGTCAATTTTTTTATGGCAAAAGAAAAATCCTTCCCTTACCATTACATCCTATCAGAGTTGAGGCACCTTTTCAACAATGGGGTTTAGACTTCATTGGGGAAATTCACCCATCTTCCTCAGCTCAACATAAGTGGATCCTCACGGCCACTGACTTCTTTACCAAGTGGATAGAAGCTATACCCTCCAGAAATGCTAATGACTCTGTTATTATCAAGTTCCTTGAAACAAATATCCTATCCAGATTTGTTTGTCCCAGAAAAATCATAACAAATGATTCTTTTGCTTTCAAATCTAAGAAGATGGTTGATTTCTGTTACAAATACCACATAACCTTGGGCCATTCCACTGCTTACTATCCCCAAGGAAATGGATTAGCTGAATCTTCCAACAAGAGCCTCATCAATATCATCAAAAAACTATTGGAACAGAATCAGAAATCATGGCACAATAAGCTGGTTCATGCTTTATGGGCTGATAGGTTAACTACAAAGAAGTTAATAAATATGTCCCCCTATCAGCTGGTCTATGGCATGGATGCAGTTTTTCCCACCTCATTAGGAGTTCCAATCATGAAGCTCAATCAAGAAGTGTAGGTCGAAGAGAATGATATGCAGAGGAGAATCAACCAAACCATCCATTTACAGCAAACCATAGAAGAAGTCTATGAAAGGATGCAGTTAGTCCAAGAAAACGTAAAGAAACTATTTCATAAGAGGACTAAGGAAAAAAATTTGCAAGTTGGAAATGTTGTTCTTAAATGGGATTCAAGAAGAGAAGAGAAAGGAAAACATGGCAAGTTTGAGAACTTGTGAAAAGGTCCCTATATTTTTCATGTTGAGAGGGGTCACAATGCATTTTTCTTGCAAGAATTTAATGGAGAAGATCTGTATGGAGGTCCTCTCAATGACAGGATGCTAAAACAGTACTTCTGCCAGGAATCATGAGTTTCAAAGCATTTATTTTTCATTGTAAATATCATATTCTGAACGTTGCATTCAAAGTTAGAAAAATAAAAATACAAAAACAGTAAAAAGAAAGAAAAGAGGGTAGATTGTAAAAACAATAAAGGTACAGCCCCATACCAAAAAGAGAAACAAAATCTGAAAGTGCGCAAGCTCAAATGCCACTACTAAAAACACACTTCTAGTTAGACATACGGCCTAATCATGGCTAACTAGTTTTAAATTGATTGTTGATAGGTTAGTGAATTCGATTTGCCAAACAGCTTAATCTTGGCTTATCAGTGGGTAGATTAGGTTAGAAATTAAAGGTTCAAACATGCTCAAAATCCGAAACTTAGTTCTCAAAGAGAAGAATGAATCCAATCTGTTTCAAATTCTGAGTCAAAACAGAGGCAAAACTGGTTCTAATGAGCTTAAAATCTGAACTAGAGAAGAAACAAAGAACAACTCAAATAGAAGGAAAAATAGAGCTGAAAAAAGATGAAGGAAGTGCTTGAACTTTCAGATCTTAAGCCTTCCATTTTGATTTAATTTTCTGCAAAATAAAGTCTATGTGCAGCTTGTTTTTTTATTCCATAGATCAGCAACAAGTTAGACTGTTCAATCCTGACTTATATGCCTTTAAATTTCTGTTTTAGAAAATAGTGAATAAAAATCTGTTAGATTGTTTAATCCTAACAGATAGTAGATTAGGTAGAGAAATATATGAACTCAACTGTTTAATCTGAGTTCATGGAGAAATAAGAGGTAGAAATAGATTATATTTCTTGCTTTCAAAATAATAAAATGTTGTAAGAGAGTTTTCCAATCCAAGTGCACTCTAAAGAAGAAAAAATGTTAGATCAATAGGATTGGGTAGGTAGAAAGCTTGTGTTGATTAAAATCCATTATTTTTCATGGCTGCTAATATTCTTTTGGAGAAAAAGAAGACTATCCAAATGAAGAAAAGGCAGCCTAAAGGATAAGGCACTGATCAGCCTCCAGAGAATGCAAGCCTGAAATTCTTGATGCCTTCAAGAAGGCACCATCCCCAAGTGGAGCCACTGTTAGCCACCTATAAAAAAATTTCATTTCAAGTGGTGGCTAAATCGTTTTGGACAACCTTCAAGAAACAATTTTGTTGCCAAAATTGTTGATGCTTGAAGTCTTCTGAAGATATTCTATCCTTTGGTTAATCTTCACTGTTGTTCCCCTTTTTGAACTTATAAATTATGTTGTTTTTCCATGAAGAAAAGACTGCTGCAAAATCCCATTTTTCCCCTCCTTCACTCAAAACTAACCTTAATTTTTCGCCCTTTATTCTCCATGGGATTCCTCTATTTTTCATGATTTCCCTTCTTCCCTTCATGAAAATTCCTTTTCCAAAGTCTAAAACTCATTTTTAGACTTTACCGAAACCCCAAAATCCATCAAATACATTGAAAAATTCACAAAAAATAAATTTTTTTAGCTGCAGGCTTAAGACCCCTTGGGCTAAGACCTAAAACACTTCCCCACCATATGCCCTGGTGCTGGAACCAAGCGCTTAGCCCAATAGGTGCTTATCGCATCGGAAAAATTGGAGCGCACAAGTCTATTTCTTATGATGAAATATCTGATGCGATTAAGCCCTTTGTTTATAACCCCCGATCATATTATTATTTCATATAACCTTTGGGCCCGCAATTGGGCACTTAAACATTGTATAAACCCATTCCTGATTGTTATTTCCCTTTGTAAATTCAATAAACTGACTTTTTCCTAAGTTTGGTCTAAACCTGTCGAAACAATGTTTCTAATGAAAAATGGGTAGATTGAAAAGCCCCGCATCAAAAGTCACGATGCGATTAAGACCCATTTGTATAAACTCCCGCCCTCTGTTTTTCTACATATAAACCTGCGCCCAGGACCAAGAGTTAAAGTCTTGAGGCGCTAATCCCATCGGAGAATTACAATGGGTAGATTGAAAGACCAGCTTCGAAATCCTTATTGCGATTGGCCCTTTCTATATATAATCCCTGGGCCTTTATTGCTTTCCATATAAACCAACGGCCCCGCAATCGGGTGCTAAGCCATTTTATATATATATAACCCGTCCGACAACTAAAAACCTTTGTATTTCGTTAAATTTTTGGTTTCCATATATTATGAAGGATCCCGCTCGTTCATTACTCAAACCCATTCTCGACCGTTGATCTAAAGTCGATCAACGATCAGCGCAACATCGCATCGCAAGTTTCATCGGGCCCCTTTGTTACCCACCCCCGATTGGTCACCTTCCGATGCATCCTCCACCGTTGATTTGATCTGCAGATCAACGATCAACGCTCAATCACTTCGGCGCCTCCATGTTCTTTTCCCTACCGATGCCAATAACTTCGATTGCATATGGGCCGTCCATGTGTCCATATCGGATGGTCCAGATCACATCTCCCGACTTCGGTTAAAAACATACACCCAGCTTCATAATTTTGTTTCATCTAATCGCAGTCATTGATCTCTGCAGATCGACGGCCCTCAATAAACCTTTCTCCGCCTTTATATTATTTCATTAAACCCCCAGTTTAATCATGACCGTTGATCTTTTCTATCCAACGGCTCATATTAACCCTGCTGAGCCCGACCCCTGTGGGTCCTGCCTCCCTCCAGATCTAATCTTAGCCGTCCAATCTTTGATCAACGGCTCAGAACAAAACCGCCCTTCCTGCTTCTGATCGCGCATCTATCCAATATCACGCTCACTCCCCCACCGTTGGATCTAAGGCCCCAGATCTAACGGTCGGTATCCCATGCCATGAAACTTTAAGCGTGAAATTTAATCTCCAAAAATTATGCGATATAAGTTGTTTTTAAAAGACACGTCTCGGGCAGGGACACATATCGTGTTCCAAAAGGCAAAACTGCCTCCTCGCCCTTTCGCTGCGCAGGTTTTCTCCACCAAAACGACCTTTCCCCATTTCTATTATAAATTATCGTGCGCACTCCCCGCTGTTGATCTCTGCAGATCAACGGCTCAGATCTAATCTGGCCATACACCATCGCCCTCTGCCTCTCCAAAGGGTTTTTCAACATGCGATCTCCGTCGTTGATCTCGTGGCCTCATCTCATCCGACGACCCACGATCATCCCGAAACCCCAAATTCAATTCCTTTGCATTTTCCTCTGCCAAAGGGTTTTTAACCTTCTTTCTTCACATTTTCTCCTATTTTCACAATAGTGTGACCCCTTCGCATTATTAATTCACTACTAAATCTCCACTGTTGATCTTCTTGGTAAATCATAGATCAACAGTTCTAACTTAAGAATCTCCCATCGCTTTCCTTTCACCTCTGTAGCAAATCTCCACCGTTGGATGCTGCCATCCAACGGCCATGCTCCTACCCAAAACCTCCAAAGCATTTTTCGCCAAATATGCAGGATTTCTTAGTTGTTTTTGTATTGTGCAGGATTTAAAGGGTTTTTTTCGAGTGTTTTAAAAGAAAATGAAAGTCGAGGATGACGATCCTCCAAACTTTCATTCATCATTAAAGAAATCCATATACAGGGTTCGATTTCATGCTTCATTGATGACTCATGGGCATTGATGCCGTATGGACCTGGTACACACCTGCACATCAACAAGACACAGTAAGAATTAAATAAAATCAAATAGTATCAATGTCGAAGACCCACACACAACAGAAATGAAGGATTAAACATTAATTGTACAGTTTAATGGATTACGGCTAAAATTCGATTATCAAAATCCTTATCCATTGAATTAAACAAAGTTAAAGGAAAATCAAGGATATTTATTGGACAGAGGATGCCTCCACTACCACATCAGAGGAAAATTCATTCCTCTCAGCTACCGGATTTCCACCTGTGGCCTCGCAGCATTCAACAGAGGCCGAGTAATGACCAAAACAAAAGATATTTTCTCAATACAGATGAACAGTTAATTCAGCCCGAAGGATTAATTAAAAAATATATCAGCTGAGTTATTACAGAAACGATAGAGAGCCTTAAAGTCAACATAAACTTCCAGCAAGCTGAAATACTTAATGTAAACCAATTAATACAAGAAAATATCTGAAAACTTCTCCCTTGAGCCCCTCAAACGCCAAGAAGCATTAAACTGTATTAATTGAAATCAGAAGATATTTTCTCTCTTTCGACCTCCTCATTCCTCTATAAAAACTTGTTGAGGAATCCCTTGTAAACGTTGGTTGTTTGATTACTAGTTGTAATACTGAAACTCTCTGAAATAATACATAGTCTATTGAAGTTGAAGAAGAAATTGAAGTCTTGGAAGCCCTGATGACATTGTTGCATGCTTTTTCCTGAGAAGGCTCTATCATTGGATCCATGAGCTTGGCTGTTGGTGAAGTATTCTTAACTGTTTAATGTTTTCCCCTGTTTTCATTTTGTTCCATAAATTCTTACTACAGTAGGATGAAAGTTTTAGGCTAAGAAATGACTCTTGGAAGCACCTCAGACCTGTTTATCCTTCACTATTTTATGTTTTCTTCTGCTGAGGTAGTTTAGAGTCTTTAATCTCTCTCTTTAGTCCTCGTGCTTGTTTATTTCCTTAATAGTTCGAATAGTTGGTTTCAACATGATTTATGGTTCTCCCTGCTTGTCTGCTGCCACTTAAAGACTGTTATTGAAGTCTCCCTCTGAAGTTTCATTGTTTACAGTGAGCCAAGGAGGTTTGTTTTGATCTTGCCCCTTGTCCTTGCTTGAACATTTGGCTTAAAGGTCTTTATAGTTGTGATCATAGATGTATTTAGGTGTTCCATCTTCTATGATCGTAATTATCAGTGAATCTTTTATGTTTTCTAAGTCATTTGAAATAAAATCTTTGAGGAAATAGGGTGTTCCCCGAATCTTAGATTTCATTTTAAAAGTTGTTTTGAAGTCATTATTTACTTAAAGTGTGATTTGTAGAATTTTTGGTTAGCCCTGTCTATCAAAATATCTTTATTGTTCATGTTTTTTTTTCAAATTCCCTTTGTTGAGAATTAAACTTCTCTTTCCAAGTCATTGATGTCCATCTCATTCCAAAACCAAAGGATCCTGCAGCCAAGTTAGATTTTCCCTTTGATATCCCATATCCATTGATAATTTTGTTGTGATTTCTTTTTGACTCCATTGCCCAATGAAGCTGACATTTCCCATTTCTATCTATCTTTCATAGACCTTTTATGTTCTATTGTATCAATTCAACCAAAAAAATAAACAAACACTTGCACTTAATAACTAGTCTAAAACCAATACTCAAAGCACACAAGATAAACCTTTGCAAAAACAAATAATTTGAGAGATCCCTATCTGAGAGCAGGAGGACTAGATCCTGTAACTCTAAAGATTAGTTTTGATGTTGCCTTGTCTTTTGATTTGCCAAACTATCAAAACAAGGGACACCAACAGGCCCCATGCATTAGGGTTTCTTTCATGAAGGAATATTCCCTCCTCTATCTCTGCGCTGTCCCATGTAGTGCTTTCCACCTCATACCCAACGTTGTTTGACTTGGTCAAACTTAACCAAGCCTCTTTGCAAAAGTCTCCTTTCACACATGAGGGTGTGAAATCTAGTTTCATGGCTGATCCATTTCCATACTAGAGGGATTTTATCTATGTTTTTATTATCATTGGGCCTCCTTACCCAATTATTCATCTCCTAACTAAATTTAGACAAAAATTTATGTTCCAATTTATTGAAGAAAAATTAGGAACATTACACAAAATAAGGAGTATACGTACTTGACTAGATTCCCATTAATCTGAGGTTGTATATATAAGCATGAAACCGATATTGAATAGAAATATCATGTTTCTTTTATGGATTCTAGAAATATTTTAACTGAACACTTTGATGCCACTTCTTATTGGGTGTAATATTTTCCTCATCCTTTTGGGTGCCAGAACGTGGATAATGGTTCACAAGGTTGCATTTGATATAATCGTGTACCCATATTTGAAAGGAATGTTGTGCATTATTCTTTATTTGTTTCCAAAACATGTGCTTATTGTAATAGACCCAAAATATTTGATACATGAACAATCAAACTAGCAACAAAGAATAGATCTTTATGTTTGTTAGCCAGACATGGCTGACGAAGAAAATGAAAATAGAAATCCCCAATATATTTTTCAACATCCAGTGCCCCAATACAATCCATCTAATAAGCAGATCCAAACTCGAAAATACCAATATGCATTGTAATCTAGTGAAGTAATGAGAATAATAGTGTGCTTGAATGACCTTTAAAATATCTTAATAGTAGCTATTTGGCACAGTGGATTGTTCTTTACGACAACTGGAATCAAAAGCCAAACCTTCAGCCTTAATGCAAGCGAGATCACTATACACAATCTCAGGGCATCTGGATTTGAATAATTAGCATAATATACACATTCCTTGACTCCAGTGTAGGAACACGAGTGTAGTGCAGGAACTCTTCAAAGTGTGGGTAGTCCATAGTGCAGGAATGTGTGGTGCGGGAACTTGATGCATGGTGCAGGAAGGTGAATGCAGGATTAAGACCTGTTGGCCTATTCATATAATAAACTCAGCTTCAAACATACAAACATAAAAACTATTATTAATGATTCTTTTAATGTTTAAATCTCATTAAAACAAGGGAATAGAAAATACGTACTCTATTATCTCCCAGAATGCACAAAAATACAACAATAACTATTCAAAATAAACAAAAGCATGAGGTATTCCAAGTAAAAGGTGATATAAAGAAAGGAAAAACATAGGCCCAACATCCCCCCATGCTGACCTTCTTGCATGTCCTCATGCAATAAAATCAAATTTTGTATTGTTGCTCCCTTGCAAAAAAGAAATATTAAAACATTTATGGACACTTGTAATAATGTTCCTTCAATTTTGTGTGATTAATATTTCCTTTAATAGATAGAACTTGTTCCAAAAACATAGTGTCTGCTAGATTCTTTGCTTATTTAGACTTATTTCAAGAAAATCTAACACAAAATCTACCATATGAATACCAAAATGTATGGTGATCTTATTACTTGAATAAAATAGCCAACTATTAAAATTTCCACAAACATCTCTCGAGCATCCTTGATCAGAATTTTTACTTTAATATCCTCATTGTAAATATGGGTGGCATGATTTGAAATCCATGATGTTAAATTTATTCATAATAATACATTCCCACAATGACCATCTTACCATTATCCACATATAGTTGAAGCTCCTCTTTTCTGGGAAAAGTGAATTACTTGCACTATGGGTCCTACGTCCATAAAAAAAATTATTCCAAAAAGATAGAACTTCAAGGCATAACACCAGAAGCATCTTCAACCCATTCTCAAATAGATATGATAATGAATTCAAGAAAGACAAAAAAACCAAGTAAATCATAGTGTAAAGTTAACTTTAATACCACAGGCATGGCTCTGCTACCAGCAGGTGTCAATAGCCTCCACAGGGATTCATTTTAATCCACAAAATGCATGTGTCCCATCTATCAGATATAGATTCAAAGGCATTTGGAAAAAAAACATTTTTTTTGAAATTAATTGAAGGCCATTGTCCTGGCATGATAACCAGCTAACAACAGTTCCATTCACAAGAACTAACAAGAAAGAATGTGTCAGCTCGTAATTAGACCTCTTGCCTTCTAGATTTTCAACTGAAATCCATTACCCTAGCTTGGTGACCAATGCAGTAATTTCATTCTCGTTAGGACCCATGATCATGGTAGGTCGGCTCGTAGTGAGACCTCATATCCATCAATTAATTTTTATTATGATAAACTCTTATTATAATTAACCTTAAATAGGTTACTTAATAGTTGGGGAGGAAATTATGCTCCTTAACTTCACGGAATGGCGTGAAATGTTTTCTTAATTACTAATCTTTATTGGTTGGTTCTTCTACCTTGAAGACTCATTTTAAATAAAAACATCTTATATAATGACTAAAAATTCCTCAAGTTGATCATGCCAGTGTTCTTTTAAAAACTTGTTATAGTTTTGTAGGTGTGGTTCACCATAGGAGGATTCACATCAATACCTTCAAAGAGGAACTTAAAAGAAGTTTCATGGATGATAGTTATTGGTCGATAATCAAATTCACTTTATAAAACATCAGGCATTAAGAGTGAATTTCTTCTGACAAGTCCACAAGAGTGCATAATAATAGAAATTTCAAAAGTTGTACTTTAGGGAATCACAATTTCAAGAGTGTTTCTATGCTATTTTATTTCACATGGAATATTTATTCATTGCTCTTATATTACCCTACCCTATTTTAAAGAGAGGAATATCACCTTTAAGTGTAGGCATACTTCCAACGTAACCATGTGCATAATATAATGCTAAATATACTCACACTTAGTTTTAAAGAATAAACTTCAAGACATACCAAATTATGAGCAACCAGTTGCTCTGATTGATATGGTACCAAGAGCTATCAAATGATGAGGGAATGATGTGTGATGATGACTCTTTGAAAACATGATTCAATGAGATCCACATATTTATGATTATCCAACTTGTACAAATCTTCCACAACTTGATGAACACTCTCTTGGAGGGATACTGAATTAAGTGAAAGAAAAAATAAAATCCATCAAGTTTGGGCCCAAATATCTTCTTTTCAGATTGATAAGAATGGTTGAGAGATATTCTAGGGTTTTTAGTTTCAACAAAAATTTTAGAATAGGTTTCAGTTATATATTTCTCTTTTAATGGTCTTTGAATCCAGGTGTTTTCCCGAGATAGAGGTTATGTGGTGATGGGGGGAATTTCCAAATTCACTCCCTTTGTAGAAATTTATACAATATGAATTTATATTACCAGGCTCCCTTGATCTAACAATTAAATCCACTATTAAATACATAATCCTTCTACTCAATTCTTTGTGGAAATTAAATCGCCAATTGCAAAACATATGAAGAAAAATCAATCGCACATGACAAGATATTTTACCGGGAAAGCTTAAAGCTAAAAACCCCAACTATCATATCTTATGTATATCATGGAATCATGAAACAATCTCATACAAAGCTCAGCTCATAGAGCTCTCAGTAAAATCTACAATCGCCTCACACTTTCATACAAAAATTGGTTCACACATGCACCAATTTACTGCCTCCTGACAGCCTGCCTCCACTGCACAATCCCTGTTGAAGAAGATCACTGAATGAATTCGATCTTGCCTTTATTTGACTGTAAAATCCTCATTGTCAACTCCAATGTGTGTGTATATGCATTTAATGCATCACTATAGTCACAACTGATAGTCAAACACACCCTTTCACCTATCTCTCCACTGGGTCTCCACTGGATCTGGCATGCAAGTAGTTAACTGTTGTATTTCTTCAGTTGCAAGTAAGACACTACTTGTGAATTAATTAAATAATTAATTCACACATATTTCACTAGTGTATATTTAGTTACAAATAGCACAAATGAGTTTAACTCACTTAACTGAATTAAACTAAATAAAAACTCCCATAACTACTCTTCCAACTCTGTTACAATTGTGTCATACTCAGTTACAACGAAGTCCATCATGCATGAGTCACCAACCAACCTTGAAACTCGTAATTCCTTCAGCTAACTGGTTTGCCACATAATTTAACTGAAATCAAGTGCTCCAAGAGAATAAGTTATTATTTATTGTTTGATTATCATTAAGGGCTAATAATAATCGACATGCATTCTATTTTTAGACATGCGATCTGTAAACAGACTTCACCCATGTTCTAGAAATAGAAACTCATCTAAAGATAGAATTTTCTCAACCATCTAGAATCAGCATCCTGCTAATTTTAGAATATGCTCACCATTCTAAAAATAGACATACACCTAAAAATAGCTTGCGGGCCCCACCTAGTGAAGGTGCTTAATTTTCACTAGGATCATCATCTTGTTGAATCTCAACACCCTTCCCAAATATGAAAGACGTAACATTTTTTCAATAGGGGAATCGATGTGGAGAATATGTGTTTCAAATTTTTTTGCAACATGCTAGTTTGGATTAGGGGGGCTATGGTTTGGACTAAGGCTTATACTAGGATTAGAATTTGGGTTAGGGTTTTGACTAGGGTTAGGTATAGGGTTTGAATGAGGGCTCGGTTTAGGGTTTGAATTAAGTTTTTGACTAGGGTTAGGTCTAGAGTTTAAATTAATTTTTTGGATAGGGTTAGGATCAGGGCTAGGGTATGTGTAAGGATAAGGAGTAGGGTATGGATTAGGATAAGGGATAGGGTATGGATTAGGGTAAGATTGCACAGGTAACTAAGACCATGGAGGAGACTGAATTGATACTATATTGAACGAAAATTGTGACTGTTGTTTTTTATTAAATAATTGATTTTGCATAAAAGACTTCTCTAGAGAAACAACTCCAAGCCATTCTTGAGGACAAGGGGATATTTGACTTGAAGAAGAGTGCCAAGGAGGGGGCCATTGTGGCCATGAAGTAGGATGTTCAATTGGAGGAGGATGAAAAAATTTCCATGAAAATGCATGATTATAACATGATAAGGAGCCTACTTAGGAGAATAATCATTATTCCAAGTATAAAATGGTGATAAGTTTTGACTTATACCTGGAATTTTATTTGATTCCTTACTTGATTTCTTGAGTACCTTTAGTAATCCCAGTAGTGATGGGGAATGTTTAGTTCAATGAAGCTCCTCGTAAATCATGAAAAATTTTAGGCTACTAAGTGGACAACCTCCAAGGAAGTGCTTCTTCATACGTTTGGCGCAAAAATATTAACAGTGTTTCTTCATCCTTCTCTGATTCTTCCTGCAAATCATCCAACTTTGAAATCGAATATTTAATAATATTATATTTATGTTCGAGAAAAATATTAAATTATGCACTTATGAGTTCATCATTGGATGATTTGTATATTTCTGTGGCAACATCAAAATTCCTCATTGAATGATTCCTCAAAATACCATTTTCCTGTTTTCAAGAAGCTGTTAAACACACACATGGTGTATGAGGAAAGATAAACACACACATAGAAAGATAGGAATTCATTACTTCTCTATTACACATAGATGTACATTTATAATACAATAATGTGACTCTTGGATTCATCTTCCAAGGTCACTTGGACTCCTTTGTGACTTTTCGCCTTCCACACCTACCCATGGAAGATTAGGTGTTCAACATTCCCCCCCTTAATCCGAAGAGGTATGTGTGAGCCCAAGAAGAGATTTGTAATACAAATCTGCAAAGTATGCATGGCAGCACTTAAGCTGAATCAGTTCTCTTAAATGTTAACATAAAGAGGTGGTTTAAGAATGACCACCAACACTGGAATGCAACGCTTATTGCAGTTCCCGGAACTCTTCCAACACTGGGAAGAAGCTAAGGGCTTCTGCTAGAGGAATTGTCCCTCATATTTGAAAAGGGAGACCTTCAACCTAAAAGAAGGGAGGTCTACAACCTATAATGGTTTAAGGATGACCACCAACTTTGGAATGCTTGATGCATTTCCTGGAACTCAACCAAAACTGGCAAGAAGCTGAAATATTTTGCTAGAGGAAGTGCTCCGAAAGAGGAAGAATATCAACCTCACAAGAATGGTTTAAGGCTGTCCATCAACCAAAGGCATGCTCATGGGCATCTGTGTCTCTGGCTACAACTCTGAATCTGGAATGACAAATTATGGCTCAAGCTCGCTTGAACTGTTGTGTCTCTGGCTACAACTCTGAATCTAGAATGAGAGATTGTGGCTCAGGGTCGCTTGATGTGGCGCAGAAGCTTATAGATGACCACCATTTCTCCCCCTTTCAGGTACAAGGTGAGATGATGGTGAAAAATCAACTGCAAGATTGTTCAATATTCTAGAACAAGCTCTGACATGCGACTTAAACATCTTCTTGGATGTTGATGCCCATTACCAAGAAGCGATCCATCCAAGATGAATATTTGTTCTTGCAGTAGGCTTGTTTCTGAAGCATCTGTGTGAAGAATGGGTGTGCCGACCACAATGCTTGCATGGATGAAGATCAAAACAGTGATCTTTCATATGGCCAACTCGATCACAGTGTTGGAATTTTACAATTTGTTGTTGTTTCTGTGGAAGAGGAGCAGAATCTGGAACAGCTG
This sequence comes from Pinus albicaulis, assembly GCA_034641835.2. NCBI lineage: Eukaryota > Viridiplantae > Streptophyta > Pinopsida > Pinales > Pinaceae > Pinus > Pinus albicaulis. The sequence goes on from CM076576.1 coordinate 927,656,045, forward strand.
CAGATGAACTGTCATAAAGAAATCTAGCACTCTGAAATTTTATGGGCTTGGAGTAGTCTAGAATATGAAAGGACACATCCTTTTCATATCCAAGACCAGTTCTGTGCTTGTTGTGAACAAGCTCTTCCCAAGGTCTGGTGATGGGCTTGGGAAGTGCGGACTCAATTGCTGCATCTGCATGTAAATATGCTCTTGTACAAGGAACTGAATGTGAATCGAATGGAACTTTATATTCTTTCTGCTAATCGGAGTCCTTCTCAATGTTCTGAACAGAAACAGGCTCATAATGATGACTCTTTTGCTGAAGTTCATCTTGCTGAAGCTGAGACTCCAACTGCAAAAACTCAATCTTGTCTTGTGCATCTTGCAAGCAAGTTTGAATATTAAAAAGAGCATTCTTGCTCATTTTTACCATATCATGAACACTGGAATGAATGAGGTTATTCAACAACTCTAATGCATCATTTATTTTAGCCAGTTTTCTCAACAATTCAGGCTTCAAGAAATAAAGGGTGTCGGCTTCAACCGATAATGCACCCGTTTACAATGTGATTCAACTTACTTTCAAAAGAATAAAAATGACTTCAAAGACCCTTTTCTTTCATGAACTTCCAATTATGGAATTCCCAAAGAACAAACTCTGCTACTCAAATTATGGAGGACCTCAAGGTGTAAACTTGGTCGTCTGATCAACAAGCAACAATGACTCACATCATAGAAGTATTCAACAATTTCTCAACACCTCAAAGTTACACTTCAAACACTGATTGCAACTATGAACGAAGAAGAAATATCCACTCACAATGTCAGTAAAATACAATGTCACTACAAATATTTTGTAAATGTGCAACAAAAACCACTGTGCAATAACCCTTTAAGGCCAATGATTTCTCTCTTCTTCAAAGAACTATTTTACACCAACAACTCTAATTCAACAGAAATATATTCACAAGCTTGGATGCTTCACTATCGATGAGAACATGGTCTTGAGCTTGATATATTACTTGACAATAAAGAGGAAGGAAAATTCCAAAAATTCTTTGTGGCAAAACTATAAGTGAATTTTTGATGCCACTGCTGTTTTGAAAATAATGACCAATTTTCAACATTTGCCTTCACATTGTCAATATTTTTCAGAGAGTCGCCCTTCTATACATGCCACATACAATAAAAACTTCACTTTCCACTATGTATACAATCCATCTATCCATTTACCATCTCCTCTCTCTCTTCTTCTTTTGCATTCTTGTTTCAATGAAAAAAAACAGAGGTTTTAACTGGGGGAGGATTTATCTAGGGGAGGTTTTAACTGTAAAAAATTTTAAAATAAGAGGCCGAAAATAATAAAAATGCAAAGAATCTGCGTGGGAGGGGAAAGGACAGGAATGAGCGGAGTGAGGGCAGATGAGGGTGGGAAGGGAGAGCCGTGGAGGGGAGAGAGGGGTGTGAGGAGGGGGAGGGTAGAGGGGTAGGGGAGTAGAGTTGTGAGGTGAAATGAGGGTGGGGAAGGGGTTGCGTAGGGTAGGGAAGAGGTTCGTGAGGGCCGAGTGGGGAGCGAGTGGTGAGGGGGCGGGGGTAACTGTAGGGCCGAGGGAGATCTTGAGTAGTGAGGGGGCGGGTTGGGTAGTTGGGTGAGAGGGGAGGAGAGGGTAGGGTGAGAGTGTGGGAGGAAGGTCAAGAGCATTAAGGGCAGAGGCCGAGGGCCGAGTGCTCAGAATTTTTTTTTTTTTAAAGAGTAAAATATACAGCAGAGAAATTGAGAAATAGTAGAATTTGTAGAATTGTTTCACATTAACAGAAATTTGTAGAAATTTTCAGAATTGTCAGTAAAAACTCAGATTTTTTTCAAAGACCCACTTTAAACAATAGCAGACAATATTTTCTAGCAGCTCTCTAATGTGCAGAAATAAAATTACGCAGAAATTGCAGGAAAATTTTCAGAATTTTTTTTTCAGAATGCAGAATGGAGGGAGCAATAAAAAATGAATGTAGAAGGAAGCGGTGAGAGAAAACCTGCAGACTTCTGAGTGAACCCAACAGAATAATTTCTGAATGCTGCAAAAATTGATTCCTGAATGCTGCAGAAAATTTCTGAATGCTGCAAAAATTGATCAGAATTTTTGCAAATTTACACAGGCCACAAAAATAAATGTATCACACAAGGTTGAGTTGGTTATGAACGTATCAACTCTGATACCATGTTAAACACACACATGGTGTATTAGGAAAGATAAACACACACATATAAATATAGGCATTCGTTGCTTCTCTATTACAGATAGATGTACATTTATAATACAATAATGTGACTCTTGGATTCATCTTCCAAGGTCACTTGGACTCCTTTGTGACTTTTCGCCTTCCACACCTGCCCATGGATGATTAGGTGTTCAACAGAAGCCAACTCGTACATCCATCATTACAGGAATATTGTATGTATATATATATATATATATATATATATATATTTTGTGTGTGGGGGGGGGGGGGGGGGGTAGGGGGGGTATTACAACACCAGAGAAGATGAAAAACCTTAAAATAATCAAGATGCGCAGAAAAAAAAATAAAAAAAATCAAAGAACAGAATTTTGCAAGAGAAACTAGATAAAAAAACAAACCAAATGCAACAGGTCACTAAGGTCAATCCCTTGAGCGCCTCCCTGGCAATGGCGACAAAATTTTGGGCATATTATATGGCATATTAATGTGCCAACATTTAATTGTCAATCTTGGAGTTTGTGAACTTCGAGGAGTAGCACTGGAAATGCCAAAGAGAGCCCCTGACAACTTGCAAATCAAATCTAGTCTAACTTACGAATCAATCTTAACAAATTAAATGGAATCCTGCACTTCAAAGGAAACTTGAGAAAAAACCAATCTTTACAACTCAAAATGAGCTTCGATCAAACATTCGATAAATGAAAGGAGAACTTGAACATTTACCAATTGCCTAAAGAAATCCTAATTATCGACAAACAGAAATTAAATCCTAACTATTGTTTGAATGGAAACTAGGAAATTCCTAAAAAATTATAAATGCTTGAATAAATTCAAGATCAATTCAAAACCATTCTTTGTGCAAAATAAATTAAGGAAGAGAACTGACAATTTTGCACTAATTCTGCCTCATCTATCTTTGTGCAACAAAATCCTTCTCAAGAAATTACAACCTGAAAGCATCAACAAACCTTGGCAAATAAATTTACAATGTAAAAAAATATACACAAGAAATTAATCTAATGTAAATTCTCTTGCCTTCCTCGTCCCTTTGTAAAAATAAATCTTGATTGAGAAGAGGACTAAAAGTCTGATGGAAACTACAAAATTATTGATCTCAAACATAATGTAGTTTCCTTTCATTAGTGTCGGCTCTGCAGTGTATAGGAATCACAATTTCAAATGACATAAATATATATTTGGTCTCTGTTTCCTTAATAATACACCGTCTCTGTAAACATGGTTAATTAAAATTTAATACATATAATAGGCTATGATATCACCATCAAATTCAAAGTAAATCCTAACTATTGTTTGACTGGAAACTAGGAAATACCTAGACAACTATAAATGATGGAATAAATTCAAGATCAATTGAAAACCATTCTTTGTGAAAAATAAATTAAGGAAGATAAATGACAATTCTGCACTAATTTTGCCTCATCTATCTCTGTGCAACAAACACCTTTTCAATAAATTACAACCTGAAAGCATCAACAAACCTTGGCAAATAAATTTACTATGTAAACAAATATATGAAAGAAATCAATCTAATATAAATTCTCTCTCCTTCCTCATCCCTTTGTAAAAATAAATCTTGATTGAGAAGAGGATCAAAAGTCCGATGGAAACTACAACATTATCGATCTAACACATAATGTAGATTCCTTTCATCAGTGTCAACTCCGCAGTGTATAGGAACCACAATTTCAAATGACAGAAATATATATTTGGTCTTTGTTTCCTGAATAATACACGGGCTCTGAAAACTGATGGTTAATTAAAATTTAATACATACAATAGGCTACGATCTGACCATCCAATTCAAATCATAATCACTCAAATCAACAAAGAGAAATCTATCACATATTCTGGAGCACAAACCCATTAGTTTTGGATCATTTTAGAAGATTAGAATTGTGCATTCAAAGTTTATAAAGGCAGAGTGTCAGAGCATATGTCGACGTTGTGAATATAGAACAACTGGAGGGACGCAATTTGATCTAGTATTCAACATAGAGAAATCTTTAAAAATCACAAGAAAAATTCCCAGTATCACATTCAATGCATCAAATAAAATGACATCAATTTTAAGGAAGGAAAGAGACTAGAAAGAAATAAATACTATAATATTATCTTTCACACACTTTCCACACAAAAAATGATGAATTAAATGCAATCCAACCAATCCTGGAAAATTCAGAGTGGTGTCAAGTTGAACTATCGGTCAACCCAGTTAGCTCACACCCTCGGTTAACGATTTCGTTTACAAAAAGATTATAATTATAAAACATATAAAACAATTAAACAAAACATGGCTAAAAACACCTTGATTAATCTTGAAATCTTGGTCTTTACATGGTTCATGAAAATATCGGACTTCAGCAACAGAGGGAGCGATCTACTTGTTAATCCTGCATGGTGATACATCAGGACCGTCTCCTTCCCTTCCTTTGTTCTTTGTTTTTCAAACTACAACTCTCTAATATATATTCTATCTCTCTGTGTCTCCTCTCTCTTGAATACAAGACCTTCATATTTATAATAGAAGCTTCTCAAAATTATCTGGATCGGAGGTTAAACATGCATACAAATTTAGAATTGTGATTTGATTCCTGGACAAAATATGGAGTCTATGTATTTGATTAGATTACCATTAATATGAGATTATATATAAACACGAAACTGGTAATGAATATACATATCACATTGATTTTATGGATTCTAGAAATATTTTAACTGAACGGTTTGATGCCACTTCGTATTGGGTGCAATATTTTCCTCATCCTTTTGGGTGTCGGGACGTGGACAATGGATCACAAGGTTGCACTTGATATAATCATGTACCCATATTTGAAATCAATGTTGCAAATTATTCTTTATTTGTTTCCAAAACATGTGCTTATTGTAATAGACCCAAAAGATGTCATACATGAACAATCAAACTAGCAGCAGAGCATAGATATTTATGTTGGGAATCTGGACATGGCTGACGAAGGCAATGCAAATATAAATCCCCGATAGATTTTTCAATTTCCAATGCCCCGATACAAGCCATCTAATAGCAAAAACCGAACAGGAAAATAAAAATAGGAATTGTAATATGGTGAAGTAATGAGAACAACATCGCACTTGAACAACCTTTAAAATATATTCATAGTGTTTATTTGGCACAATGGATTGTTTCTTTATGAAAACTGAAATAAAAATCCATAACTTCGTCCTTAATGCAAGCAGGATCACTCTACACAAGATCAGGGCTCTCGGATTTTAATAATTAGCATAATCTACGCATTCCTTGACTCCAGTGCAAGAACACGATCTTGGAAATACTGAGAGGGGGGTGAATCAGTATTCCTTTCAATTAGTATTATTATTAATCTTTCAGAGCATTAGTTTAATATTCAATTATTATCATTGTTTGTGCAATGATAACACTAAAAAAAAGGAACACAAATGCACATAGTTTGTAAGGTGGAAACCCCCTCCGGGACAAAAACCACCTGAATGATTTTCTAATAATTATTTAATATTAAACTCCAATTAAAAATAAAGTTCCCACTTCCTAAAATCTAGAAAATCATTCTTCTCCAACTCCCACTGGATGGACACTCCAATGCCTGAGATTCTTTAGTAGTCAACTGGACGGATTCCCCAACACCAAATGAGCTACAACTCACCCTAGCACCACCCTACCACCCTGAAGTTTTCACAGGATTGAACCTATTGGTGGCTTCATGCACCAGCCTAGCACCACCCTACTACCCTATAGAAGAATAAAATAATAATGGAATCTCCTTACAAGGAAAATGGTCCACTTTACAATGATATAGAATGATGTAGAAGAATAAGACACACTAGACCATAACCCCAACTATGACACAACCACCTATTGATGATCCTAGACCTCCCGACACTGCCTCTTCAATTCTTGGCAGATAGACACTAGTACACACTACAAATTTTACAATGATGCTTTTACAATTACTCAGTATAATGATACCTTTACAATGATTGTATGCAATGTTGCCCACTTGAAGACTTCATGTGGTGAATTTCTTGTTCAATCTTCTGCACCTTGATTGTTGCTCTTGTCATGCTATCGTTTCTCACTCTTTAGAACATTAGATCATGCATTGATTCTTATCTTAATGAATGTATAATACCTACAAATTTTTTTCAAGGAAATACCCATGACATGATAATAGCAAAACTTACCTCATCCTGCAGAACTTATGTGAGTGCTAAAAAAAAAAAAATTAGAATACAAAGAATCGAATGCAATTAAGAGATGAACATGCATATACAAAATATACTTACCTGGATCTTACCTCTTCTGCATCATTTTTCTGCACCTTGCTTTGCTTTGTGGGCCCTAGAAATTCTGATCCTTTCTAGCCCTTGACATCACATGATCTAGCTTTTTCTTGCCTTCTAGGAGCTCGATATTGAATCTGATGTATCTCTATTATTTTAGATCCCCAATATGTTATTTTTGGTCCTATAGTATCCCTCTGAGTCTTCTTTCCAAATCCACAATTCTAACCCAATTTGGATTCTTCAAGGCAAAGTTATGCCTAATCTCTCACAATGACCTAATTATGGACTAGTTCAGTAGAGCTTAAGAATAACATGGTGTGACATATATCAACAGAAACATATTGACAAGTAGAAACCATCAAAAATATCCTTGACTCATAATATAGTAATTTGGTAGGTCAAAATTCCCATGAAATATCGGGGTAGACCCTAGTGCTTCTTGGGTTGACATTAATGACAACCACTGATCAGCACACGAGTGTAGTGTAGGAACTCTTCAAAGTGTGGGTAGTCCATAGTGCAAGAATGTGTGGTGCAGGAACTTGATGTGTGGTGCAGTAATGCATGGTATATGAACTTGATGTGTGGTACAGGAATGCATGGTACAGGAACTTGATGCGTGGTGCAGGAAGGTGAATATAGGATCAAGTCCTATTGGCCTATGTGTATAATCAACTCAACATCAAACATGCAAACATAAAAACTATTATCAATGATTCTTTTAATGTTTAAATGTCGTTAAAACAAGGGAATAGCAAATACTTACTCTATTATCTCTGAGAATGCACAGAACCATGACAATAACTGTTCAAACTAAACAAAAGCATGATGTATTCCAAGTAAAAGGTGGTATAAAGAAAGGAAAAATACAGTCCCAATAGGATCCAACTACGATCTATTTTGATAATCAAAGTTGCATCAACTCTCTGAGAATATGGTATTTCACGATCAATTTAAGCTTATAGATATGTCGTATCACCATTTATGGGACTCTGTATAGACGCAGATAATGTTGCTATAATACATTCAAGTAGAGGAAAAATAATTTGAAATTTTTACAAAGGATTTATCAAGAAAGAAGTTCGAGTTCCACGGGTGCATGACAGGGGTTGTTGATAATCATGTTCTTGTTGAGAGCTAGTGTTTAAAAATGCAGCAATAAAGTCTCAATTTGACTTTGCCTTGGTCAAATTGAGAAACTTTGTATTTCCATATCATCAAACAACTTGGATTTAGTTAACTTATGTGACATGTCTCTTGTCACTTAGTTAGCTCAATAAATTTGAGTTAGACGAGTTAGAGTTCAGCTAAGCATATGTGATTTCTAATTTTTAACAATCAAGGTCAACTATTTCAAGTTGTTTTTAGTTAAAATAGTTCTAACTATTGGACAAACTAGTGGAAGGTCAATTGTGTATTAGGACTTCAGTCTAACTCAATGATCATCCACTTAATTGATCAATTAGTCCAAAATAGCTAGTGCATGCAGAGAATTCGATTTCACATGTGTGGAGAGATGCCAAGGTAGTGTAACATTAGTTGTAGACTAGTCTTGACTGTACAAGTGTTGCATGTAATCAGATGATCAACTTTGGGAATTGCACAACCATTTTAGAGAAAATCCCTAAATAATAGGGGCCTAATTTCCTCTGTAATTGTGCAAGGAAATAGGGGCTCAAGAAGAGGAAAAAATTCACTAAGCCTAGGTTAGATATTCTAAGTGAGCAGAGAGATAGGCTATTCACTTGCAGGTTGAGCTCAGATTGAGTTAGAAACTGTAATACATATCTATTCATCAGATTAATGGAAAAATGTAAAGGGTTTTTTAGCAGATTTATTTCCCCTAGAAAAATACTATGTGCATATGTGTTATTTCTCATTACATAGTTGTGATTGATGTTCTATATTATGAATTGAATTCCGCAAAGTAGTAGAGTAGGATTGTGTCTTGTGATTTACATTAAAATTTCATGAGAAATTGCAACTCTACACCATAATTTCTAAAGTAGGATCCCCAACTGGAAAGTATGGCCAGTTTCCATTATGTTAAAGATTCACCTTGGATGAAATAAATTCCACAAGAGAAACACATGCACTTATGAGATAAAAAATTATGTTAGCCTTGTGATGTATTCAATTATTAATTGTATGATGGCTCTTTCATGAAACAGAGAAGATATTGAGTCTTTGAAAGAAAATTAATTGTACTATCCTTAGAAAATACACATGCTTGAAACTAAAATCATTGTTAGCATTCTTGTGAAATAGTTCACTAGGACACCACGATCATGAAAGCATAAGATACACATTTCAAAGAAACATACTAAATCCAACGAAATAGTTCATTTCATTAATATGAATTAACATAAGAATACACCATAAAAAATGAAAGAATAGTCTCACAATCATTTACGACATATTTGTGAAAAGTGTGTCGGATCCAAGATCTTCGATTTATAAAATGAAATCTCCAAGATACACCATTACAACGATACAACACATATTCCAATAGTGGAACTTCAAGTTGCTGCTTGATTCTCAAAAGCCTATTCTTCCCTCCTATGCCTAGCTTGAAAAGCCAAGGTGAAAATTCCTTTGCTTGATCTATGAGGGTGTATATATAACAAATGAGGTGAATCTTCACCTCCCTTCTGAATCTTGAGTTCCCCTCATTACTCTTGAGCTTCCATATGACTTTTCAAACTCTTAAGATACCTTTGGAATTCCACATTAATTTTCGCATTATTTGGGTGACCTTTGGACTTGCACACACTTTAAATTTATCATTTTCTTGAAAATTACATAATTATATCCACAAATGATGTGGCAATATGATTACTCATATGATTCTTGAGATGAAACTTTGACAAGACATGACTTAGAGCTGATGAAATGGAATCTATGATGGTGTGTTAATGTCAAGCTTCCATTCTTGCTGCTATATTTTTATCTTCATGATAGATGTTTCATTTTCTTCCTATTTCTTCTCCAAAAGGTTTAAAGGTATCAAGTCTTCTATGTGATCTAGATCTTTCAAATGTTGTCGTGATCTAGTGTCCCTTCATCTTCTTGTTCAGTGATCATCTTATCTTCACAACTTCGTGAATGTCTTCTTGCATAATATCCTTATCATCCTTCTTGAACATCATCTTGTCATGTCAATATACAATATTTGGATATGAAATTCACTCATGACAAGACAACATCAATCTGAAAATCTCCTAGTTTAACCTTCTTTATGCAATTCATTGATCAGCCCAAAACTAAGTACTAGATAAATGAGATGGATCGGTAATTTTGTAGTGTGCATTTAAAGGAGATAAATTGAGGTATTGGTGACTGTGACTTTGCAATGTGCAGTGGCTAGAGGCCTGAGAAACAATATTGCGCAGTTGAGGGAGACAGTGACACGGTGAGGCAGGTTTTCTCGGTGTGACTGCGTAGTGCACAATTAAGGAGATATTCTAGGCCACTAGATTGCATAGTTGTGCAGTCAAAAGAAACAAGATACATACTGCTAACTGATACTGCATAGTGCGTAGTGGTAGGAAAAAGTGTGAAACTCTAGGATATAGGAGGCAGATCTAAGAACTATGGCTGCATAATCAACAGTTCATGGGGGAATTTTTTGTGCATTGCATAGTTCGAGGAGGCAGGGGATGTTGGTTGGGCTTTCAACTATTAAATTCCCTATTCAGGAAGGCAAAGTGAGGCAGGGTTGATCAAGGAAGGAATTTTTTATAATTTTACTAAGTGTGGTATCAATGAAGTAGAGATGAAAACGGGACAGGTCTTGAACATGATCACACACTCATAATGATTGACAATAGAAAAATGAACACTCAATACCCAAAATTAGCATGAACCCATTTAAATGAAAACAAAATGACACTTACCTCCAAGTTCGACACTTAAGATACACTTTGTGACACATGTGATGACACCAAAAAAACAATGCATAAAACTTTTGGAATGAATCTATTACATGCATTTATGATATATAGGACCCATTAGTGCCAAATTTACCTCTTAAAGATGTGTTATAACTTTCTTTCACAATGTGCGACACTTTCCTTATCAAAATATGAGACTTAAGTTTTCTTCATAAAGGCACTAGAAAACATAGAGAAATAACATGGAATGTATAGAAATGACACCTCATAAAGTTAAAATAGGCTCCAAAGTTTGGATATAGGAAAAAAATTGGAGGGTGTTGTGGTAGTGACAACACCATCCTATTGAATTCACTAGTAAAAAATTGGCTATGACAGTGGAACTATACTACTACAGAGTGCGAGGATTTGGCTATGGTGTTTTTGATTTAAAAGTTCAAACACTATCTCTTGGGATCTCACTTTAAGTTATAAAGTAGCCATTCTACACTAAGGTACCTCATCAACAAGCCAGTGTTTGGTGGGGATATGTAGGTGGTTGTTTCTATTCCAAGAGTATGATTTTGAAGTTATTATTAAGCCTATTCAGCTAGATGTCAGGCTATATCATTTCTCATGCACAAGTTTGGGTGAGGAGGAAAGGAATGTTAATGACAACTTACTATATGTGCAGTTGTTTCACTTGGACATGGTAGATGATCACTTTTTTGAAATCATCTACTTTATTACCACAAGAATATTAACACATGAGTGTACATTGGTGTAATAAAAATAGCTAGTTTTCAAAGATACAAATTATCAGTTCATCATGGGGTGCTTGTACAAATTGGGAGAAGATGGAATACTTTAGCGATGTTTTCTAGAGAATGAGAAGCCTTCTATACTGGTAGAGATGCATGACAGTGTGGTTAGAGAACACTACATAGGAATGGAAATGACATAGAAGGTTTTGCGCACAAGCTTATGGAAGCCAACTATTCATCAAGATGCGAAGGAATTCTATCACAATTTCCACGTAGGTGAAAGGGTAGGAAGACTTTCGTAGTGATATGAGATGTTGCGCAACCTAGAGATAACCTTGTAGCCATTCAAAAAGTGGGTCGTTGATTTCATAGGACCAATTATTCCACCAAAAAGGAGTGGATCATGGTACATTATTACCATGATGGATTACCTAAGTAGGTGGGCTGAAGCAACATCGGTCAAATATTGTAGTGTGGATACTGCTACCATGTTTCTATTTGAGAATTTTATTATATGCCTTAGATTCCTGAAGATATTTATGAGTGATCAAGTAACCCATTTTCTAAACCGAACAATTGAGGCTCTAATAAAAGAGTTCCAAATATATCACAAGAAGAGTACACCTTATCATCCATAACTTAATGGCACTATGGAGGCATTTAACAAAAATTGGATACAACTCTAACAAAAGTTTTTAATGAAAACATGGATGATTGTGTATTAAGGATTCTTGTTGTTTTTTGGGCATACTGGACTACATCAAACAAACTCACTAAGCATACACCTTTCTGACTGGCCTATGGGTAGGAAGTGATAATGTCAACGGAATTTATATTATTGATTCTATGTATTATTGTAGTTATAGGGATAACACATTTTGATGCAATCGAGCAAAGACTAGCAGAGCTATTGCAACTATAGGAGGACCATTTTCAATAGCAATATTTCAATATATTATACAAATTTTCAGGGAGAAGGCATGGCATGATCACCACATTAAATAGAAATAGTTCCAAGTTGGTGATCTAGTGTTGATGTATAAGATCAAGTTTTTAAAGCACCCTTTGAAGTTTCAAATACACTAGTTGGGTCCTCACATTGTTTGTTATAATGTTACATAGGAAAAGGGAAGTTCATATCAAAATCTTAAATGGTGATCCTCTCGACAAAGTTTTAAATGGGAGTAGGCTAAAAATTTATAGATATAGTTGCTATGTGACCTAAGAATGAGATGTATATAAGTAAAAAATTAAAAGTTAAATAAATAAATAAATTGTTGTATAATTTTATCTATGGTTGTAGGTGTAGATTGTGTAACAAAGAACACAAGGAAGCGGTGCAATAGACCTGGTGAAGATAATACTTGTTACCATAGTAAGAGGCTCGCTTACCACTAACTGGATCATTAGACAATAGGATACTAATAGTGAAAGAAGTGAAAATTATAGGAAAAGGATTGGTAAAGTGGAATACACTTGGGACCGGTACAGTACATAATAATGGAAAATTCCAAAACTTGGTGTGGATAGAAGCATGTGCTCCTGAAGTGGAATGGACATTGTGTAGCTTGATGGAACAAAAGGAAATAAATTTAATTAAAGAAAAATCCTATCAAAATAAATGTCTCCAGTAGAATGGACTTCTAACGTGACTTCGAACCTATCCCAAACCATAAAAAACATTCCTGATCAATTATTTACTATGTGTGAAGATCAGTGGAGTGTTGGTGGAGCATGGGAATGATTACCTGATAATTAATTCACCTAGAAATGTGTGCCAAGAATGTAAGTTTTTAATATATATATATATATATATATATATATATATATATATATATATATATATATATATATATATTCAATGTCACACTTTTTTGTAGAGCCAATTGAGAGTAGAGGGTTGATCCAACATAGAGAGTTGATGGTGTGTCAAAGTTTAGTCTATGAATTATAGAGTTTGTTCTATTTTCAAATAAGCCTCATCATGGAATCCTATCAACATCAAATAAAGTGAAGTCTAAGGCCACTAGTAGCATACCCACTCCGTAGGCTACAGCTAATCTGAAGATATTTGTCCCAAAAGTCTCAATCCTAAAAGCACTGAAGTACAATTAAGTCACAAATCATATTCCATATGGGGTTATGAAGAAAGGGAAGATTCTCGGTCTAGTGGAAATGTTAAATTCCATGATCATGACATGAAGGACATAAATAAATTCCACAGTCATGTGCATGATCTCTACACCCAAACAATTAAGCATCTAGGACAACCAATAGTTGATGCCAAGATATGGAGTTCTGGGATATAAACCAGGGTGCTTCCTTCATTTGAAACACTCGTCTAATTCTTCGTTAAGAAAACAAATTGCAGTTTAAAATATACATACAGGAAAGAGAGCTATAAAAAACATAAATATATTGATGTACAATAACACAAGAAATCTTCGGCCAAATTTTACAATGAAAGGCCTTTCGGCTCTCGACCCTTTAAAAAAAGCTCTCAACCCATTCCTCACTCTCTCTGTATTTCTCACTTCCTCACTTGGTTTTCATCCTCACACAATCTTCCTATTTATACATAAATATGAATTTATTCCACTCCATAAATTCCTCCACACAAATCTCAACTAAAATCCAATTTAGATTTATCTTATTTTGGACTCAACTAAGTCCCGTTATGGAATTCCTAATCCCTATATTATCTACCTAATTCCATTCCACTCATATCCTTAATTATTTTAAGGAATATTTACAATAATCCTAACATTTATATTTTCTCTCCTAATTTATAAAAAAATGAGCAAAATAATTAATAAAATAATTAAAACACCTCACCCCCTAAATTACATAAATGAATAATAAAATTTAATATTGATGCTCCTACATCAGACTCCTAAAGTTGAAAATAAGCACGATCTCTTGATCATGTGTTTCAGATCTTTTTCTTCTTGGATCCCATACCTTGTTCTACAATTTCCCATTTGTGGCTGCCTTGGTTTGTTGGTTTTCTCCAAGTCTCCACACTTTATGTTGCATTGCCCCACTGGCTATGCTTTCACAATCTTTCGTTGTCTTCCTCTTGTTGCTTCTTCTTTGTTTTACTGCTGCTATCTTATTTTGGGATACTTCCATCATTATCCTCCTTATCAATGCAATTTCTCTGTCCAATATATATTTTGTTTGTTGTTTACTGTCACTTCATGATTGCTGAAATTTTATTGACGCCCTTTCATCCTCGCCCTCTTGTTTACTGTTGTCTTGCACCTTCACATTCTTCACTTCCAAATATTGAAATTGAGACTCCTCTTCATGCCTTGAATCCTGATTTTCTAGCAATATAATCTCTATGTTCCATGGATTACATATTTCCACATAAAATTCTTCCTTTTCTTTCACTTGTGTCGAATTTCCTCCAGCATCTGCAATAAAACATGTACTCACAAAACAATCATTGAAATCGAAAACATAAGGCCCCGGTGCCTCTTTATCCTCTGGCAACAGTTCAGTATGTTGCTCTAAAATTTCCTCTTCCATCAGCACATTAGTATGCTGATTTAAATCCTCTATGAGACTATCAACTAGTCCCTCCTCCATATCATCTGTTTCAAGAATGTCTCCCTATTCTATTTCACAATAATGAACTTCTTTGATTGGCTGAATCATTCCTACATCCTTATCCTTTGCTTCCTTATTATTAATCAAGACAATTTCTTTGTCTCCCTCTTTCAGAAACTCACCCTAAGCATAGATCCTCTGATTTTCTAACTTTCTTCTTTGAAGATATAACTTTCTATATAACTCAACAATCTCAATTGGAGTAGAACTTGGAAACTTTACACAACTTTCTATACCTTCACTTGTTGTTGACCAATCATTAGATGGCCCTTCTTCCTCTACTTCAATACTCTGCTGGTTATTCCCAGCTTCATCCTTCTTCTGGAAATCTTCCTGAGTTGTCCTAGTTTTTGTTCCATCACATTGTAAAATTCTGTCAGCAAATTCACTAAAAAAATACATTTTTTTACCTCCTTGGAATATCTCTTTGGCATTTCCTTTATGCTCCTGCTCCATAACAGCTTCAACTGACTCTCTTACCCCAACCAAGATTTCTTCCTGCTGTAACAAATTAGTACCTTCCTTCTCTGAAACGCTTTTTCCATTAGACTTTACCTCAAGAGTTTCATTCTTCTCTATGACAGTTTCACTAGACCGTTCACCATCTTTCACACATCCTGCAAACATACATAAACTGTGAGATTTAAAAATACAAGGCTTCATAGCCTTATCTGCTTCTTCTTCCAACACATCTTCAGATTCTTCCGAACTATCCCAATAGTTCATGAGATCTTCCTCATTGATCTCTTCACCTAGAATTTCACCCTGTTCTGGGCCACAAATGGAAACATCCATTTTTAACTTAGCCTCTTTGAGTTCTTCACACCTCAACATCTGCTTGAGCTTCCTCAACTCTTCTGCCAACTGTATGTTTACCTGCTTTTCCTTCTTTGTGTGTAGTCTCTGCCACTTTACCTTCTTTCTCATGGTCCAACCATGTGTCTGGTCTTTCACATTTTCCTACAACAATTCCATCAATAACTCAAGACAAAACTTTATCTCAGCTTTCTCTCGCTCATAATCTTCATCAGTCAACTGCTCACATATGAAACTTATCTTGGAAATTTCCCTTTTCTGCCTTCGATTGAGGTCTTTCTCAGAACCTCTGAAATGACTATCAACAGTCATCTTCTCCTCCTTTGTGAACTTCATCTGTTCACGTGTGGATTTCATTTAATCCACTTTTCAGCAAGTCTCCCCACTTTCCCTTCAACAATGCAAGCTTTTTTCTGGCGCTTGACCTCTTTTAGTTCTCTGTATTGGGATTAGTATCTGGAAATTCTCTTGCTTCTCTCTACTGTAAACAACACTTTAGTAATGTATGTGTTATAATAACAAATTCTTTGGGTATCGGGCTCTGCCGATCATGCACCCAATTACATTCAGACCTTTGATTTTAGCTTACGAATCTTGACTCAGACTTTACATCAACTCTTCAAGATGAAAAATACACTCTCTGGTATAATAACTCAATCTTAACTCAAACTATCCAAATTTCCATTGACGCTAACATCGGCTTGACCTAATAATTATGATAGTGGATAATTTGACTTAATTCAAGTTATACAGTCTTCCAACGAATATACACCCTTAATACATTTTATGATGTAAAATATTCACTCTCTCTCATACTCCACTGTTATGAAAGATCATCAATTTCCCACGATACTGAAGTCTTTAATCAAAATGCACTCCATGTTTTCCAAGATTTATTTTATGGTGAATAAATAAATCATTCCATTCTCAAAATTCAAAAAATGCCCTTCTGAATTATCATACCTTATGTTCCCGTTAAGGTTATTTAGAAACCTTCTCTTGCAATTTCAATTCTCTAGTTTCCATTCTTCTGTGTTGTCTTGGTCACTGTGCACATTCACATTCCCTTCATTCAACTCGCTCACCTTCTTAACGCAACCAGTTTACTTGTACTTTCATGCACCGTACAACTGCACATTATAAATTCACATCTCTTCACCTATGTACAAAGAACAAGCTTATTCATGTTTTCAACCTCTTCGACGAATAATGTACAAGTCATTCATTGTAACCATCCCAGCTAACACCTCCTTAGGCACCGTCACATGATAATAAACAAGGATTCTACAAAAAATACTCGAACCACACAGAAATTCAATTCCGAATGGAAATGGACGTTGAAAAATACAAGAACTTGTATGCACACACATAAAAACAAAACCGTGGTTCTATTGCGCACTCTGAATGTAACCAAATAATCGAACTACTGCAATAAAATATGGTGAATTAAGGAAATGTGAATTTCAATGAACACACATAAGTAATAAGTGCATTTTTGGACAAAATGAGGTAGAATCAAACCACGCATATGATCCAATTTTAATGAGTTCTTATTTCTTCCATTTCAACTTTGTATGTTGAGCGACCTTGAGGTGAACCCTTTAAATCGAAGCGGCTATGTATATGAAGCTCTGAGAAGAACATGTTACCCATACTATAAAATGGACTTTGTGCCCTCCTAATTCACTTCAGATCTCCGCATTGTCTTTATCATAAACCGATCATCATGGAATAGATAAAAAAAACATTGCCACTCTTTCCTGGAGCGAGCAACTCTTGCAGTGCATCGTTTCCACAAATAGAAAGCATGTAGTCAGAAATATCAATTTTGAAACGTTCAAGAAGATGCCTGAACACCATTGGTCCGTAATCTTACCATTTGAAGTCAACAGATTGACGAGGAGAGGTGGATGTAGAGTCCTTAACATTGCAAAGAAACTACATATACATACTCCAAATGTCTAAAACACTTCACGTTTCGGACGGTCGATCTTTTGGATAACAGATCGATGCCTTATGCATTCACTCTCCCAATAACGAGCCTTCTAATAGCTGGATGAGTAGCCCACTCTATCAATCAATTATGATCTGAATCCTTCCTCTGGTCGTACAATTCCTTCAAAGATAGAGGGAAACCCAAAAACTGGCAAAGTAGAATAGATTTTTAGGGATCGTTGCCTCCACGCCTTTTTCTCACAAAGATGTCAGTGTAGTGTTTGTTGCCTCGGATTAATCGAACCCTTCACACATGTTCTGAGCACAAAGGTGTGTTATTTCGATTCCAACTTGTCACACTGATCTTCCACGATCAACAAGGACAACCCAATTCAAATCACAGTGTTTTCTTTTTCACCCTCATGTGCTAATATTTAAGTTGATAATCAACAAGGCTATCCAGTCCAGTCCCTAACTCTAATCTAGATGGATTGCACGACATTTTTCCTCAAACAGTGGAAAATGCGCAGAACCAAGATTCTCCACAGGCAACACAGATGCACTTCTCCCAACGTCCCTCACGCTTCCACATATTCACTCATTTTCGAATGCAATTGCCATTCAACTTATGAATGTCTTTCCTCTGCGTTATGGTCGGTGTAATCGCCTCTTACACCACTGCTAGAAATCGCATCTACCCAATACGTCTTCTGCAGAATATCAATTGTTGGCTTTTACCACAATTCCACGGAAACTTTCATTGAACACCTCCTGCAATCGCAAAACAACTTCACGGAGATGGTTATATATCAGAATGCATGATACATATACACCTCTGCTAACCCAAATGTGGAATCTTCTTTTAAAAAATAAACGATGCCTTTTGTTGGGACCACTGTCTGCAAAAAACATCACACAGCCATCAAGAAAACGTGACCAAATAATGTGATTGCAATACGTTTTATATAACATATATACCATACCTCGTGGGTTATACAACTCGGTTAACGCATATACAATATGTTGGTTATACCTTACGCCACGGACCCATTTATTACGTCATACCCAGGGACCTGTGATATCATATGGACACTGCTCACCATATGCTGCACGCTATCCATAGTCATTAAACACGTTACCTGTGGTAATAATGTCTGCGTCCACACACTTGCCGCAATTCTGCTACGTTGATGCTTCTCCTTCACTTCGCAGATTGAAATGGAAATCCAAGCATAATTTCCAAGCTCATAACAATATTTAAATCCTTTCACACACAATTTTCAATGCACAGTGCACTCCCTTTATGCCAGACTCATGCCACCTTTTCTGACATCAAATCCCCTACGCGTTGTCAAACATGGAATTCTCTTAAGGAAGCACATGTTGCGTTCCCTTTACGCTGGCTGCATAAAATATCTCCATTGTGAACTCATTCCTGCATTCACAATTCATACAGAGCAGTCTCAACGCGCCACAATTTTGTACATGTTTCAATCAACTCTCAGCTCCGATACCAAATGATGCTAGGATACGGGGTTAAATACGATCTAGCATATAAACCAGGGTGCTTCCTTCATTTGAAACACTTGTCTAATTCTTCGTTAAGAAAACAAATTGCAGTCTAAAATATACATATAGGAAAGAGAGCTATAAAAAAACATAAATATACTCATGTACAATAACACAAGAAATCTTCGGCCAAATTTTACAATGAAAGGCCTTTCGGCTCTCGGCGTTTTACAAAAAGCTCTCAACCCATTCCCCACTCTCTCTGTATTCCTCACTTCCTCACTTGGTTTTCATCCTCATACAATCTTCCTATTTATACATAAATATGAATTCATTCCACTCCATAAATTCCTCCACACAAATCTCAACTAAAATCCAATTTAGATTTATCTTATTTTGGACTCAACTAAGTCCCGTTATGGAATTCCTAATCCCTAGATTATCTACCTAATTCCATTCCACTCATATCCTTAATTATTTTAAGGAATATTTACAATAATCCTCACATATATATTTTCTCTCCTAATTTATAAAAAAATGAGCAAAATAATTAATAAAATAATTAAAACACCTCACCCCCTAAATTACATAAATGAATAATAAAATTTAAGCTTGATGCTCCTACATCAATAGTATTTGAGGTGCGACAATGGGTAGTAAGATTAGAATCCTCAACCTCCTTGACATTCCTCATGTTGGAGATAGTGGCGAAGTAAAAAATTGTGTTAAATTATTATTGAGTTGTGTACATGGAGTATTTCTATGGCCCAATAAGCCTATAGAAATCAATACTAAGTTAATTTCAATAATTACAGGACTTCTGACATACAATGAGGACACGAAACCTCTATTTGATAAGAAGAAAGAAAACAATTGTGGCCAATGAGGTAGAAGAAAAATTCAAGGTTGCACATGGAAAATGCATTGTAGAAATTTACAGTATTGAGCAAGATGGTGTGCGCTTTGACACCAAATTGATGGCTTGTAAGTTGTTGCATAAGTGTCGCAAATATCAATGTTTGAAAGGTTTTGTTGTTGTTTCGTGAAATGTGTGGAGGGTGTCTAGATGAAATGGGAAACTTTTCCTATTGAATTAGTTCATGCCAGATTGCATAGATGAATAGAATAAAAATGAAAACTTCCCTTATGTGTGGCTATTAATTATCATTGCTCTAACCACATGGCATCTATTGAAAGGTACCACTTTCCTTGACCCAGATAGACATCAGTTCATTGCACCAAGGTTTGGGAGTTTATGGTATACATCTGATAAAGCGCAACAACATAATAATAATTTACTTTTTTATCTTTGGAAAGAGGATATCATTCATGTTATCCAAAAGGTACCATGAGGACCAATACATATTGTTCTAGCACAAGGCCAAATGGCATGCTTCTGCACCACTCCCCACTCTATGTATGTCTAGGCTAAAGAAAACCCAGATGGAACATGGCTACAATGAAGGTACAAATTGAAGGGGACAATGTTTTTCAAATCATCATTGAATAGCTACCAAAGTGAACAATGTTAGTGAGGGAGATAGAAATACTATATGCAATTGTGCCAAACACACAGATAAAATTTGAAGTTGTTTATTCTGAGATGGAGCCAATGTTAATTTTTGCAACTTAGGAAAAATTCCACTATGGACAGTTCAGATAACTAAGATAATAATCTAATTAGATTCCTCCTTTTGAGAGGATCAAAATAGACCTATATATCACCTCAATCAGTTATGAATTAATTTACTATTTTATGAGTTGTTCTAACCGCATGTTGATCTAGTCAAAACCCCGAGCTTATTATTCATACAAAAACAACGACATGTAAGATGCTTCCCAATACAAAACATAATAAAATATATAACAATAAGATATGAGAAGCTTTTCAATATAAAACATAATAAAGAATATAACAATGAAATGCTTTTCAATACAAAACATAATAGAATATACAAAAGGTAAAAATGTCGACCGCATTAAATATATTGATAATAAAATTATACAAAAGACAAAAGTATCGATAACTACATTAAATATATTAATAAAGTGTCATTAACAAAATTTAACTTATAAATAGTAAAATCAAATAATAAAATAAAAAATATATAAAAGACAAAAGTATCACTAGTTGCATTTGCATTAAATATCTTGATAAAATATATCAAGAAATATTGAAAGAACACAAAGAATTTGCTAACAATTGAAATGGCTAATATAAAAATTATATTTGATTTTCATCCTTGTGAATGGCTGCCAAAAACTAAAGTGCTTAAAAAAAATATTTCTACAATATTATCTGGAAGTGCTTAAGAAAATGGACACATAAGTGAAGAGCATAGAGATTTTAACTTTTATTAATGTAAACCGCCAGTGCTACCAGAGAAGAATATACTCTCGAACAATCTGCAAGTTATGTACACCCTTAGAATCTGCAGGTTATGTCGATAATAGATTATGCAGGTTATGTACACCCTTACAATCTGCAACAATTACGGTTCTACTCTTTCATGAACACCATTTATGCTCTTAACCTTCTCTGCGGATCATTTCCATTAAATTTAATAACTACTCGCGCATTTTATAACTGTTTTTCATGAACTATTTATGGTGTTTATTGGCTTGTGTTCCATATTATTCAAAATGATTAATATATTTAATAAAATGATAATTTTCTAATATTCATAAGAAAAATATTAAACATTATTATTTACTAGATATTATATTAGTATAATTATATTAATAAATATGATTGGTATAATTTAATTTGTATTATTTTTAAAAAATTAATAATAGTAATAGATATATAAACTATTTACTATTTAAAATACTATTTATTGAAATAGAAGAAATCAAATATCCCAATATCTTTCACTTATAACACTGATATGAAAATTTAGATTTTAAAAACAAAAATACAAATTCCAATAAAACGAAAAGGCCTATCCACTTAATTATTTTCATCCAAAATGACAAAAAAAAATTAATAATTAACTTGCTATATACAGTATTTAATTATATTACTTGTCTTCCATCACCTCTAAACTGTTTTATTTGTATATATAGAGTACACTGTAAAAAAAAACCCAAAACATTGAATAAGTAAAATTGACATATATATAGAGAAAGAGAAAATTCCTTGTTGAGTAGAATATATTAATGTCAACTATGTGTGTATTATATAAACAAATTGAAAATAGTGATTTGTAATTCCTTTCATGCTTAACATGGAGTTGTTACATGGTTGGTGTGAATGTGTGTGTAAAGAATCAACCTCGATCTATTTTAACCACAGATCTATCAAGTGCCTAGAGGGATAAAATCTCTTGAGATGGAAACTTTTTTAAAAGTTTTTCAATCCAGTTAAGATGGATCTATGTTGGTATATAAAAACAATCATGGAAACTTTCCATTGATGGTTCACTAGAGACTTGCAAGCGAATTTCAAAAAAAAAACTTTTGTAAAATTTTTGAATGAAAACTCCATAATCTTTATTTGTTCAACTTTATAAGATTTTTTATCCCTTGTTATTATTTACATAATTTTTATGGTAGAGATGATAATTCAAGGTATCCCCTTAAAAGAATTTGTTAACATCTGCCATACACCATTTGGGGAAAGGAAAAAAACAAAAAAATATGTGATTTTGAAGTTTTTCTAAAAATGATATGCATTCATTTGAGTCATACGTTGAAGATGGCTTGGACAAAAAAAAATATGTTACAGTCATATTCAAATTTTCTAAACATGTCAAAATTATAGGTGCAAACCTATTTTTTAGTGCAAAACTTGAGGAAATGTTTGAACCTTAAGAGACTTGAACCCTCTCAGCACTTTATAGATCTGGAGTTAAGATAGATCTAGGTTGGTTTCAATCGTGTGTGGCCACGGAAAATCTATCGAATATACGAAATTTTTTATCAATAATATGTAAATATATAAAATATTAATATAATAATTTTAAATATGCTAAATACGTCTAAGATTAACCTTGTCATTTTAATTTTAAATTTTCTTAGTTAGGACTCAATTTGTTGAGATGATAAATATTGTTAATAACTTTCATGATGAAAAAAGATGAAATGAAAATTGACAATAATAGTGTTGAATGATAGAAAATGTGAGTAATAAGAATGTTTTCAATTGCAAATAGTCTTCATTGTGATTACCTCGAGTTGTTGCAGTAAACATCATACCTTGTATCTCTTGATCTCCAATATTAAAAGGTTGAATTACTATAACACAAAAATCAACGTACATTGTCAATATTTTTTTGTGCTTACACTGAAATCAATGCACATTGTTAATCCAATTACTTTAAAATTAATGTACCATCATACATCCAATTATATTAAAACAGAAATCAACATCTACACTGAAATCAATGCATCTAAGGAAAACAATCAAATAAGATTTGAAAACAACTTCTACGCTAAAATCAATGCATCTAATGCAAGCAATAAAATAGGATTAGAAATCAATATTTACACTCAAATCAATGCATCTAGTTCAAGTAAGAAAATATGATTAGAAACCAACATGTACATTGAAATCAATGCATTTAGTGCCAGAAATCAATTAGGATTATAAATCACCATCTACACTTAAATCAATGCATTTAGTGCAAGAAATCAAATAGGATTAAAAATCATCTACACTGAAATCAATGCATCTAGTGCAAGCAATCTAAATTATAATTAGAAATGAACATCTACATTGAAATCAATGCATATAGTGCAAGAAATCAGATAGGATTAGAAATTACCATCTACACTGAAATCAATGCATTTAGCACAAGAAATCAAATAGGATTAGAAATCGTCTACATTGAAATCAATGGATCTCATGCAAGAAATCAAATATCATTAGAAATAAATATCCACACTAAAATCAATACATCTAGTGCAAACAATCAAATAGGATAGAAATCACCATCTACACTGAAATCAATGCATCTAGTTCAAGCAATCAAATAGGACTAGAAATCACCATCTACACTAAAATCAATGCATTTAGTGCAAGCAATCATATAGGATTAAAAATCATCTACACTAAAATCAATGCATCTAGTGTAAGCAATATGAATTATAATTAGAAATAAACATCTACATTGAAATCAATGCATCTAGTGCAAGAAATCAAATAGGATTAGAAATTACCATCTACACTAAAATTAAAGCATTTAGCGCAATAAGTCAAATATGATTAGAAATCATCTACATTGAAATCAATGTATCTCATGCAAGCAATCAAATATCATGAGAAATCAATATCTACACTGAAATCAATGCATCTAGTGAAAACAATCAAATAGGATTAGAAATCACAATCTACATTGAAAACAATACATCTAGTGCAAGCAATCAAATAGGATTAGAAATCACCATCTACACTGAAATCAATGCATCTAGTGCAAGAAATCAAGTAATATTATAAATCACCATCTACAATGAAAATCAATGCATCTAGTGCAAGAAATAAAGTAAGTCTATAAATCACTATCTACAATGAAATCAATGCATCTAGTGCAAGAAATATTCTTCCTTCTCTTCCCCCTCCATCTATATATATATCTCCCTCCATCTCTCCGTGTTTGTCTCTTTATCTCAAACCCCCCCTCAAACACACACTCTCCCATACCACATCTATCAATCTCTATGTCCCTCCCTCCTTCTCTCCATATCTCTCTTTTCCCTCTCTTTACCTTCCATATATATCTCTATCTTCCCCTTCTCTCCCTCTCCCCCACTTCTATCTCTCCATCTTCCTTATCACTACCCCTCTCTCTCCACCTTTCTCTCTCTATGTCTTTCTTTCCTCCCTCTCTCTCCCCCTCCAGCTCCATATCTCTATCTCTATCTCTCTCTAACTATGTTACTATATCCATCCCTCTCCCCTTCTCTCTCCACTTCTTTCTATATATCCTTCTTTGTATCTTTATCTCACCCCAAACATATACACCCTTTCTCCATCTATCCCTTGTCACTCCCTCTCTCTCTTCACGTTTCACTCTCTATGTCATTCTTCTTCCCTCTCTTTGTCCCCCTCCAACTCCATCTCTCTATCCATCACTCTCTCCTCCTCTCTCCCTCCCTCTCTCCTCCTAACTCTCAATTCCTCTCTCTCCATTTCTCTCCTACCCCCCTCTCTCCCCCCATAACTCTCATCCTCTCTCTCTCTCTCTCTCTCTCTCTCTCTCTCTCTCTCTCTCTATATATATATATATATATATATATATATATATATATATATATATATATATATACCTCTCCCTCTCCTCCTCTCTCCTCTTCTCTCCATATCTCCTTCTTTATCTCTTTATCTCACCCCTAAAATCTCTCTCTCTCTCTCTCTCTCTCTCTCTCTCTCTCTATATATATATATATATATATATATATATATATATATATATATATATATATATATATCCTCCTCTCCTCCTCTACTCTTCTCACCATCTCTCCTTTTCTTTGACTTTATCTCACCCCAAACATACACACTCTCTCTCCATACCTCGCTATGTCACTCTCTCTCGTTGGCATGTGGTCATCTTAGATCACAACCCACTATGAAGTTGTTCTTAATGGAATCGATTTGATGAAAATTCCTCATTGGCAACCCATCGATAAAGTACACTGTTTCACATCGATGAAGTTGTCCTTGATGGAAACCTACTTGATGATTTAAGGGGGAGATTGTTGGTAGTGTGATACAATGCGTTGAATTTGATGGAACCTGCCTAATGAAGTTTTCCTTGATGAAAAATGACTTGATGAGTTGTTAATGATGTAAATCTGATGTATCTACAGATCAGTTCAGAAGTAGCTCAGAAAGTGCCATAATAATGTTGAACAAGGTATGTCACAAGGCATACGCGGGTTTGTTAAGGATAAGTCGTGTATGTACGCGGAAATGTACGTGACAAGTAGCATATGCCCATTTGCGCTCTAAATTTAGTAAACTAGGGGACATTACCATGGTATTGACCCAAATTATTGAGTGCTTGATTATCTATTTGACCCCGTCCAGGAATACCATCAGCGGTTGAGTGGTTTTGACTCATGGTATTGAAAAAGGATAAATCTATTTAAGGAGAAGAAGATCATAGTGCAAGAGGGTGCATGAGTAAGGGTTGTTAATGAATAAATCTCTCTAAGGAATATCTGCATGGATGAACTCTGTTCTTAATTGATAGATCTGAATCTATGATGCACTTATGAATACAATGATGGATGAAGAAAATGATGAAGAAGAATCTCTAGATTTGAAATGACTTTGTATTTTCTAGATCTGCTTATGGAATGTTTAGATCTGTGATCTGGCGAATACTTTCTGAAGTAAAGGATGAAATCTAAGTTGTTTATCTGATCTGAAGAGCTGCACATTCCTGAAAAGTTACATATCTATACGCAGATTCGCTTCATTAAAAGCGCGTGTATACGTGGGTCTGCTTAAGGAAAAGCACGTATGAGCAGTTAGGTTTTTCTGAAGAATGCACAGAAGTATATGCGGGTTGGTGTGCATAATAGCACGTACATACGCAGGTTCAGTGAAGTAAAAGCGCGTATGGAATCTAGGGTTTGCTGAAGTAAGTGGAATGAACTACCTGGTCTGTTTTGCTGCTTTACTGCTATTTTTCAATGATGTATTCATACAGAACTGGGTTGTTTGAATAATGAATATGCTGATGATTATGTTAAATGAAGATCAAGTTTTTGGTTGATTGGTTGATGATTCAATGAATGAATTGATGGAGTTATAAGTTTCAGTTTGATATATGATGAGCTTAAATGTGTGGAGTGGGTCCAGTCTGAAAATCTGATGAAAAGAGGCCTACAAGTTGTGTTGTATGGAAGCTGTTGGATCCAGTATGAAAATTGATGAAACGTGGTCCGCAATGGTGCTGAGGGTCGAAGCCTTCAGTGAGGGGGTTGTAGCTCCCTTCCAATGGTAGCTGGTAAACGAGAGTAGGGGGTAGTAGCTCCCTTCTAGGAGAGGCTGGTAAACAAGAGCAGGGGGTTGTAGCTCCCTTCCAGGAGAGGCTGGTAAACGAGAGCAGGGGGTTGTAGCTCCCTTCCAGGAGAGCATGGTAAACGAGAGCAGGGGGTTGTAGCTCCCTTCCAAGAGAGGCTGGTAAACGAGAGAAGGTTGTAGCCTTCTGCGGGTGGGTGCCTATGTACTGGTATGAGTCTGCACCAGTACATGGTTGTAAGAAGTTTTCTTTATAATAAATATTGAAGACAGATACGACGGCAGCGGTGGTTTTCTCCCGAATTGGGTTTCCACCTTAAATCCTAGTGTTCATGTGTGTTGCTTCTATGTGATGGTTTATTTTGTTATTACTTCACATGCTTACAGCTAACTAAACATCTGATGAATGAATGATTCAAAGATCTAAGTAAAGAATTAAATGCATAATAAGATCTCTGGTCATACGCATGTTTTATTAAGGATATCCGCGTGTATACGCGACTTGGGTTCAGTAAAGTAGCATATGGGTTTTAAAGAAAGGAAAAAAAAGTAAAAAAATTTCAGTCTGCACTAAATACTGATTCACCCCCCCCTCTCAGTATTTTTCCCAACAATTGGTATCAGAGCAGGTCCTTTTGCAGAAGCTTGATCGCTTGAAGGAGATCCGTCACAATGGGAAGTCAGGAAGGATTAATTTCTCTAAGGCCACCTTTATTCAATGGAAGTAATCTGTTATTCTGGAAGATACGAACAAAATCATATTTGCAAAGTCTTGGTGCAGAAGTATGGGCAATCGTGGAAGAAGGTTATCGGTATCCGGCAACTATTCCTACTGATGCAGCAGAAAGGAAGAAATATGAAATCAATGCCAAAGCAGTCAATGTTTTATTAGGAAGCCTATCTGAATCAGAATTTGTTAAAGTGATGCAACTAAATTCAGCAAAAGAAATATGGGACAAAATCATTCTAAGCTATGAAGGAGATACAAAGGTAAAAAGTGCCAAACTCCAAACTCTTAGAATTGAATATGAAAATTTAAGGATGCATAGTGATGAGAGTATTGCCAGTTTCTTTTTACGTCTAGATGATATTGTAAATCGTATGAGAATTTTGGGTGAAACCATAACCGATACTACTCTGGTTGAAAAAGTCTTAAGATATTTGACTTCAAAATTTGAGTCAAAAGTATCTGCTATTGAAGAAAGGCAAGATCTGCAAACTCTTACTATTGTTCAACTACATGGTATTCTAACTGCTTTTGAAATGAGAAAAGAAGGTCCCTCTCAAATCAGAGAAGTTGCCTTTAAGGCATGTGAAAAAGGAAAAGAAAAGGAATTTGTCAAGGAATCAAGTTACATATCGGAAGAAGAAGAAGCAAATTTTGTGAGAAGACTCCAACCAGGTACTGGAAGATTCAGAGGTAAGCTTCCCTTCAAGTGTTTTAATTGTGGAAGAGTTGGTCATTATGCTGCTAAATGTCCTTATGAAGAAAATCATGATAAAGGGAAACAATTTGAAAAGGGAAAGAGCTATTATACAAATGAAGATAATGATGAAATGTCAAATGAGGATTAACAAGATTCTGACCAAGATCTGCTAGTGCTCATGGCAAGGAAGCAAAAGAAGAAGGCTACTCAAAGAAAGGAGATATCTCAGAAAACATGTGAAGCAGAAAATGAAGAAGATGAAAAAGGTACTAATATTTGTGATTCACTTCCTTATGCAAGCAATGGTGAAGATAGTGAAAATGATATTAAAAGTAATGTTATGGATCTAGAAGAAGCTCTCAAGATTAAAGTTGAAGATCAACAAAGATCATCTAATGAAAGAGAATCTATCTACGAAGAAATGATCTCTGGAATGAAAGGATAGATAGAAACAATGAAGGAACAGATATAAATACATCAAAGACTGTAGGTTAAAGCAACCTATCAAAATAGAAGACTTGAAGCAGAAATCCTCTTTCTCAAAACAAATCTGGAAAAATCAAATAAGAAGAATGAAGAACTTGAAGCAGAAATCATCTCTCTCAAAGAAGATCCGGAAAAATCAAATAAGAAGAATGAAGATATTTTACAAACTTTTGAAGAACAAGAAAATGGGTTGAAGGAAGAGATTTTAAAATTAAATGATCAAGTAGAAGAAGGAAGAAGGATTGAAGAAAGTATGAAGAAGCAATGCCAAAGATTGGAGGTTGAGGTAAACATTTTAAAAGGTAAATTAGAAGAAAAAGATAAACTCTTGAGGTTTCAAGATAGTACTAATATTCTGGACAATATTCTTAGTAGTAAAAGGTCTCCTTCTATTAAATTTGATCTTGGTTTTCATAAAACTGTTAAAGGAGAATCTAGTTCACAAGGAAGTGCTAAAGATTCAAAGGATATCAATGCAAAATCTGAAGTGATGAAAGAAACAAAAGATCAACCGACAATCATGAACTCTCAAAAGAAATCATTCCCTCCTATGATCAATAATGTTGAATGCTTTAAATGTCATAATTATGGGCATATTGCAGCTAATTGCAGAAGCAGAATGTTTCAGTCACATACAAACAGATTCTACACAGAAAGGTACTCTGGTTTCTTCAAGGGATATTGTTTTTCATGTAGCAAGTATGGTCATAAAGCAGCTAAGTGCAATAGAAGAAAGAATAGAAAAACACATTATGATCCTTATGCTTACTTTTCTGGTCATGCAAGATGTTATGCCTGTAACAAGTATGGACATGTAGAAAAAGAATGCAGGATGAATGGATCTGATAAATTGGATAATTTCCAGCACACAATAAGAAATTTCAAGAAAAGCTGGAAAAGGAAGGAGGACCGGTCAAAAACATAGGGGATAATAATCCTACTACAGTCATCTGCTTCTAAAGCCTACTTCTCATAATGGCTGCAGAGTGATGTGAGATACATTATAGGGATTAGTAATGTATCATCACAGGGGGAGAAATGTATGATGATTCCCATGGTTGGTTTGGTAATTTTGGTTATGTTTATTTCTGACAGTGCATCTGATGTGAAGAAGACAGGTACAGGTGGTACAAATTCAGGGGGAGATGAAGTTGTGGAAATTTTCAGTGTTTCACTTTCCATACGCGGGTTTAGTGAACTAAAGCCGCGTATACACGTGAGTTCTGCTGGAGACAGTCGCGTATGATTTTCTGATAAGAAAAACAGTAAGATAGCTAAAGATCAGGAACACAGGTTCAGGGGGAGCATCAGTCTAACAACTAATGATTGCATTGTTGGCATTGTATCTGATTATTCCTTAGTTCTTTCTCAAATGATGATGACATGATACATGGTTTCTTATGATGAGATTATGGATGAATCCTAATTGCTTTTTGTTGAAGAATATCTTTTGTTTACACCATGGATAAGATGGAAGTCTTATGATTCAGAGATAAGGATAGATCATGCAGAGTTTGTTGTTGATGACTTGTGACACGATTGAGATCTTATATACATAATTCCTACACAAATCTGATTGTGAAATAAAGATAAATCATGAAGATCTTGGTGATTACAGATCACATGGATGATTGCTTGACACATATTGTCTATTGAAGAATTTGTTCTGGTATGATAATTCCTATTGGGAAGAATTTGTTGATGCTACAAAAAGTCTGAAGGCCTGGTTACTGATGCACTTATGCTACAAATGTTGGATGACACTTGAAAACATAGCTACATTGTCCTATCTTTCTTCTCTCATATATCCCAAGGAAGCATTCGAATATCTCAGATGGAAGCTGGGAGTTGTCTCTGCCATGTACAAGATCAGATCTACTTAAAATCAGAAGATTAAAATTGGATACGCGGGTTTCATGAAAGACAGTCGCGTATAGACGTGAGTTTATACACAGAAAACCGCGTATGGGTGGTTGCTGACAGAATTTTTCTGGGTTAGCATTCTTCAGCACAACTGCAGTATTGTTTGGTATCTCTGGTGATGTTCCAGTTCTCATAATTCTGTTTCGTTCTCTGATATTATTGATGAAGATGCCTTGATGATTTGTTGTTGAAAGTGTTCAGGATGCACAAGATAAGGGGGAGTTTTGGTCATATGAAAAGGATGCATTGTTGGCATTCTAAGTATTTGTTGTGGTTAGATCTCATGCTTGAGATTCTTTGATCTTGATTTTATAAGTCATTTCAGCAATGTGATGAAAAGGTCATGCTGAGACCTATGATGTAAAATTGTAATTTTCAGTCATGTAAGGACTTGTTCAAATTTGTAAACCCACTTGGTTGGGTAGTTGAGTCAAAATGTGTAATCCCACTCGGTTGGGTACTTGTGTCACATATGTAAATACACTTGGTTGGATATTTGATGTAAGTATGAGTCCTTGGTGATAGGAAAGGTCATAGAGTCATGCGCTGCATTGAAAATATATATTTTGAAGATTCAGCATGAACTCAGGGGGAGCATGGTAATTTCAGTGAACATCAGATCTACAGAGCTCTTCGTTCTACATGTGGAGAAAAACATTGTCTTGGCTTTGATCCGCCCTTTGCCCTTGATGTCAAAGGGGGAGAGTAACATGGTGTTTGAATAGGGGGAGAGTATCATGGTGGTTGCATAATGGTTATATTCAATGTATCTATCTGTTATGATGATCAAACACCATCATGGTTGCCATCAAGTCCAAAGGGGGAGATTTTTGGCATGTGTTGTCCTTGATGGCAACCTACTTGATGAAGTTGTTCTTAATGGAAACTGATTTGATGAGTTTTCCTTGATGGCAACCTACTTGATAAAGTTGATGACAACCTACTTGATGAAGTTTCCCTTGATGGAAACCTACTTGATGAGTTAAGGGGGAGATTATTGGCAATGTGATACAATGTGTTGACTTTGATGGAACCTGCCTGATGAAGTTGTCCTTGATGAAAACTGACTTGATGAGTTGTTAATGATGTAAATCTGATATATCTACAAATCAGTTCAAAAGTAGCCCAGAAAGTGCCAGAATAATGTTGAACAAGGTATGTCACAAGGCATATGCGGGTTTGTTAAGGATAAGTCGCATATGTACGCGGAAATGTACGTGACAAGTAGCGTATGCCCATTTGCGCTCTAAATTCATAAAACCAAAGGAATTTACCATGGTATTGGCCCATTGTATTGAGTGCTGGAATATCTATTTGATCCCATCCAGGAATACCATTAGTAGTTGTATGGTTTGACTCATGGTATTGACAAAGGCTAAATCTATTTAAGGAGAAGAAGATCATAGTGCAAGGTGTGCATGAGTAAGGGTTGTTAATGAATAAATCTCTCTAAGGAATATCTGCATGGATGAACTCTGTTCTTAATTGATAGATCTGAATCTATGATGCACCTATGAATACAATGATGGATGAAGAAAATGATGAAGAAGAATCTCTAGATTTGAAATGACTTTGTATTTTCTAGATCTGCTTATGGAATGTTTAGATGTGTGATCTGGTGAATACTTTCTGAAGTAAAGGATGAAATCTGAGTTGTTTATCTGATCTGAAGAGCTGCACAGTCCTGAAAATTTATAGATCTATACGCAGGTTCGCTTCATTAAAAGTGCATGTATACGGGGTCCTCGAAAAGGAAAAGCACATATGGATTAAGCGCTAGAATTTTGCAAGAATAAAGTATATACGAGGTTTGTGTGCATATAAAGCACATACATACTTTGTAGTTGAAGAAGTAAAAGTGCGTATGGAATCTAGGGTTTGTCAAGTAAGTGGAATGAACTATCTCGTCGTTTTGTTGCTTTACCGGCTATCTCGATGATGTATTCATACGTAATATGGGTTTTTTGAATAATGAATATGTTCAATATGGTTAAATAAAGATCAAGTTGTTGGTTGATTGGTTTATGATTCAATGAATGAATTGATGGAGTTATAAGCGTTTGATATATGATGAGCTTAAATGAGTGCCCGGAGTGGGTCCAACAAAATCAGATGAAAAGAGGCCTACAAGTTAGCAGTTGTTGGATCCAAACCCTAAATTGATGAAACGTGTCCGCAGTCCGCAATGGTGATGAGGGTCGAAGCCTTCAAAGGATGGGGTTGTAGCTCCTTCAGAGGCTGTCAAACGAGAGCAGGGGGTAGTAGTTCTCTCAGGGAGAGGTCGTTAAAAAGAGAGTAGGGGGCTGTAGCCTTCCAGGAGAGGCTGGTAAACGAGAGCAGGGGGTTGTAGCTCCCTTTCCAGAGAGGCCGGTAAACGATGTGGTCAGAGCTTCTCCTTTCAAGAGAGGCCGGTAAACGAGAGAAGGTCAGAACAGCCTCCGCAGGTGGGTGCCCGCGTGCCGGTATGAGTCTCGCGCCATTACACGTAAGAAGTTTTCTTTATAATAAATATTGAAGACAGACACGACGGTAGTGGTGGTTTTCTCCCGAATTGGGTTTCCACCCAAATCCCGGTGTTCATGTGTGTTGCTTATGTGTGATGGTTTATTTTTTTACACGCACATGCTTACCGCTAACTAAACATCTAATGAATGAATGATGCAAAGATCTAAGTAAAGAATTAAATGCATAATAAGATCTCCGGTCATACACAAGTTTTATTAAGGATATCCGCTGCAGTATGCGACTTGGGTTCAAGAAGTAGCGTATGGGTTTTAGAGAAAGGAAAAAAAAAGTAAAAAGTTTTTAGTCTGCACTAAATACTGATTCACCCCCCCCCCCCTCTCAGTATTTTTCCCAACACCTCTCTCTCTCAACTTCTCACCCTCTATGTATTTATTCTTCCCCCCCTCTCTCCCCCTCCAAATCCATCTCTCTATCCCTCCCTCTCTCCTCCTCTCTCTCGTCCTTCCCCTATCTCCCTTTATCTCTCTCTCTCTCTCTCTCTCTCTCTCTCTCTCTCTCTCTCTCATTATCTTCCTCCTTCTCTTACCCTTCTCTACCTCTCTGCTCCTCTCCCCCTCTCTCTCTAGATTTCTCCTCTCCCCTCTCCTTTAGTTTATCTTCATCTCTTCCTTGTGACTCCCCATCTCTCCACCTTTATGACTCTATGTCTTTGTTCTTCCCTCCCATATATATATCTAGAGTTAATATATATTATGATATATTAGTATATATTATAATATAACAAATTTAATATTGTATTAATCCAAAGTTATTAAATTTAATAATACTAATATTATAATATATTAATATGAATATTAGATTTAATAATAATAATAATCTTTTTATATTAATATTAGGGTTAATAATATTTTTTGGTATTAATAATAATTTGGCCCACATTATTTGGCCCATAGACTTCAGCTAAATAAAACCTCTTTTCTGAGTGTTCATAAGTATATAGATGAGTATTGAGTAAATATAAAAAGAGGTTTTATTTTTTACCATACCTCTGGTTTATTTATATTTATATTTATTTACCATATCTCTTTCATTTACCATGGTATTTGGCCCATAGGCTTGGTATATACTTAGATGTTGATTTCTAATCATATTTGATATTTTTTATGTATTTACCATACCTCTTTATGCATCTTTTATATTTATTTATTTACCATACCTCTTTTATAAATATTGTATTTGGTCCATAGTATTTAGCCCATGGTATTAAACCCCCCAAACACCCACACTCTCCCCCACCACATCTATCAATCTCTATGTCCCTCCCTCCCTCTCTCCCTCTCTCTCTTCTTCCCTCTCTTCACCTTCCATCTATATGTCTATCTTCTACTACTATCCCTCTCCCCAACTTCTGTCTCTCCATCTTCCTTATCACTCCCTCTCTCTCTCCACCTTTCTCTCTCTCTCTCTCTCTCTCTCTCTCTCTCTCTCTCTCTCTCTCTGTATATATATATATATATATATATATATTACAATATCCCTCCCTCTCTCCTCCTCTCTACTCTTCTCTCCATCTCTCCTTCTTTGTATCTTTATCTCACCCCTAAACATACACTCTCTCTCTCTCCATCTCTCCCATGTCACTCCCTCTCTCTCTCAACTTCTCACTCTCTATGTATTTATTCTTCCCCCCCCCTCTCTCCCCCTCCAAATCCATCTCTCTATCCCTCCCTCTCTCCTCCTGTCTCTCCTCCTTCCCCTATCTCCCTTTCTCTCCTACCTCTTCCCCTATCTCCCTTTCTCTCCTCTCTCTCTCTCTCTCCAATCCTCTCATTATCTTCCTCCCTCTCTTACCCTTCTTTGCCTCTCTAGCTCCTCTCCCCTCTCCTTTAGTTTATCTTCATCTCTTCCATGTGACTCCCCATCTCTCCACCTTTATGACTCTATGTCTTTGTTCTTCCCTCCCATATATATATCTAGAGTTAATATATATCATGATATATTAATATATATTATAATATGACAAATTTAATATTGTATTAATCCAAAGTTATTAAATTTAATAATATTAATATTATAATATATTAATATGAATATTAGATTTAATAATAATAATAATCTTTTTATATTAATATTAGGGTTAGTAATATTTTTTGGTATTAATAATAATTTGGCACGTTGTATTTGGCCCATAGGCTTCAGCTAAATAAAACCTTTTTTCTGAGTGTTCATAAATATAAAGATGAGTATTGATTAAATATAAAAAGAGGTTTTATTTTTTACCATACATCTGGATTATTTATATTTATATTTATTTACCATATCTCTTTCATTTACCATGGTATTTGGCCCATAGGCTTGGTATATACTTAGATGTCGATTTCTAATCATTTTTGACATTTTTTATGTATTTACCATACCTCTTTATAAATCTTTTATATTTATTTATTTACCATACCTCTTTTATAAATATTGCATTTGGCCCATAGTATTTACCCCATGGTATTAAACCCCCAAACACCCACGCTCTCCCACACCACATCTATCAATCTCTATGTCCCTCCCTCCCTCTATCCCTCTCTCTCTTCTTCCCTCTGTTCACCTTCCATCTATATGTCTATCTTCCCCTTCTCTCCCTCTACCCCACTTCTATCTCTCCATCTTCCTTATCACTCCCTCTCTCTCTCCACCTTTATCTCTCTATGTATTTCTTCTTACCTCCCTTTCTCTCCCCCTCCAACTCCATATCTCTTTCCCTCCTCTCTTCACTTCTCACATCCTCTCTCTTCCTTCCTCTCTCTCTTTTTCTCTCCCACCAATCTCTCTCTCTCTCTCTCTGTTAATAATCCCTCCCTCTCTCCTTATCTCCTCACTTCTCTCCATATCTCCTTCTTTGTCTCTTTATCTCACCCCAAAAATATACACTCTTTCTCCATCTATCTCTTCACTCCCTTCACTCCCTCTCTCTCTTCACTTTTCACTCTCTATGTCTTTCTTCTTCCCTCCATTTTTCCCCTTCCAACTCTCTCTCTCTCTCTCTCTCTCTCTCTCTCTCTCTCTCTCTCTCTCTCTCTATATATATATATATATATATATATATATATATATATATATATATATATATATATATATATATATATATATATATATATATATATATATATATATATATATACCCCTCCCTCTCTCCTCTTCACTCCATCTCTCCTTCTTTGTCTCTTTATCTCACCTTTAAACATACACACTCTCTCTCCATCTCTCCCATGTCACTCCCTCTCTCTTTCTCCACTTATCTCCCTCTCTCCTCCTCTCTCCTCTTCACTCCATCTCTCTTTCTTTGTCTCTTTATCTCACCCCTAAACGTACACACTCTCTCTCCATCTCTTCCATGTCACTCCCTCTCTCTCTCTCCACTTATCACCGTCTATGTATTTATTATTCCCTCTCTCTCTCCCCCTCCAACTCCATCTCTCTATCACTCCCTCCCTCCTCCTCTCTCTCAAGTCCTCTCTCTCTCATTCCCCTATCGCCCTCTCTCTCTCTCTCTCTCTCTCTCTCTCTCCCACCCCCTACACCCCTCCCCCCCTCCCCTTCCATCTTTGTGTCTCCCTCTCCCTCTCTTACCCTTCTCTACCTTTCTCACTCCTCTCCCCCTCTCTCTCTTCACTTCTCCTCTCCCCTCTCCTTCAATTTATCTTCATCTCTCGCTTGTGCCTCCTCATCTCTCCACTTTTATGACTATGTCTTTGTTCTTCCCTCCCATATATATCTAGATTTAATATATATCATGATATATTAATATATATTATAATATAACAAATTAATATTGTATTAGTCCAAAGTTATTAAATTTTATAATATTTATATGAATATTAGATTTAATAATAATAATAATAATAATCTTTTGATGTTAATATTAGGGTTAATAATACTTTTTTTTTGCATGGTATTAATAATAATTTGGCCCATAGGCTTTAGCTAAATAAAACCAGGAATCCAACCATGGTTTTCATTAGGGCTTTTCAAGGGTGCATGATGAAAGGTCCACAAATGCTCACATAGGGACTAAGATGAAGGATATTATGCTCATTATAGTGTTGAATCCTAACCCTGGATGTTATTGCAGATGGTTACGTCTTGTGAATCAAACCCACAGCTTTGGTTTCAATATTGCTAATCAGAACCCCAAAGAGAGCTCAAGGGTTTTTCATGGCCACATGATCAAAGGTCTCAACATTAGATCTCAATTTAACTTTGAATATATATCATATACCTGCTCATATATTTATTTTAGTGGTTTTTGATCTTGGGCTAAATATGCTTACCTTAATTTATTGCTGGATTTTTCTCTATGGAAATGACAATATCCGAAACCTAGTCTTCTTGTTGGCCAGAGCTAATGGAATCAATATGAATTATGAAATACCAAAACAAAGTAGATAAATAAAAAAGAATGGCATATTGGTAAAATACAAAAATGAATTATGATTGTTGCAAAAACTTGTTCAGGAAAACAAGAAGTAGGAAGTCACAAATACCTATTAAATAACCAGCGAAGCCCTGTCTATGTACCGATGAAAACATTAGTTATTATATCCAATCCATCCATTATCCTTTGCACGATATAAATAAAAAATGTAACACTACAGAGGCGTTTGATGTCTTCATAGAATGACGAAACATAAGCTAATAGATTTGTACATATTGGCAGACAAGAGGGAAAATGATTTTATAAAGCCAGACTATATCTTTTTGCTTTTCTAGGTTGAATCGGTCACAAGTGTTTACCATCATTACCAAGTTTCCATCACAGTTGGATCGACTTACCCTCTCTGTATCATATCCCTGGAAATTCATGTCAGAACACAATCAAAGAATTTGTTAAAGTAAGAAACAACATATAATATGAAATAAACGAAGAACGAACACTATTACAAAGCTTTCGCACTCACGAAACTTAGAAACAACATATAACACGAAATAAATGAAGAACGAACACTATTACAAAGCTCCCGCACTCATGATTCAGGATTGATACTATGTGTGAGAATACTCCCTTCTATGAATTCTGAATAAATTTGGATCCGTTCAAATAACTGAAGGAGTTGGTTGACAGTTATGATGAAATATAATGGTTAAAAATTGTTCAATCGTCTAACATTACATATAATGGTGTACATTAGTACACGATAGCAGCTAGGAGGATTGTTTTCAAATAAAGGCGCCTTACGGCGTAAAAATTATTAAAATAAATTAATAATTTAAAACCAAAAACAAATAAATAAATAAATTTAGAAATTAGTCTCAACTATATTTACGCAGTATACAGATAGATATGATAACATGCATCTGCATATAAATAAGGTAATGATAAACCATGCATTTGGGTTTCATTGTCAGCCATGCAATTACTCCAAGGGTTGGTTAGATATATCCTAAAAAATACTCATAGCCAAAACCAGTTTGCTACGCAGTTTCGATTCCCCTCTCTCTGACCTTTAAAATTGTTTCTGCAAATCACAGATACATCCAACACTTTGTTTAGCTACAATCACATAATCCACTCATAGCATTGGTGCCCAATTTTTCTTTGGAGGAATTGGATGTTTTCATGCGGAGTTTGCAAGTGGTTCTTCAGCATGGCGTGGATGAATCATAGACCTTGACCGTTCCAGTGGGAAAAGTTGCTAATATTTTGCCTGAGATACCATGGGGAGCCATGATAGGCTTGGAGACATTCTGCAATCGATGTCACATGTCTGACTCTTTAACAACACAACAACACATCCCTTCGAGTAGTAGCGTTCCTTTGTTTGTTCACTAAAGCTATTCCCGTCGAAAAAAGTACCCATCCCACGCACTATTGCGATTCATGAAGCAAGTGTCTAGGGTAGGTATATTCCTTGCAGTAGGTCTCATTTCTGAATCAACATTGTAGGAAAACTCGCCTTGGCCAAGAGAACTTTGAGACCTTTGATACCAACAAGATCACTTCACCTATAACCCCACCCTTTATATTCCTCTTGCATCATAAGGATTTTTACTCTTTCATTTCACAATCTCTTTATAACCCCGCACTTTAATTACTTGTTTCATTTCACCTATAACCCTTCCCTTTAATTACTTGTTTCATTTCACCTATAACCCTTCCCTTTAATTACTTGTTTCACCTCTTCATCGTTCGCATACAAATATAATATATCAAATCGAAAGCGAGTAGGGAGGGTAGGGTATGGGGGTTTTTAATGGCGAGCCTTATATCCCAGTCTATCGGCCCATAAATGCACCGAGAGACGAAATGGCCACCGTCAGATTAAAGAAATAAATGATCCTATGGTGGCCATTTCATCTCTCGGTGCATTTATGGGACGATAGACTGGGATATAAGACTCACTGTTTTTAATAGTACTAAATCCATTTTTATTATAAAAATAAAATTCAAACACTTCTAATATCAAATTTGAAGGAAAAATACTAGATTCAGGTTATTTTTAGCTGGCTAAATCGAAGCCTTAAAGAAGACCATAGGGATATAGCCCTATGGATAGGCTCTAGGGTCAGGTTGCCTTGGAATTTATATAGGGATAACAGAAGGCTCATTCTAACTGGGTGAAGATTGATTTGTTAGTTTTTAATTTAAGTTTATAATTTTGAGAAAGATTATTATTTTTTGATTTGTTAGTTTTTAATTTAAGTTTATAATTTTGAGAAAGATTATTATTTTTTCAGTTGTTTGTTACTGATAAATTTACGTTTTATGTTTTGGAAATAAAATTTTATAAATTACGAAATCAAGTTTTATAGATTACATAAACTTAATCTAAGAATTAAAAAAACTCTCTAGAAATTGACTTCATATTTTTTATGAAAACTTCACACTTTCATACCAAGAAGCAGCAAAGCCCTTCTACATCTGCATCCTAGGGTAACAGAGTAGCTAATGTAAGAACCAAGGTGCGAAGCCATTTGCTAAACTTTTCCATAATTATGCTTTTCTTCCCTCACTAACCAACTTTCCCCACCTACCAGTGTTTCATATTGATTAATGGTTGGAATTAGATCCGTTGAGACTTACAAAATGGCAAACAACCAAGTTTTGGTGCATAAGTAGATTCAATGTTTCGCAGAGAGGTTGTGGCTCTGCTCAAATATTATGAAGATTTTTTTATGTGTTTAATTGCTAAAATCAAAAGGCCAAGTAGGTCATGCCACAGAGGGAAAACATGTTTGCGAAACAATAAAAGAAATAGAACAATGTGTAGGATTCGGGGTGAGAAACATTGATATTTGGTAGACATGAATGGATTTTATTACTACAATATTGGGCCAGCCTCACTCCAACAGATACATATTTTTAGGAACCTAATGCTTTCAGGATCTAAATTTTCAAAGTGAAGCCAACCTTGCAAGGTCATGAGATGAGGCAGTGTGATGAGAAGTTGGGCAGGTGTTGAGGTGGCAAACGCAAGTAGCTACAACCCATAGTTTATTGGCAGAGGTACACATAATCGTTTCATGCAAAGGTCACTATTGAAAACATATCACTTATGAAAACATACGAAACATTAAATGCTTCAGAGTAATGCTAACTTGGAAGTTAGCATTAGTTTAGGTTCATAATTATTGATTTACTTTTACCTTGGTTTTTTATGAGAAATATAGCTCTGGACAATGAAAGCGTGCAATAATACCCTTGAATAACTTCGACCAATAACAAGGTGAAATTTTATTATTATTATTATTAATGTATATAAAAAACCTTCTAAAAATAAGTAATCAAATAGACTTGGGTGAATAGATCTCATCTCATCAATATGAAGCATAGTTTATCCCACCAAGTCAACCATCCGGGCTATATAAGAAACCTTCTAAAAAGAAGTAATCGAATAGACGTGGGTGAATAGATCTTATCTCATCGAGGGCTTAGCTAAACTGATACCATATCTTGAAAGGTTTGCTTTTCCATATTTGAATATACCAAAATCAGCCTTGAAACAACCTTGTGATATAGATTAGTTCCTCCCCATTCTTATTATGTTTAGATCAATAGGATGGTATTTAATAGTAGTACCCAACCCGGTGAATGAATCAATGATTCATGTTCTAGGGCTAAATGGTATTCTCTCTTCTCATGGTGCATCTTTCTTTGGCTTTGTACCTTATGGGGTTGGCTGGCAGTGGATAATCTGTTATTGGCGGTGCTTCTGCCTTTTCCATTGGCGGTGTTGCTATCTTAGTAGCTAGTGTCAGTTCAATAACATCACATGTACAGAGATATGCATATTTTCTTCCTCAACCAACAGAATTAGCTGCTACATTTGGACCTGGCACTAAGCAAAGGTAATTTGCTGGAAAAAAAAAGAAGAAAATAATTATTTCTTAATTCAAATTCATAATGGAGGTACTCACCTATGTGATTGATTTCATTTAGGAAAATTGGTGTTATCTCAGCCGCACCTATATCTATTTGGATGCACCACCTAACTCATTATCTTTAAGCTTTGCAACAACTCTATTGTATCAATTAATTGTGTTCATCTAAATTAGCTTGTTGTAGCCATCACTAGCATCTTTGTCATCTCAGAGTTTTAAGAAATATTAAATTAAGATACAACATAAAATAACCATTTAATTAACAGTTTCCCAATTAAATATACACTCCAATATTTTAAATATTCTATAAAATCCAAAGACATGTACCAGATAAAAGCTCAGAAATTTGAGAACCATCTATATTACTACCTAAAACTGATTGTTAATGAAGACAAGTGTAATTATATTTATTCAATGTCTTCGTCTTCAAACTCAATGTAGTCATACGCACCGCCTTATTCATCTTCGTCAAGACCACCTGCTATACCTTCATATACCTTCATTTATAAGGACATTCTCTAGGAGGTCTCCATAGGCCCTGAGAAGCCTAGCTTCATCAGGCATGTACTTCAATATGACATCGACCTTATCGTCATGATAGTCCCTGAGACCTACCAAGCCAATGTCACAGCAGAAATCCAAACCTTCTTGTCCATCTTGCCTCAGATATGGTAGATACGCTTAGTTTCTTCAATGCAAATGGATTCACAGCCACCTCTTATACCCTCATTCAAATAGAAATTCTTTGGGAAGCTTGCCATAGGCCTTGAGAAGCCTGGCTTCATCGAGCATGTACTTCAAGATGACATCAACCTTATCATCCAGATAGTCATAGAGGCCTACTAGGAATCCAAACCTTCTTTTGCATCTTACCTCAGATATGGCAGAGACGCTTAGTTTCGTCAATGCAAAGGGTTTCATAGCGACCATTGCCAAGCATCCAAAGTACTTGTGAATACTCCTGCCCATCTTCCTTGAACACTAATTCTCTCTTCTCCTATCAGCTTCATTCTTTCCCCTTTTACTGTTCTTACCTCCCTTTCAGATTAATACAAAGTAACGTGTTGAGCGTTAGGCTAGGCAAGTGTTGAGGGCCGCAGGCAGGTGTTGAGCGATAGGTAAGGCCTACAAGTTGAGACAGTAGGCAGAAGGTGGTAGGGATAAGTTTGTATATAAATGCAAAACAAATTAACATTAAATGTTTTAGGATAATGCTAACTTTCAAGTTAGCATAACTTCAATTTCGTAAAGATTTTAACTTCAAATCAATGTTGGTTTCGTAAGTTTAACATAAATTAGGAAATCCATAATTTTTTCCAGCAATAAGAGGTCTTAAGTGAAACTTTGAGTAAATTTTTGTTTTATAGAATAATTTCGTCAAAACTTAGGTTAAAATATTGAATAGATTGGTTTTCAACGCGCTTTAATGGTGGGTCAACCGAAACTGATCGTTATAGTCCCTCTATGCCAAAGGCAGTGACTAATAACTTTGCCGACGAGTGTGGTCAAGAAAGGGTTAATCACCCCCTTTAATGCTCTTCATATTTCCATTGATGTGAAAATCACAAAGAAGCTCGAAACTACTCGATTCATTTGTCAACTATTTTGAGTAGAAATCACATCTCAGATAAGCATCATTGAGATTAATGACTACGGAAACATTTGGGTAGAGTTGACAGATAGCATGTTTAACAAAATGATGTACAGAATGTATCTTTAGTTGGTATCTTTATCTTGGTTCTAAATATTCATTGGGTTTAAAATAAAGTTAACTGTTAATTTTATATCCAATATGGAAATTTTCAATCAAAATAAACTCGATACTTATTTGAACTTTAATAACTGAAGAAATGGCTTTTTGAAGGAGGTCTCAAGTGTACAAATTCATGTTACGTGTGGGACCAAACTTCCACACATAGCCATTGGACAGAACCTCCGAACTTAAAAATGAAATACTATAACCATTTCAAAAGTATTTAGAATCATTAAATTTAGAACCAAATTGATCTCCTCTTTTACATATTTATTTTTAAAAGCCATTACTTTATATAAAATGTTAAAAATATATGAAATTAATTTCATTATAGTTTTTAAATATTTTGGAAATTTAATTAACATGAACAAAAACAACTTATTCATATCCATCCAATCTACAATCTACATAAAAATAGCAACTAAATATGAATACCAATTACATCACATAAAAAATAGGACCAATAATATATAAAAAAGAGAACCGATCAAATTTTTTCATATACAAGCCTCTTTTAGAGTGGGTGATGGAGCGACATGGTTGTTTATGCAAGTTAGATCAAGTGGAGTCTTTAGAATACTCCTGGGTATGATGGGTTTCACCTCTTTGTGGGAGCAGATGAGCTGGGAATCATGTTTGGCTTTCTGAAGAAGTTCCTTACACAAAGGGTGTTATTTATATTGGATGTTGTTGAGGTTTACACAGGTTTCACCTCTTTGGGAGTGACTGAGCTAGGAATCATGTTTGACTTTCTGAAGCAGTTCCTTACACAGAGGGCACTTTTGATATCGGATGCTCATGCCAATATTTAGAACCTTAAATGTGAGGATTATATTACAGTATCAAAACCATGAAAATATTGTGGGGTCTATGTGTGCAATAGGTGGTGGCACACATGCGGATGCACATGCTGTTGCTGCTACCAGTAACCTGGCCTTGTTCTCATGCTGCATTTAATAAAACTGAATGGTGAGGGGCGTTGATATCGGGAACCTGTTGATATTTTCATGAACTATAGT
Source organism: Pinus albicaulis (assembly GCA_034641835.2). Taxonomy (NCBI): domain Eukaryota; kingdom Viridiplantae; phylum Streptophyta; class Pinopsida; order Pinales; family Pinaceae; genus Pinus; species Pinus albicaulis. Next base: position 927,700,509 of record CM076576.1, read on the forward strand.
CTATGTTGATTCCATAGTGTTGCATTTTTGTCTTATACAACATAAATTTAGCTACAAAGGGGAGGGGAGTGGATATCAGGAGCCAGTATGGTTGTTTCAGTTAGTTTCTTGTGCATATATTCTTTTTTTCATTATTTTCGGTGATAACCAGTGTTCATTTGATGATGGGAATCTCGGTGGGGGAAATTCCGGCACCGGAATACATTTTTGAAATTTATATTATCATACTGGGGGATGTATTCTTCATTTAAGTCAGGTTCCTTATGGGCGGCAGAGATGGACATATATTCCTCTAAAAGGTATATGCTTCTTTATCGTGGGCGACGATATCAGGGATGGCACAGTAATGGAAGTAGCTGGAAGATGATAGAAGGACATATGGCTAGTGGATCATCTCAGTATAATGACATACTCTATTTATGGAAGGGTGGTTGAGTGATTGATAGTTTGTGTTCTTGGGAGATGCATACTTCTTCCCGAGGAATGCGTTTTCACTGGGGCGCCAGAGAAAAATCTTATTTTTCAAGATTTTTGGATTGACGGTATGGTATTGTCCAATTTCGGGATGAACTGGGGAGTGATGGAATCACGGTTGTTGATGATAATTTGGTGAGCTTGGTTCTCTTGGGACTTCCTAAGAGTTGGAACAGTTATCAAGACTTTGTCAACGGACAGGAAAAACTACTGGATTAGGAACGACTGTGGTTGAATCTAGTGCAGGAGGAGTTCAGGCGGAACACCAGAGATGGATCTTCATCAAAGCATGATGATGAAGAGGATTGTGCTTTGGCTGCTAAGGCAAGGAAAGGGAACGAGAAGAAATTCCACTCAAAATCTGAGTCTAAAGGGAAGAAGTTGGATTTTTCCAAGGTGAAGTGTTTTCACTGTCACGAACATGGGTATCTCGCCAGTAACTGCCCACAGAAAAAGAAGAACAAAAAGGCTGGTGGAGCTGCAGCTAGTGAGGCCCTTGCCTCACAATTTGAACTTGATTTCTCTTTGATCGCATGCTTGGTTTCAAGCGCAATGGGATCGGTGTGGTATCTTGATAGTGATGCTTCCTTCCACATGACGGGAGAGAAGGAGATTTGTAGTGACTTGGAGGAGAAATATCTCCAAATGCATATAGAGATGGGCGACGATGGAGGATACAATGTGACCTGAATTGGTACCATTACCTTTGAGAGGGAGTCAGGTAAACCATTTCAATTGAAAGATGTTATCCATGTTCCAGGTCTGAAGAAAAACTTGGTCCCAATCGCGATGTTGGAGGACAAAGGCTATGACGTTGTTTTCAGCGATGGAAAAGTTTTCCTGTGACCTAAAACAACAGGTCAAGCCAAGAGGATAGGGATTCGAGTTAACAATCTCTAAAAGTTGGAGGTAGATGGCTGCACTGCCATGATGGGCAACACAGGAAAAGTGGTGAGTTGGGATGAGGGAAAATTATGGCACATGTGATTGGGCCATCTTCATCATGGAACCTTGAAATTCATGCAGCAAATATCTACTGGACTTCCAATGGGAACAGTTGCTCAGTTAGATTAGTGCAAGGGTTGCACCATGGGGAAGTATGTAAAGTCCACCTTTCATGAAAAGGAGAACCGTGCTTCAGTGTTCTTGGAGAGACTTCAGGTAGATGTGTGTGGACCATTCTTTGTTTCTTCAACAACAAAACATAGGTATTATGTTATTTTTGTTGATGAATTTTCTCGTAAATGTTGGATCTTCTTCATGCATAAGAAGGATCAAAAATTCTCAAAGTTCTGTGAGTTTAAGGCATTGGTGGAGAAAGAGTCAGGGAAGAAAGTGAAGGCTCTGCAAATCGATAATGGTGAAGAATACATCTCAAACGAATTCAAAGACTTCTGTAGCAAAGAAGGAATTCGAAGAGAACTCATAGCACCTCATAACCACAGCAAAATGGGGTCGTGGAGAGGAAGAACAGAACGATCGTGGGTGCATCACGAGCAATGTTGCATGATCAAGGCCTACCAATTCATTTGTTGGTGGAAGCATGCAACACTACGGTTTATGTGCAAAACCGTTGTCCTCATAGAGTACTTGGCATGAGTACACCTAAAGAAGCTCTTACTCATAAGAAAGTGGATGTTTCTCACTTTAAGATTTTTAGCTCATATGTTTATGTGCATGTGACCAAGAATGCCAGGAAGAAGCTGGAGCCGACTGCTGAAGTTGGGATATTTGTCGGGTACACATAAACACCCCATAATTATTGTGTGTATTTTTCAAACAGTCGAATGAATGTGGTGTGACTTAGTATAAAATTCAATGAGGATAAATCCATGAAGTTGTCGCTTGAGAGGGAGCTATACTTACATGCAGAGGAGGAACTTTTGGTTCCCAAAGATGAGTCTCTAGATGTGGATCAGCCACATAAGGAGGTTCATGAAGTGGATGATTCCACTCATGCAGAGCCAAGCATCAGAACTGGCAAAAGGCATACCACAGAAGTTGAGAGGCTGAAACTTGATATTGCACATAATGTAGGAGTCCCTACTTCACAACGCAGACAAAGACAGTCTCCTGGCCGATTCACTGGATACATGGCTCTTATGAGAAAATGTACTGTGACTGAGCCATATTTCTTTCAGGAAGAAATGTAGGAGCCCACATGGGTAGATGCAATGGTACAGGAGTATGACTCCATTGTCAGAAACAGTGCTTGGTAAATTGTTCCAAGGTCGGTTGATAAATCAGTGGTATGTTCCAGATGGACCTACAAGGTAAAGCAAGCTGCTGATGGTAGTGTTGAGAAATACAAGGCTGAATATGTGGCCCGGGGCTTCTCAGATATCGAGGGGATATATTATGAAGAAAAATTTGCACCTGTTGCACAATATTCTTCCATAAGGACCATCCTTGCTCTCTCAGTGAAGATGGGTTGGCACATTCATCAGATGGATGTGAAGACTGTGCTCCTTAATGGGATCATTGAGGAATAAATGTACATTGAGTAGCTTGAAGGATTTGAGATCTTCAGTAGCGATTCGCATGTGTGTAGACTCAAAAGAGCGCTGTATGGGCTGAAGCAAGCACCCCGTGCTTGGTACACTTGGATCGACAACTATTTCACCAGACATGGCTTCACCAAGAGTGAGGCAGATGAAAACCTATACCAAATTGTGGTGGATGGTAAGATTTTAATCATTTTTCTTTATGTTGATTATTTAATATTGACTGGTGATGATCAACTAATACACTCATGCAAGGAGGACCTTGCAAAGGAGTTCGAGATGAAGGATATGGGTCTCCTTCATTATTTCCTTGGATTGGAAATATGGCAATGAGAAGGTGAACATTTTGTGTCTCAAGGAAAGTATGCAAGGGAGATACTAGGTAATTTTCACATGGAGGGTTGCAAACCCATGGATACTCCTCTTCTAGGAAACTGGAGGAAAGAGGACGCTACATCTGGAGAGGTAGTGGATGCTACTGTCTATCAACAATTAGTGGGTTCGCTAATGTATTTAGTGAATACAAGACCAGACATATGCTATGTGGTGAACCAGCTTAGTCAAGCGATGGTTAATCCTATGAAGCTCTTTGGGAAGGTGGGCAAGCATGTCCTGAGATACCTGAGGGGCACATCTGAGTATGTCTTGTGGTACAGACAAACGGATGAGTTGAAGTTGCATGGCTTCACAGATGTAGATTCAGCGAGAAACCCAATGGACAGGAAGAGCACATCAGGAGGGGTCTTTAGTATCGTATCTACAACGGTTTCTTGGTACAGCAGGAAACAGAGATCCGTGGCACTTAGTTCAGTGGAAGCGGAATACATGGCAGGAAGTCAAGCTGCATGTGAGGCTATCTGGATGAGAAAGATCCTGGTTGGTTTGTTTGGTTCTCATTTAGATCCTACAATGATTCATTTTAATAATCATAGTTGCATTAAACTCTTAATTAATCATGTTTTTAATGATAGATCTAAGCATATAGATATCTGGTATCATCATATAAAATATTGTGTGCAGCGGGAGATCATGTTTCTTCAATACATTCCTACATAAGATCAGGATGCATATATTCTGATGAAGGCACTCACCGAGAGAAAATTCAAATACCATAGAGACAGGATTGGGGTGAAGGATAATCCCTTTCTTGTTGAGAGGGAGTGTTGAGATTCAACAAGATGATGATCCTAGTGAAAATTAAGCACCTACATTAGGTGGGGTCCATAGGTTATTTTTAGGTGTAAGTCTATTTTTAGAATGGTGAGAAAATTATATTTATAGCATGAGTCTATTTTTAGAATGCTGAGCAAATTCTATTTATAAATGATGTTCTATTTTTAGATGCATGTGCGAAGTATATTTATAGATCGCATGTCTAAATATAGAATGCATGTTGATTATTATTATTATCTCTTAATAATAATTGGACAATAAAAGTTAATCTATTCTCAATGAGCACTTGGAAATAGTTAACTGAAGTGGAAAATCAGTTAGCTATGTGGATTTTGAGTTGAGTGGTTGGTTGGTGGGACATTCAAGTGGACTTAGTTGTAACTGAGTGATTCGAAGTTGTAACTGAGTTGGATGTGTAGTTATGTGAGTTGTAAAGTAGTTTAACTCAGTTAAGTGAGTTAAACTTAGTTGTGCTATTTGTAACTGAACATACACTAGTGAGAGATCAGTGAATTAATTATTTAATTAATTCACAAGTAGTGGGCTCACATGCAACTGAAGATTTACTATTGTTAACTACATGCATGTTAGATCAAGTGGAGACCTAGTTGAGAGATAGGTTAAAGGGACAGTTTGACTATCAGTTGTGACATTAGTGGGTGCACTCATGCAACCACACACGCATTGGAGATGCCAATGAGGATTGCGCAGTCAATGCAAACAGGACATCATTCATTCAGGGATTGTTATCAGCAGGGATTGTGAAGTGGAGGCAGTAAATTGGCGCATGTATTTGCCAATTTTTGTATGACAGTGTGAGACGACTTAATATTGTACTGAGAGCGCTTGGATTAGAGTTTTGTATGAGATTGTTTCATGATCCATGATATATACATAATATATGATAGTGGGGATTTTAGCTTTATTATTTCTTGGTAAAACATATGTGTTATGTGTGATTGATCTTTCTTCATGTGTTTGCAATTGGCAATCGTGTTTTAAATTTTCGCAAGAATTTTTGTAGAAGTGATTTTGTATTTAACAGTGGCATATAATTGTTAGATTAGGAGAATCCAAGAAATGCATAATTGTATTAAAATTTCTACAGTTGGCAGGGTCTCTTTCTTTGGTAGGTTGCCACCTTATATTGATTTAGCCTGGGAGCAAATTACGCATCGCCAGAGGCTGGACTACTGGCAAGTTCCATTTAGATGCCATATGTGTCATTTCATAGACCATTTGATGCGGAATTGTCCTGGAAGGTGTCGAAGAGTGGTTGATGATTCGGTTAAATGCCATCTTTCTTTGTGGTGCAACCTCTCTGATGAGGCTTCCAGATCTCCTGCATGTGTTCCTCCAAGCAAGATTTATCCCGATGACTCATCTACTCCAGTTTATGAATTGCTTGTTGGAACTGTTAGGCCTGTTTTAATTATTCCACATGTGGGGGGGAGGTTCAGCAACCTCTCACACCACCCCTTGTCAATCTCCTCTAGCTAGGGTCAGAAGTCCTTCTATGGCTTGACCAATTCTTCTTCATTCCTCTCCCAGTCATATGGGGAATGGGTCACCCCCAAGTTTTTCTTCTTGTGTTGTTTCAAGCACGCCTGGTCATGCCTTTTATTTGGTGGATCCTCCATTCTCTCTGCTCAGCCCATCTACTTTCCCTCTGCTCAGTCCTTATGTTTTCCCTCTTGAATATATGCATGTTTTATCCCCGAACTCTATGGGCATCAACCTGGATTTTATATTACAAAACTTGGAGGTAGATTTAAAGCCCATAAAGTTTCATGTGGCAGCTCCCTCCCCTCCCACAATTCTCATCACTTTGTTTTATGCCTGCAATGTGACAGTGCATAAAGGAAAGGGGTTCCTGAAGTAGAAAAAGGAGCCTATTCCATTGTGGGATAAGGCTGATGTTCTCCTATCTGGAAATTTTAGGGATATTCCCATTTCTACATTGTTTGATCGGATCCTTAAAGATTTGGAGCCCGCTGAGGATGGTTCTTGATGCATTGTTTCTCGTTGAACATGAGGGGTTTGGGTGGAAGGGCGAAGTTTGAGTCCCTTAGGAATTTTGTGCACGACATTTCTCCTTTTTTTATATTGATCCAGGAAATTATGGCAGTAGCTAACAAATCCATATCTTTTTTTCTTGCCATGTCTCCAAATTGGAATATGGTGGCTAATGATGTTGTGGGGCACTCGAGGGGGTCAGTTTTTTTTGTGGGATCTGAGATAGGTTTATTTTAAGGCCTTCAGATTTTTTGGAGGGATTATTTTGACAAGTTTTATTCAAGGATGCCCCTCTCGCGTTCATATTATGAATGTATATTCCCGTTACTTAGACAGGGGTCATTTCTAGAAGCGGCTCGATGTATGCGATTTCTTTCGACTGGGTCGTCTTTTGGTCGCGGGTGACTTAAACTGTACTCTTGATAGGGCTGAATGTTAGGGTTGTCACAGTTGGGAAGATCCCCTGACTGATTATATTTCTGATATTTTTCGTGTAGCACATCTAAATGATATTTTCCTGGAGTCATGTGTACCTACCTGGTATAATGGAAGTTGCGAGGATGCATACATTGCAAAGCGACTGATTGTTTCATGGAAAATGAAGGGAATATAGAATCTATGGGATCGGTGAAATCTTGGGTGGAGGGTTTGTTGATTTATGACCATAAGCCTATTGTGTTAGAATGGAAAATTGATAAGATGATGAAGGGCATACCCTTCAAATTTAACAGGTTTTGGATCGAAGATGAAAGTTTCATCTCTCTAGTTTCTGATTTTTTAAAATCCAGACATAGGGGCGCAAAGGTTTAGCCAATGGCACATATGGTACAAACTTTACAGGGGCTCAAATCCCCTGTTATAACTTGGGAAAGGATGAAGAAACGTGGATAGATCCTGGAACTGACTAAGATAATTTGGGAAACCAAACATATCTTTGTTGAAATGGATGCAGGTATTGTGTCATAGTGGGGATGGGATCGCTTGAAAGTATTGGAAGGTGATAAACGAAGGATCATATTGATACAGAAACCTGGAGGCTTAAAAGTCGCGCCCTTTGGCTCCGTGAGGGGGATGAGAATACTAAATACTTTCATGCATATGCCAATATGTGTAGAAGAGGGAATTTGATCTAGGACATCAGTGTGGATGACAACAAATTTCATTCCACTGAGGAGATTCAAGGGGAGGCAGTTAAATTCTTGGAAAATATTTTCAAGGCCCGCACTGGGTATCATATAGAGGACCAAATATGGGGAGTTCAGGAATATTCGGTTATGTTCACAGAGGTAGAAAATATTGCACTCAATGTTAAAGTGTGTGTTAAGGATGTCAAAGGGGTCATCAAAACTTTTTCCCGGGATAAAAACCTGGGTCCAGAAGGGTGGTCCATTGATTTCTTCTCTCATTTTTCGGATTTTCTATTGCAAGACTTAATTGACATGGTGGAATAATCTTGTATTAAGGGTTTTGTTCATGTGGCTATAAACTCCACATTTATAGCCCTTTATTCCCAAGAAATATGGCTCTTGTACCTTTTATGATTATAGGCCAGTATCCTTATGCAACACAGTATATAAAATTATCTCTAAAACCTTGGCTAACAGGATTAATAGTGTGTTATCTAAGCACATCTCGCAGGAGCAATTTGGTTTTCTTCACAATCACCTCATTCATGACGTTGTTGCATCCACTTAGGAAATTATAGACTCAATCCACTCTCAAAACTTGGAGGCGATTGTTATGAAAATTGATCTCAGTAAGGCCTATGAAATGGTTGATTGGGCCTTTCTGCGTATGGTATTGGTTAAAATTGGTCTCAACAACATCACGGTGGAGTGGATTATGGGCTGCATTAGGAACTCACCTTTCTCTATTCTGATCAATGGAATGCCTTCCAAATTATTTAAAGCTGGGAGGGGGCTCAGATAGGGTTGTGCGCTCTCACCGTTGTTGTTCATTCTTATGATGGATTTTTTTAGCAACAAAATTAATAGCTTTTTCATTGCAGGCAGGTTCGAGGGCATCAAAATAATGCGCAGTAAGGATGCATCTCATAGTGGATGACATGTTGATATATGGATTGTTGAAATGGCCATAATGGGAGGCTATGAAGGGGCTCATAGAGAGATATATTCAGGCATCTGGTATGATTGATAACAAGGATAAATTGACCGTACTATACTTGGAAGATGACATGAATGTTGTATAAGAGGTTGGAGAGGCATTCAATTTTAAAATTGTTCCACTGGTGAAGGGGTTCACATACTTGGGCTTCCACCTGAAGCCAAATCGATACAGGGTAGAGGATTGGACCTGGATTCTGGACAAGTTCTGAAAAAGATTGAATAGATGGATAGGTGGTTAACTAAGCGGGGAAGATTTATCTTGGCACAAGTTGTATTGCAGAATATTACAGTATATTGGGCGCATTTATATTCTATCCCTCAAGCTATTTTAGCCCATATCAAAACCACTATGGCCAATTTTATTTGGGAAGGGAGGGGAGGTGTTGCCAAATAAAACTTGGCCTCATGGGAAAGTATAATGTGCCCAAAGGACTTATGAGGTTGGGGACAGTTGGATGTCCGAATTTTTGGAAAGGTGCTTTTACTTATATCCATGTGGACAGCTCTGAATTTTCCTGGAATTTGGAAGGAGATTATTAGTTATAAATACATCAAAACACAGTCAGTGGAGGACTGGCTTCTACTTGGCAGACCAGGGAAAAAAAGGTGTTCTATCGTTTGGAATGGTTTTATGAAAAATTGGAACCTGTATCAGAGGAGGATGAGCTGGATGTTCGGCAATGGGGAAAAGATATTAATTGGCAAGGGAAATATTTGTGGATATAAAAAAATTAATCTAGTAAATGAAGTACTCTCAAATGCATTAGCTGCCCGTGGCATATTCTATGTTGGGAAGACCATCAGGGAGTGGCATGAAGGCAATCCTACTTGGAAGGGAGCAGAGGGAATGCAATTTCCACCTGGTCTTGCTTTAGAATGGGAGACATTTACTAATGGGATGTGAAGTGCAAGTTTTCGGCTATGAGACTATATGTCATGGGATTTTAAAAAATCACAGGGTTTGCATGGGAGAAACATGCAGGGAGGTATTCACATTACTTCGGTGCTCGATGCACACATGTTGGTTTTAAAAAAAGTGGAGGTCAAGTGCACCTCTCAAAGTTATCATATTTATGTGGCTGGTGTGAAGAAACAAAAGTCTTACTTGGGATCATTTAATTAAGTGAGGTATATGTGAATCGGGAAGATGCCAAATGTGTTATTTGTCAGGCGAGGATAATGCCCACCTTTTCTATCAGTGTGTTATGGTGAAGTATAATTGGAGGGCCATACAGGAATTTCTTAAACTCCCTCACTAGGTATATGGCTCTGTTGACAGAAAAAATTGTATTGCCGACAACAAGGGGGTTCTCCCCAGCGAAAGGTCCCAATTAGACCTCACACCGTTTGGGATAGGAGCCCCATCCGGTATGTGGAACCGGCTGCCGCCATAAGTTTTTCCGCTCATTATCGTCGGATGAGAAGATGATGGAGCAGAGGCAAAGATGAAATGACAAATCAGTGAAGCAAAATCAGCCCAAGATTAACAAACCATAAACAAAGATACAAGCAAGTCTAAGCAGCGAAAAATAACAGGGGGGTATGCTATGACTGGGATCAGTGAGCTGAAAACCAGTCAAACATACATGAAAGAAACACGCTGGAATTTAACTGCAAAGTACTTCACAATAGATCACCGCCGTGGCAAGGAAAAATAAACACTAATCCAAAAGCAAACATACATGCAACCCTTTAAGAAATAGTTCATAACCAATGGTATGCATGAAAGCAGACGTACAACATAATGAAGTATTAGACAGCAAGTACTATCACCAAAAACAAGCACGTGAATCAATGCCGGAAAGGAGAATATCTAATTAATGCTACTGCAACGTCAAATACATTTTTACAACTCGTCAAAACCCAATAGTGGAACATGGGCTATTCATCTCAATGCATGATACAAAACCCTAGCCTCACTACCTCTCTCTCTACTTGATACCAAGATCTGAGTGCCTTTAGCTCTCTAGCAAAAATTCCTCTATCATACTGGCTTTCATTGTCGAGCTAAAAAGTCCACCCCTCTTTCCCGAAGTTGTACATATAGGCTAAGATTACTCTTGATTTTCCCTTGACTCTTGTTCTTCCCGACTGTTGGGCTGGCTTGCGACTTGGTCCATCTACGACCTGCGACCCAGGGTTATATGTGACCTCCAACCTGGGCCCTTGAGCAATTTGTGACCTACGACTTGAACCCATCTGTGACTTGTGACCTTGACCAATCTGCGACCTGCGACTTGAACCCATCTGCGACTTGTGACCTTGACCAATATGCGACCTGCGACTTGAACCCATCTGCGACTTGCGACCTTGACCAATCTGCGACATGCGACCTGAAATTTTGTCCCTTCTACATTCTTCTTTGGTGATCTCTGGATTTCACAGCAAGATACCTTTTCCTGCATATCAGTCCTATGCACGCGATTGGGTTCCTTTGAGCTTTAAGTGAGGTTCTTGGGAATCTTGTAAGGATCCACCTTCCTCGCCGGAGCAAACCCCAGATCTTGCCATGCAAGTCACCAGCTTCTACTTGTAAACAATTTAACATGAATCACATTTACTTAAAATAAAATTGATGTTGGAAACACATGTAATTAGTAAATCTAGACCCTTGTGTGGTCTTGTTTTTCACACCGAAATGTTGTGTGTGCAGCTTGTAAATGGTATAATTAGTCCAAATCCTTCTCAGAAGATCTTTGAAGACAAAAATTGATGCTCGTTATTTAGGTGCTTTCTTCAGTTTATGATTGCCTCCCGTATTACATGATTAACCTTTGTTGGTCTTTGGAGCGCGCCTAAAACTACCCGTACCTTCGAAAAACGTGATTCCCTTCTCTGCCATCATATGTTTCCTTGCTTCTCGTCGAGATTCCTTATGGTGATTTATGAAAATTCGTGGTCTGTGTCAAGCTTAACCCAACACGGGAACTTCTTCTTGTCCCAAAAAAAAAAACATTTCTTTACATGGTTCTCCCCACCGAAATGCCCCTTTCCAATTTTATTTGCATAAAGAGTGGCGATGAGAACAAAACATGCAACGTCTTTGAGGGTTTGGCCCCTTTACCTGAAAATGGGTAATACATCATGTCGTGTATCTCGTTATGTATATGGCGCGTTGCAGCCACAACGTTCTCCCAGACCCATTCATTACGACTGGAGTAATCTTCCAATGTCATCCTAACAAACAAAGGACGCTTTCAAACAAGGCTCACGTTCTCTTGAAATGATCCATCCTTTAGGGGCGTGTTTAATATCGTACCCAAACTCTGACAGGCACTAATTTGGCGTGGAGGTCGCAACTGTGGCATGGGGGTCGCGTATTCAAAGAGTCATGTCAGGCGTGGATTCTCTTAGGTGCGACCCTGCGACCTGGCGACTCAGGAGAGGTCGCAGAGTCACAGTGATGGTTAAGTTGCATTCCCTGAGCCTTAATAAGAGTTGTGACTATGCGACCAAAGGGAGGTTGCGACTTGTGAAGGTTGCATGGCTGTCATTTGGAGGAGTCACATCCTCCGTTAACTTCCCAAGGACCTGAAATGCGACTTTGAAACTCATACGGAGGTTTCCTATTCGCATCCCAAACCAGTCGCATGATGGCAGCATTTAAACATTCCCCAGCATTTCGTTGGTGCAGTGAAAATTTATCCACCTTCTGTCTCCAAAGTAACATAGATTCTGTCTCTGTCGGTGTCTGCGCGAGCTTGCTAGGATTGAATTTGTAAATACTGGGGTAACATCCGCCCCTATGTTCAACATGCGCAGGAGCTCCTTCAGAACCCACCTCGACATGAGGCATTTTCGAATGGAAACCCTTATCAGCGACAAATGTGTAGTTTAACAATTTGAGTCCAGTCACACTCCCCGTTAATGGTCGTATTCCTCAAGTTAGTGCCATCGCTCGTCATGGCTGCGACATGAATGGCCCAAAAATCTTCTCTCCATGGCCACAACTCGTAATCATTATCCTCTCATCCAAGGACTTCATCATCATTCTTGTAATGGGAAAATCATGATTTGCACCCATTGAATCCATAACCTGTACTTATTTTTTAACGATAGGAAGAGTGGTAAGAAATGAAACTGTTAATGTTATCTTAGCATTGATGGAGCTCGAAAAGGTTTTTGGTTTTCCTCTATCCAAGCACTGATAGAACAAGTTCCTACTGTTAGATCTATTTGAGCCATCGGAAAAAGTAGAGGAGACTTGAAGATTTGGAAATCTGAAGCTTCTGATGTTGATCTTCAGGATGACATGCATTCCTCACCGAGGCACATATATTTTAGGAAGGACCATTCCACCCTCCTTCCCAGACCTACATGACCCTGGACGGCCTCGCACCCTTTCAGAATAGCTTTATATCATTCTACGCTCTGATCCTTCTGGGTATGGGCAGTCTCCTGTTTGTGCAATGGCCACTACTAAAACATGTGGCTTACAAAAGTTGCTTTTCTTTGAGGAGTGCAACTGGCATCATGTTCAACTCAACACGCAATCGCTCATACAAATGTGGCCTTGCTTTTACTATACTCATTACATTCGCATTTTCCAATCCCTTTGTTCTTTCTCGTGTCACCCTCGGTTCTATGGTATACTCTGACTCGACAAGGTATGGTTGGAAGACACTGTTGGATGGTTTGGCACATCAGCCTGTACGCGTGGAAAACCCATACGAATGCATCTCAAGGCTTATTTATGTTGATAACCTTAAATTATTACTGGATCGATCATATTCAACATATTTCTCTCATCGCACAGTCTCCGTCTCCATTCCAAAGGATTTTGTATTTCTTGAGGAAGGCGGATATCGCCGTGTCTCCTCCCACTTACAACCTCGAGAAAATGACATCGAGGCTGTAAAAAATATGAGTTTACAGGTAGAGGCCTTTAGCATCGCATACTCCGAAACCATATAATTGTATATAATAGCAACTCTCATCATTCGGAAGAAGGTCTGTCAATCCAACGTCTACCATATCTATTTCAGCATTCCTATGAATAATGTGCGGTTATGAATCCTCGTGAAGATGGAGAAGGCCGTGCGTTATTCCCATTTGAAGTTATAATGTTTCGTCAACCAAGAACTCTGCGCCCGTTTCTGGGTTGAAGAGAAAGGTGTCGAAGCTTTTAGTGGGCAAGTAATGATGAACAAGCGACCTTTCTGATTTGTCCATGCAATATCCAAGTAGTTGTATTGCACTTTGGATACAAGTTTCACTTCATTTATAAATTCCATTATTCCTTGGGTAGACTTGGAGGATAGCTTTCTTACTGCTATTTCTGTGCCCTTGGAAGTTACACCTTTGTATACAGCACCGAAGCCTCCCTCTCAAATTTTATTATCTTCATGAAACCCCTTGTCGCTTCTACCAATGTGTCCAAGTTAAACACTATTTGGAAATTGAACAACGATCCTGATCCAAAGACGTAATCCCGCCTTCCCGAACCTTCAATGCGGTGGTGATATTATCGGGTATATCCTCCATGCAAGTTCAATTTGCATGAAGTATTATTATATTGGTTAGTGCGCAGTCCCTTTTAGAGAATGATGTCCCCAAATTTGAAAGTGTTTTACATGGGATCATGAGCTTGGCGGACTGTCCAAATAGAATGCCTAAATGATCCATGGTGGAAGCGTTTCTGGGAGATGTGAGTTAGGTTGAAATAGGGAGGGGATCATTCTGTGTAAACCAGGGTTTCGACAAACCCTAGAATGGTCAACAAGCAGAAGGGGGACCCAAAATTTTGAATACACCCAAAATTTTGGGTGGTGTTGTAGCGGCTCCAACAATTGGCGAACCATTGTTAGAATCCAGCATCTCTGTCAACATCCCAACAATAGTCTGAGTCTAGATAATGATGCAAGGGAATATTGAACATGTTTTGTGGGTACCCTTTGTATTACTTTGACCTTTACAGATATGCCCAATCCTTGTGCCTCGGCTAGGTCTCGTTAATCAAAACACGTCAAAGCAGAAGCTCATGGATGTCAATAGTTTCTTGATGATGTCAAAAAAAAGGAAACGGGCTTATTATATTAAAAAAAAATTAAAATAAGTTTCTGGTGTTGCTATGCTACTAGGAGGCCTGGACAGTACCTCGGCGGAGTCACCTCAAGAAATCACAAACATTTTTTCGTTGCCAACGAGCCTGGTCAGTACCCCGGCAGAGTCGTTGTGTTACCTCTCTATGCAAGAAGAATTTCTCAATCCTTTACCCTTATTTGTTTTATGTGCTTGTAGCACTTATTTTCATGTGCTCGAGGCACTTATTTTGCATGGGTGGATGAGGGATCCCGACTTATTTTATGGGCAAGAGAGGTTTTTTCTTGTTTGAAAGAAACTAAAAGATATTTTGATTTGGGTTTTCCCTCATGCCAAGCCTCCACATCCCATCTACCACCCACAGGCGAATGTGCAAAACAGATCATAAAGATGTTTGAGGCTATGTTGGGCACAAGGGTCAGGTTACAGGTATAGGCCATTCAAACTTGTTGGGTTTCCCCACAAGTGACCGGCTCGTATCTCCCTGGCTAATGAATTTAGACTCGCAGGAATAAAGCTGAAAAACTGACCTTGATAACTTGTTCTAAGAGAAGTTGCCTCTGGGGGTAACCACCACAACCCCACACAAACAATAGGATTAGGGTCTTAGCAATCAGTGCAAAACAAGTAGGAAAGATCATCAGGGATTATGATGCGTGCAAAGAGGTAAAAATACATGCAAGAGGGAGTAATAAAGCTATTCTAGGCACCGAGGGTTTCAAGGCCCTGTGTTCAATGAGGGCTCATGCGGTGGTATGCAATGTATAGAAAATTTCATAATTCTCAACAACCAGTGCAAATGGTGTGAGGAAGAAAGAATACAACACAGTGTAACAGACGAGGCTTATGACGCAATGCGATGCCATGTGTGAGAAGGATCAACTAGTTGCAGGTAAAGAAACAAGGCAAAGCACATGCAATGATTACCTGAATATTATGCGGCAATAAGAGAACTGAAAAAGCATGAGTGCAAAAAATAAATGGAAAATTATAATGCATAAACTACTAGCCACAAGAAAAGACAGCAAGCATAATTTTAAACCATAAAGAAAAACTTTAGAAAGTAAACTTAATTAACAACTTGAACTAACAAAATTTTATTAACAAATCCTAGCTAGCCTAAAACCTAAAACCCTAGATTAACCAACGAGGTGGTCGGGTTATATGAAATCAAGTTTCCAGTGTAGCCACCGCATTAGTTCCCATCCTGCAAAAACAATAATGTTCGCAATGAGAGCCAGCATACAACATTTTGCACCAACAACAAGACTTACCTGAAGAGCATGTGCAATAACAAGAAGGTAATGGCTACTTACCAGAGAATGTGCCAGAATGGATTGTGCAAGCTAAATTTCACTTTCATCTTGATACACATAAACATGTACTTGAAAACTAAAATCATTTACGAATGACATACATCCATTCATGCACAACCCTAGGTCTGACGGAGGCGGGGAAAGACATTGCCTAGTTGTAGGTATATTCATCGGATAGGATCCGTCGAACCAACCAAGAACCTCATCATGATTTTTAGGATGATCACTTTGATAGAACGGAAAAAATAGGCGTCCACCAGGTGAATTTGAGATGCTTGCGAATCCACTTACAGAAACCCTAATTTTGAAAACGCTAGCTCGAAGTTGTCCCTGGGTTTTGTCGAGGATGCGAGGATTCGAAGCAACCTTTAGTGGAGGCTTAAATTCCTCATCATCCTAGATAAACTCTGAACCTTTGAGCGAGGGGTTTCCAAACTTAGATGGTTTGGTGAGATCAACTGGTGAACAGATGTGATCATTACTCATGGTGATCGAACAAATGTCAGTGGGCTTATCATTAATTCAACCAAATGTTTTCACACTGACAGATGGACAATCTAATGTGTCAGATTCTTTATATTTCCCCAGATAGGGTGAATTGACCAGAAGATTTTCATGCAGTGGAGGGATTTTCCAAACATCAGATGCTTTTGCCTGCATGTAACTGGTACTAGCTGGGCAAAAACCGAAAATATTAGATACAATGACCGGTGTTTTCCTTCCAGTGAATAAATTATGGTATATCGGTTGTTGCATATCAACTGTTAGGGGATAGAAATATGTGCTCGGAGAAGCATCACTTGAATGGTAGGATTGCTGAGATGAACTGAAATCTAGCACGGTTGTGCTGAGAGGAGTATGATATATGGGAATTGTCATTTCAGAATCCTTATTTTGAGAAACCCTAGTTTGACTTGTTTCAGGGATCTCATCAGGATCGTGAGAATGTGAGATAACAGGTAGCAGAAGCTGAATTTCTTCGATTTCCTGATGGGTCCCTGAATCATCACAAAGAATATCATCAAATTTTGGTGGCTTCATATGGTCGACAGATAGATGCGAATGAAATTTCTCAGAGGTGTGAATGGATATGTTTTTAGATAAGAAGTGATCATTGGATCCATCAAGTTGATCAGGTTGGGTACCTAGCATGTTATGCTCCTCGGGAGTTAAAAATTGGGATGGATCAATAAAAGAAACATCTTGAGGTTTCCCAGACAGGAAGTCGCTCCTTTGGCTATTTAAATATTTTGGATGAAAAAGATCAGACATAAGGGATTCATCAATTTCGTAATGTGATTGTGAAACACCTTTCGTATGTTCGTGATGGTCATCAATACTAGTATAAGATAGTTTTGTATGACTTGAAGAAATTACAGAAGTGGTTGAATCACGAAAAAAATCAGGAAAAAAATGAAAGAAAATATTCGGAAGCAGGGGTATCAACCACACAATGGCCTTCCTCACGCACATCAGTGTCATCCAGAGAGGCCAATGATTTCGCATGCCCATCATGGTCCAATGATTTTGTAGGGAAAACAGCTTTTCCTGGGACAGGACTCAATTTATTATCAGTATGAGAATGAGATTTAGAATCGTACCTGGGAAAACATTCAGTGGACTCGAGATAGGTTTCATTGATAGGGAGAGATGTTAGGCAAATACGCTTTTCAAGCTCGGATTTGACAGGGTGTGTGAAAGATTTAGGGACAAATTCTGAACAGATGACAACTTGAAGATCATCATAACAATCATTGGGATCAGGCGTGGTTTTCGATTGAAATTGTTCTAGGGAAACGAAAACCACCTGTCGAAACTGTTCAATTAAATATGTCCAATTGACATCCCTTTCAGGGAAATATAAACAAAAATGAACAAATCTGATAGAAAACTCCTCTAGGTATTCTTGAGGTTCCATTCTGATCTCAATTAACGATGTTAATACATTTTGAAAATCATACCTGTGAAAAGCTTGTTGTAATTCACTGGCGAGCTGCTCAAACGAATGGATGGAAGCTGTCGGCAATGTGTTGCACCATTTCTCAGCGCGACCTTTGAGAGTGAGGGAGAAAAGCACGCAAGCCAACTCCTCATCGTCAATTTCATAACACTCACAAAACTCACAGAAATATGAAAGGTGCTCGGTTATGGAAACTCTGTTTTCACCATCGAATGTTAACTGGGACAAGTGATACATAGGTTCATCGGGGATTGAGCATCAAGAACCAGATAAATCCGATAAACATCTCGGTGGAATGATTTGGAGACGAGCCATTACAGACATGAGACTAACTGCAAGCTCTGAGGGCTCAGCTTGTCATCTGGCCCTCCTAACGCCAGTTTGTTGATGGGAAAAATTGTACTGCCGACAACAAGGGGGGTCTCCCTGGTGAAAGGTCCCAATTAGACCTCACACCATTTTGGATAGGAGCGCCATCTGGTATGTCAGCCCAGCAGCCGCCATAAGTATTTCCACTCTTGTTTGTCAGATGAGAATATGATGGAGCAGAGGCGAAGATGAAATAACAAATCAATGAAGCAAAAACAACCCAAGATTAACGAACCATAAACAAAGATACAAGCAAGTCTAGGCAGCGAAAAATAACAGGGGGGTACGCCGTGACTGGGATCAGTGAGCTGAAAACTAGTCAAACATACATGAAAGAAACACATCGGAAGTTAACTGCAAAGTAGTTCACAATAAATCACCACCATGGCAAGGAAAAATAAACACTAATCCAAAAGCAAACATACATGAAACCCTTTAAGAAATATTTCATAACCAATGGCATGCATGAAAGCAGACGTACAACATAATGAAGTATTAGATAGCTAGTACTATCACCACAAACAAGCACGTGAATCAGTGCCAGAAAGGATAATATATTATTAATGTAACTGTAACATCAAATACATGTTTACAACTCGTCAAAATCCAATATTGGAACATGGGCTATTCATCTCAATGAATGATACAAAACCCTAGCCTCGCTACCTCTCTCTCTACTTGATACCAAGAGCTGAGTGCCTTTAGCTCTCTAGCAACAATTCCTCTATCATACTGGCTTTCATTGTCGAGCTAAAAAGTCCACCCCTCTTTCCTGAAGTTGTACATATAGGCTGAGATGACTCTTGAGTTTCCCTTGACTCTTGGTCTTCCTGACTATTTGGTTGGCTTGCGACTTGGTCCATCTGCGACCTGCGACCCAGGGTTATATGTGACCTGCGACCTGGGACCTTAAGCAATTTGTGACCTGTGACTTGAACCCATCCGCAACTTGCGACCTTGACCAATCTGCGACCTGTGACTTGAACCCGTCTGTGACTTGCGACCTTGACCAATCTGTGACCCACGACTTGAACCCATCTGCGACTTGCGACCTTGACCAATCTACAACTTGCAACCTAAATTTTTTTCCCTTTTGCATTCTTCTTTGGTGATCTCTAGATTTCATAGCAAGATACCTTTTCTTGCATATCATTCATGTGCATGCGACTGGGTTCCTTTGAGCTTAAAGTGAGGTTCTTGGTAATCTTGTAAGGATCCACCTTCCTCGCTGGAGCAAACCAAGATCTTTCCATGCAAGTCACCGGCTTCTACCTATAAACAATTTAACACGAGTCACATTTACTTAAAATAAAACTAATGTTGGAAACACATGAAATTAGCCAAAAGTGGTTTTAACAAATAGTAAATCTAGACCCCTGTGTGGTCTTGTTTTGCACGCTGAAATGTTGCATGTGAAGCTTATAAATGGTATAATTAATCCAAATCCTTCTCAGAAGATCTTCGAAGACAAACAATTATTCTCGTTATTTAGGTGCATTATCCTATTTATGATTGCCTCCTGTATTACATGATTTACCTTTGTTGGTCTTTGGGGCACACTTAAATCTGCCCGTACCTTCGAAAAACGTGATTCCATTCTCTACCATCATATGTTTCCTTGCTTCTCGTCGAGGTTCCTTCTGGGGATTTATGAAAATTCGTGGTCTATGTCAAGTTTAACCCAACACGAGAACTTCTTCTTGTCCCAAAAAAAAAAAACATTCCTTTACATGGTTCTCCCCACCGAAATGCCCATTTCCACTTTTATTTGCATAAAGAGTGGCGATGAAAAAAAAACATGCAACGTCTTTGAGGGTTTGGCCCCTTTACCCGAAAATGGGTAAGACATCATGCCGCGTATCTCGTTATGTATATGGCGCATTGCAGCCACAACGTTCTCCCAGATCCATTCATTACGACTAGAGTAATCTTCCAATGTTGCCCTAACAAACAAAGGACCCTTTCAAACAAGGCTCACGTTCTCTTGAAATGATCCATCCTTTAGGGGCATGTTTAATATCGTACCCAAACTCTGACAGGCACTAATTTAGCGTGGAGGTCACAACTATGGCATGGGGATCGCGTAGTCAGAGAGTCACGTCAGGCATGGATTCTCTTCGGTGTGACCCTGTGACCTGGCAACGCGAGAGAGGTTGCAGAGTCGCAGTGATGGTCAAGTCGCATTCCCTGAGCCTTAAGAAGAGTTGCGACTATGCGACCAAAGTGAGGTTGCGACTTGTGAAGGTTGCACAGCTGTCATTTAGAGGAGTCACATCCTCCGTTCACTTCCTGAGGACCTGAAATGCGACTTTGTGACTCATATGGAGGTTTCCTATTCGCGTCCCAAACCAGTCGCATGATGGCAGCATTTAAACGTTCCCCAGAATTTCGTTGGTGCAGTGAAAATTTATCCACCCTTTGTCTCTGGAGTAAAATAGATTCTGTCTCTATCGATGTCTGCATGAGCTTACTAGGATTGAATTTGTAAATACTGGGGTAACATCTACCCCTATGTTCAACATGTGCAGGAGCGCCTTCAGAACCCACCTCGACACGAGGCATTTTCGAATGGAAACCCTTATCTTTGGCGAATGTGTAGCTTAACAATTTGAGTCTGGTAACACTCCCTGTTAATGGTCATATTCCTCAATTCAGTGCCACCGCCCGTCATGGCTGTGACATGAACAGCCCAAAAACCTTTTCTCCACGGCCACAACTCGTAATCACTATCCTCTCATCCAACAGCTTCGTCATGATCATTCCTGTAATGGGAAAATCGTGATTTGCACCCACTTAATCCATAACCTCTACTCATTTTTTAACGATAGGAAGAGTGGTAAGAAATGAAACTGTCAATGTTATCTCAGCGTTGATGGAGCTCGAAAAGAGTTTTTGTTTTTCCTCTATCCGAGCACTGATAGAATGATTTCCTACTGTTAGATCGATTTGAGCCATTGGCAAAAGTAGAGGAGACTCGAAGATTTTGCAATCTGATGCTTCCGATGTTCATCTTCAGGATGACATGCATTCCTCACCGAGGCACATATATTTTAGGAAGGGTCGTTCCTCCCTCCTTCCCAAACCTACATGACCCTGGACGGCCTCGCACTCTTTCAGAATAGCTTTATATCATTCTACACTCTATTCCATCTGGGTAGGGCAGTCTCCTGTTTGTGCAATGGCCACTACTAAAACATGTGGCTTACAAAAGTTTCTTTTCTTTGAGGAGCGCAATTGGCATAGTGTTCAACTCAACGCGCAATCGCTCATACAAATGTGGCCTTGATTTTAGTACACCCATTACATTCGCATTTTCCAAGCCCTTTGTTCTTTCTCACGTCACCCTCGATTCTATGGTATACTCCGACTCAACAAGGTATGGTTGGAAGACATTGTTGGACGATTCGGCACATCAGCCTGTACTCATGGAAAACCCATACGAGTGCATCTCAAGGCTTATTTATGCTAATAACCTTAAATTATTATCAGATCGATCATATTCAACATATTTCTCTCATCGCATAGTCTTCGTCTCCATTCCAAAGGATTTTGTATTTCCTGAGGAAGGCGGATATCGACGTGTCTCCTCCCACTCACAACCTCGAGAAAACGACACTAAGGCTATAAAAAATATGAGTTTATAGGTAGCGGCCTTTAGCATCGCATACTCTGAAGCCATATAATTGTATGTACTAGCAACTCTCATCATTCGGAAGAAGTTCTGTCAATCCAACGCCTGCCATATCTATTTTAGCATTCCTATGAATAATGTGCAGTTGTGAATCCTCGTGAAGATGGAGAAGGTCGCGCATTATTCCCATTTGAAGTTATAACATTTCGTCAACCAAGAACTCTATGCCCTTTACTGGGTTGAAGAGAAAGGTGTTGAAGCTTTTAGTGGGCAAGTAATGATGAACAAGCGACCTTTCTGATTTGTCCATGCAATATCCAAGTAGTTGTATTGCACTTTGGATACAAGTTTCACTTCATTTATAAATTCCATTATTCCTTGGGCAGGCTTGGAGGATACCTTTCTTACTGCTATTTCTATGCCCTTGGAAGTCACACCTTTGTATACAACACCGAAGCCTCCCTCTCAAAGTTTATTATCTTCATGAAACCCCTTGTTGCTTCTGCCAATGTGTCCAAGTTAAACACTATTTGGAAATTAAACAACGATCTTGATCCAGAAATGTAATCCTGCTTTCCCAAACCTTCAATGCGATGGTGATATTATAGAGTATATCCTCCATGCAGGTTCAACCTGCATGAAGTATTATTATATTATTTAGTTCACGGTCACTTTTAGAGAATGATTTCCCCAAATTTGAAAGTGTTTTACATGGGATCATGAGCTTGGCGGACTATCCAAATAGAATTCCTAAATGATCCATGGTGGAAGCGCTTCTGGGAGATGCGAGTTAGGTTGAAATAGGTAAGGGATCATTCTGTGTAAACCAGGGTTTCGACAAACCCTAGAAAGGTCAGCAAGCAGAAGGGGGACCCGAAATTTTGAATACACCCGAAATTTTGGGTGGTGTTGTAGCGACTACAACAAGCTCGTTCATGGACTGTATGAAGTGGTGTTCTAAGAGAGGTGAACTATACATCGATATTCCTAAGCCATTTCACTGTAAACCTTGGTGTGCACATAATAATTGGATATTTCAAGAGTAGAGGTGATCTAAAAATGAAACTATTTGTATCTGCTATTCAAAGTATTCATTTCCATTTAATTAAGAGTGAAAAGTGTTTGACATGTCTTGCAAATTAAACAAAGTTTTTTTGGTAACTGTTTTTGAGTTTATGTGTGAGGGAATGTTAATTAAAATTACTGTTTAACATCTTGAATCTGAAATACACATCATAATAACTTCAGCATAACAACACATCAACATGATGAGGCATTTCACCCCTCCTGGGCTACATCTGTCGGGTCCAAGGCTCCCAGTGGGCATGTCCTTGATATATTATGATGCGCAAATTGGTTTTGCAGTGAGAAAGAAGCCTAAACAAGCTGAAAAATATGTGAAAATGGATTCAAAAGATAGAAATAAGCTAAGTATGGTTTTTATTTCACCTCAAACAGTGAATTGTAGCCCAATGCAGCTCCATTTCCCTCATGGCCCCGATGGCTCTCAAAGCTTCCCTGAAGCAAAAATGGCTGAAATGCACCTCTGTTAGCTTTGTAACCTATTCCAATGGCTCCATAATGCTCAGAATACTCAAAATTGACTAAAATTTTGTTTAATTTGGTCGAATATGGTAAAATTTATGATCCAAATAGTATTTTTCCCAGTGGCACTAGAAATCTTCCACTAAAATTGGCTAACTCCAGTTAGCTCCACCAGAAAAGGCGGAATATCCAAATTATAGGAACTGCACGCTAAATAAGGTAGAGACATAAAGTTTAACTATCAGTTTGATGGACATGTTCACATGCGGATTTCTCGTACGGTTAGTTTAACTAGCAGATAAGGCCGAAGTTGTGTCCTTGGACACCACCTACTGGTCATATGGTTGGGGCTAGCACCTGAGTGCTTAACCAAAATTTTTCTGTTGTTGAATTGGCTTAAGCCACGGTTCCGCATGGCGGTCATGAGCATTATTTCTTTAGCCCTGGGGGCTTACTCTTAACTCCGTCGGCTTCAACAACAAACAACACGGTGACGACCCGACTGCTGACCCTTTCATGTGTAAGTCAGGTCGACCTCTACCCAACTAACCCTTTTGCATTCACTTTGCACGAGGCCACTATGGGATGACCCATGAACGTTCAGTTTGGGTCGTGCCCGTCTGACCTGAATGCGTTCAGCTCAGGTCGGTCTGCTCACCAACACCATTTTTAAAACAGACTTGAACCTTTGGCCTGGGGCATAAAAAATGAAATTTTTTGCCATAATTTTTTTTCTTGAAGATGAAAAATTTTTTGAGTTCAAAGGTCTTGTTTTCAAGCTTATTGGGCATTTTAAAACTTCAATATCTTCCTCATATGACATCGGATTTGGGTCCCGTTCATGGCGCCAGAATCACAGCGACGAGGCCTATATGGTCGTTAATTTTGCAACCAATTCTGAGCAGTTACAATTTTGAGCATTTTTTTCCTCTTGGACATGATCACCTGATCACACCTCCCCATTGGGAAGCTTTTGGACCCCAAAAGCCTTCAAATACCTGTTAATAATATGAGGGTATAGATCCCTCACCTTTTACACCTCAATTCACTTTTCCTTACTCGGTTTTCTGCCTTTAAGACCAACTCGAACATAATCAACATTTCCCCTCCTCGAAGTGCATGTCCTTCTGTCAAGGATAGCATCCTCTTTCAACTCATCAAAAAATTCTGGCAAGAAATCCTCTATGGATGGCAGCTGGATTTCCCTTTCATAATCAACAATTAAAGGAGTGTTATAGGATAAAATGCTTGGGTTGCTGGTTATCGTATATCCCCCTCAAGGCTTTCCGGTGCCCGAGGCAGACATTAAGATTAGCTGTATAGTTCACAAAGATGGCATATACATGTTCATATTAACTTAAAACAACTTGATAGAATAAGATAGAATATTACCTCTTTAATGATCTTGGATTCCCTTGGAAAGCATTAGGAAGTGAAGCAGAGGTTCTCCTTCACCAGCTCCAAATCTTGGCCCTGCAATCAATTAAAGCACCCGTGTAATTTCTAACATAACATACATTTCCTATAAAGTAAGCCAATATATAATCAACATTTAAACTATGCCCATATAAGCCATTCATCTCATGCTATATAAGTGATTAAATAATTTTGACAATATCAACGCATAGAATGGAAAAAACAGATACAGTTCTATTGATTTATAAAAAGGAGGATTACAACCGTCGGTTTTACCAAGCCCTCCTCAGCCTTCCAATCTCTCTATCTCTCAAAGTGGTGATTTCTTGATCAACAAGTTCTCAATCAACCTCTTTGACCTTTGACCTTCACCCTACAACAATGATCTCTACTTCACAAGTATTCAAAAACTTTGACAATCCTTCGACCTTGAACCAAAAGCCTTCAACTCCATTTTATAGGAGATGGAGAGAGAAATCATTGCCCTTCTCTTTCCACCAGTTCTAAATAGAAAAAACCAAGATGTTTCCCCAACCTCCATGCTTTTTCCTTCTTTTAGAGTTCAGTTGTTTATGGCAAGGCCCAATAAGAGATTAGTGCTTTGCAGTTTCCTTTTGTTACTGACTCTCTTGTGAGAAAAAGTTGGAGATTCAAGTCATTCTCCGCAGGTTTTTCCCGTTTCAATCTTAAAACACGGGTAACTCTGCCCTCTAGTGTAAACAGAGTGTTTCCCTAGCTACTAAAGCGGCCCATTCACTGATCAGCTGCGTTATAACGCTCTTATGTTGTTATAGTGAGGCGTTACCTTGGCATAAATAGGTTTAATTTAGGTCCTTGTATTCCTTCCATATTTATCTTCTCCTCTGAGCTGATGAGGAGGTATTTTGACCTGTAATAGATGCCCCCTAAAGTGTGAGGTCAGAGACGAAGACGATGGCCGAAATACTTTACAATCTGTGTAGTAGAGATAAAGAGATTGAAAGACTGAGGAAAACCTGAAACAACAACATATGTCAGAAAATATAGTATCTGCCTTGAGTCTGGCATTCCCATGCTCAGTAGCTTAAACAACATGATTTATCTATAATAGAGATATGAAGAATCTGTCCACTGATAAGCACAATGTGGAAGTGTCTGTCATAACAGGATCAGGCTGAAGAAGCTATCTCCATAAACAATATCACAACTTGGGGAAGGGAACACAAATTTAATGATGTAACCTTTTCCCCAAGGTCTTGACT
This sequence comes from Pinus albicaulis, assembly GCA_034641835.2. Taxonomy (NCBI): domain Eukaryota; kingdom Viridiplantae; phylum Streptophyta; class Pinopsida; order Pinales; family Pinaceae; genus Pinus; species Pinus albicaulis. The sequence goes on from CM076576.1 coordinate 927,726,322, forward strand.
GCCAATTCACTTAAACTGCATATTTCTCAACATGTGAATGAAGGAGATGTCATCGAACATGTGAGAAATCGTCTGATTACCAGTCGATGATGAAAACTGTTAATAGACGCGAAGGTGGCCACCGATAATGATGATGGTCCCTAAGATGCATAGTACAATCTAGCGAGTGCGAATAAAATGAGTTGAAGTCGAACACTCATAGAATCATTCGACCAAGAGCCAATGATGAAGACTCCTGATCAAACAAAAGACTACCTACCACTGATGTCTGCAAGTATCCGGGTACTGATGGTTTTCTAGATCAACTTCTTAGATAAGATGTTAAAGTCGATAGGAAGAGATCTGTTGAAAGGTAGGCACTGAGGTGTCCTACATCAGTCAACACGAAACGGAAACCCATTGATTTTGTTTATGATTGAGATAATGAAGAGTAAATGGGGATGTCAGACGACAAATAATTTCTGGCATAATGAGCGGTTTGGTTGATAACAGGAGCAGTAGATAGCGAGATCTACTTGAACAATAGAAGGCACTGTAACAGGGTACTAGGCAGCTGAGGCTTAATGAACACCAAAGAGTGTGTTAGGATTTTACCGGTGTAGGGACATTGGGAGATGAAGGCTAATACTCATAGATGGTAGGGTTCGGCTTACTGCAAAAGAGTTTTCTGGGAAGTGCCATGTTCAATATTTTTGCTACCAAATTGACCTTTCTGAAATGTAACAGAGGTAGTATCCATTTTGTCCATATTTTTCCCTGTATGATTAAGTTTAACGAGTCCAGACGAGTAAACTCGATGAATTTTTCATATTTACAGAGTCTGAAAAATATCATAAAAGACAACTCCGTGCCCCGTCTAATTAGGTTTAACGAGTCCAGACGAGTAAACTCGGTGAATTTTTCATGTTTAGAGAGTCTGAAAAAATATCGTAAAAGACGACTCCATTGGGGTACCTTTGTCATGTCTTGATAACCAGGCACGGCAAAGGGAGAATAGTAAGCCCGAAACAGTTCATTTTCCGTGAGTTAGTCCATCAAAGCTAGAAAAGTGAGAAATCTATGTTCGATGGACGTCTACCTCATTTTGTTATGAGTACGAGGAGACGGAGTAAACTTAGTACTCTTTGTGAAATTTTAACGAGTCCAACAAAGAAAAACTCAGTGCCCTCCATGAAATTTTAATGAGTCACGTGGAGAAAACTCGATTACTTTTTCATTTTAAAGAGCTTTGAAAAAGAGGAAAAGAATGGCTCCTTACTCTCTATCGTGGTAGTTTAGTGAGCCCAACAAAGTCAACTCGGGATTTTTTCAGTTTTATGAGCGAGAAAAAGGACCCTAAAAAGAAAGCTCAGTGCTTCTTCATATTAGTTTTAACGAGTCTGAAGAAGAGAACTCTAGGTTTTTCGGATTAACGAGCAAGAAAAAGACTATAAAAAGAACGCTCAATATCAACTTCGTATAAGTTTAACGAGTCCGAAGAACGGAACTCGAGGTTTTTCGGATTAATGAGCAAGAAAAATACCATAAAAAGAATGCTCGAAGATTCTTCGTGTAAGTTTAACGAGCCCGAAGAACAGGACTCGAGATTTTTTGGATTAACGAGCAAGAAAAATGCCATAAAAAGAATGCTCGGAATTTCTTGATCTCTTTCTCGTCAATAGAAGGATCTATGTCGGGAATTTTCTTGTAATACCAAGCAAACACATCGTGGATTTCCTTGAAAAGGGATGTGAAGCGCGCAATTTCCTCGAGATTGCAATCTGCTCCAATCTGAATATTTTCCACGATACCCGTTTTGATCGAGATATCAATGAGCATTGTCTTAGAAATATTACCCATGTTCCCTTCTGAATCGATAGTTTGAACAGTCGTGTAAGTGGAGGGAACCATCTCAGGTGGGTCAAAGGATGGGATTTCAGTTTTTATCACGTTCGATTCGATCATCGAAGCGCGATGGTGAAACTCTCCCCAAGGTCGTTCTTCTAGAGACATGATCTCTCGAATAGCTTCGTTTGTGGGCAAGACTTTATTGAGGAGATCCTTAAAGAGAACTGTGATGGGTGGGAGGTTTGTACCTTTGGTCGAAACCATAGTAGTGGAGGGTTCAAATGTGATTTGGATGGCTTGGTAAGCCAACTCGGCCGGCAAGAGCGGCATCTGATCTCCGTAAGAGTCAATGTCTGAAGGTGCCGGGATGATCCATGGGTCGATAGAGCCATCCAAAGTGGTGGATATCATTGCAACCGTGTTTGGGATCTGTGGTGGCAGGAGAGGAAAACAACCTAGTAGGGAATATGCCTTCAGAAGACTGGTACTGATACTGACGTAAGAGTCAAAAGAGTTAGGGGTACAGTGCTACTTGGTAACATGGCATAATCAAGGGTGCAGAAGGATAACTGATCCACTGTGACTATTTTCCCATCCAATGGAAAAAGGATGAGTCGGAATACCGAAGAAACAATGGCAATCATGGCATAAGACCAAATTTGCCCAAGCAATATATTATAGTCGAGATGGCGCTCTACGACTTCAACGTCCATGGTTACCGTTTTCCCACTCAGAGTGATGGGAAATCTAGCAAGGTATCCTTTTGGGAGGAACGTGTGGCCATCTAAAGCTTTGAGGGAATTCAACGACGGTGTTAAGGTAGGAGAACCTAAATTGAGCCAGCAAGCTTGTGACATAACGCAGGTCAAAGCACCTTCGTCTATGACAGTGCGATGGATTGGTCTCCCTTTCAACACAACCTGCACCTGGAATGCGAGTTGGTGTGAGAGGCGAGGTTTAGATTTTTCCATATCAAAGATAGCTAGCATGGAATCCTGGGGGTCTATTCCACCAATGGCCGAAAGCAAGGCTTTCCTTTGTGCTGGACAGGTTTGTAATACTTCGAGAGCAGACATAGCTGACGGTGCCTGTGCCAAATCTTCTATAATGTTGTAGTTTTGGGCTTCACGTGCAGAGGTGTTATGAATCGTGTGTCAAAGTGTCCCTTTGGGGGGACGAATCACGGGGTCAGCAGTAGGCCGTTCGATATGCAAATCGTTGGGCAGGGGTGGATTTGAACTAGTACTAGGTTCCTAAGCATCTATGGTAGGATTTCCATAAAGCTTGGCTCTTGTTTGAAGTTCAACACTCTCAATGCCATAAATGGTGGATGGTCCTTCGCCAGAAGGATGTGAGCCACCATTGCCCCGTTGATGGGGTTGTGCCGGATTGTCAACCATGTTTTGATGTTGATGTTGTTGATTAGGGAAAGGATTATGAATAACGACAGGTGTTCGCCCAGAATCCTTGTTTGCAATAAAATCGGTGCATTCCTGCAGCCGAGGACATTTGTATGTCAAGTGGTCCTCCGCACAGATCTTGCAAGGAAATTTCATGGGTTTATCCTTCCCTTTGTCATTTTTGGCAGCGTTTTTCTAATTATGGTTATTCTGATTGTCCGAATGCTCTTCTGAAGAATATTTCTTTTTCTTGTTCTTCTTATTTTTCCCACTAGGTTTTTGTGAATTTTTCACAGAATTTACCTCAGCGGTAGGAAGAGTAGTCGTTTGGTGAGGGGCAGTGGCAGCCGAAGATGGCTGGGAGGCTTGCCCTCGAGACTGTTTTGTGGCTACACTAGAGATCGTGCCAACGAGACCGTCGGCATGAGCTTCGGTTTTCTGAGTAGCCGGAGGATTTGGGTTACCAGGGGCATTGGGGAGAAAATCATATAGCGTGCCAGATTGTGAATAGATTAAATCCAAATGTTGGGCACGAAGAATGCATTGATCTTCTATAACCACAGCGGAAAGGCCAATGTCTTTAGAGATGTGGGGTAAGAGAGACTTACAAAACCAATTAGCTAAGAGATGATCCGGGATTAGCGCTTTGACTAGCCTCCTCCTACGTCTCCATTCATGAATGTGATCGGAGATGTGGGTGGTGGTGTCTTGGCACAACGAGGTTAACAGTTCTGTTCCAGTTTCAAATCTGATTGGTAGTTGGAAGTTCTTTAGAAACTCTGTCGCTAAAGCGCCAAAAGTGTTGATGGCAGCACGTGGCAATTCAATATACCACTTGGAAGCATTTCCTGTAAGGGTGCGGGGAAATAGTCGAAGCCGGACACTATCATCCACCATGGAATTGGATATAGACCATAGATGAAAGGTAGTGATGTGTGCGGCTGGGTTGTCCCCTTATTTCCCATCGAACTTTTGGATGTCAAAAGGAATCTTGTGCGGTACTGGAGGCCAAAGTGGGTTGTGATTGATGGGATCATTAGTCAGTTTATGGATGTCGGGGATGTACAGAGCTGCCAAAAATGGCAATTGTGGATTTTCCCCCGAATCTAACCAAGGAAGTATGGGCTGACTACTTAGACCATAGGGTCCACCCATCAATGTGTTACCAGGAGGATAAGTAGGACTTTGATAAAAAATTTCTATAGGTGGAGGGGTAGGGACATATGGTTGCTGTCCATAGGGCATATTGTATTGCGGGGCGAATGGTTGGTTGCCCCCAGTATAAAAGTGCCCTCCCATTCCAGATGGAGGTTGGGGTGGGTTAGTCCATATGGATGCAATAGAGTTTCCCGGAGGCATGCTACTACTTGCATAGTTCGGCAACGGCATAGACCCTACACCTATATTTGAACCACTTAAGGGAATAGTATTGACAATAGGTTGTCCTGTTTGTCCTAAGGATTACAGGGGAAGTGAAATGTTCCCTGCTACCTGCGTGATGGTGACACTGCCCCCTGGTATAGTGGCCAAGGGGTTTGAACTCAGCAAAGGGTTCCAACCGAAAGGGTCGCTAAAAGGAACCGAAGTAGTCACACTCACGGGAGGAGCAACCGTGGGTCCCAACGTGGTCAAGGTAGGAGTAGAACCCGAAGGATTTGGAGAGCTACTGACAGTTGTGATGATCGTAGGGTTGGGATTTGGTATATGTTGACTACTAGGGTTACCAAGTGAAGGCATAGAACTGACAACCGGCGGGGAGGATGGTGGCGAACCTGGAATGGTTGCCATTGGCATCGACCCTGTGGCTGTCGGTGGTGTAATGGATGTTTGTGCGGCCGAAGACATATCTTGGTGTGGTGGAATCTGAACTATTACAGGCCCCAACGGATCAGTGAGTGGAGGATTGTAATGAGGTATAACCCCTTCCGTGAAAGGGTCCTCTGGAAATTTTGTATGATATGAGGCTATGTGAAAATCAAGATTTGTCAAAGGAGACTACTCTTCCGCAGAAGGCATGGGTTCACCAAGGTTTTGTTCTTCCTCAATAGTCAGAGGAGGTAGACCTTGCTGTCGTCGAGACAGACGACATGGGTCATAGGACGCCACGATGACCTGTTTATTTTTAACAAATTTTAATAAATTGTGATGTATTATAAATTCTCAATGACAATAACCACACACCTAAAAAAGAAAAAAGGACTCTCTAAAATCAATCAGCAAGCAGCCAGAATAGGGTGCCCTATCTGAGTACTACCATTTTCTGGTGATGAAATCCAGTATCACAATAGTATATAGAGAGGGTTGGTCGAAAGTACAGTTACGGTCACTCTAGAGCTTCACCCGAACCTTAGACGATAGGTGTAAGCACTCTTGTGAAGACGAGTACCCTCCTAAAGACCGAAGATAGAGTGGGTCTGTATGTTTTAGGTACTAGGACAGCCCGTCCCAGTCACCTTGTTTAATTCCATAAAAATTATGGCCACTAAAGATACCTCAAATCACAGACATCATCAGGGGGGTCCACGGTCAAGGACAGCATGCTATATGGGCAGAATACCTAGATCCCCGATCTAGTTTCGACATCCCCAAAGGGAACCCCAATATATAACACACCCACCGGATGCAGTCAAAGGTGGGCTACCTTCTTGTGCACCCAATTGTTGTCTCGCACTGAGCTCCAGTAAAGGAACGGTCCCGATAATATGAGTGCAGTAGGATTTCGCTCGTTAATGACTCTAGTTTCAAGTTTTGAGATCTTGGGTGATTTTCTCACTTTCCTAACCCAAGATCCTAGCCTGAACTACTGTTTGTTTGAGCTCAAAAAAGAGTAATGTGATTGATTTTATTATCGCTTGATTCTTAGTGTACTTGATTATTAGTCTTTCAGAGGGGGAGTGGACGTATGAAATGTAATGAGACTCTGACTCAAGAAACCATGCAAAATATGCTCTAAATGTTCAATTCAATGAAGATTATTTCTACAAGGAGAGGTTTCTTTTCAACATCCATGCACTAACATTCAAATTGCACAGTTCAAATTTAAATATTCAGACTTCTATCTACCTCTTTTTAACAATCTATGAAGTGAAATTTTCAGAATTAACTCAGTTAAATGCAGAAAAACCAAAAAAAAAAAAATTCTTCTCTAAAAAGTAAAATGATTTTGACACTAACTTTTCAAACAAGAGAAAACAAACAGAAATGCCAGCTTAGTAAACAAGCACCAGGATTCAGTCAAGGAGAGATACTGATGCCCAAAAAACTCTGCAACCAAAACACAATCACAGTAGTGAACATCAAATTTTGGCTGAGTAACGCACTGTCTCTGAGTAAAGAAAGCGTTAATCCAGAGACTAATGCACTGTATTTAAGCAGAGGCAGCGTTATAACACACTGGAAAACCCACAGAGGTAGCGTTAGCCAGGGTAAAGTTCTTCATATGGTTAAACAGAAACAAGATTGAACTCTGCGAGCTTTTGAAATGTCTACTAGGCATAAATACTGGTCGGAAGGGTCTGTGAATAGAGGAAAGAAGAAAGGAGGAAATAAATAGTCCGGAAACTAAGGGGAAACTCCCCAGCGGAGTCGCGAATTCTGCTATAGGGTAAAATTCTTGGGTTGTTGGTTATCGTATATCCCTCTCAGGGCTTTCCGGTGCCCAAGGCAGATAGTAAGATTAGCTGTATAGTTCACAAAGATGGCATATACATGTTCATATTAACTTAAAACAACTTGATAGAATAAGATAGAAGATTACCTCTTTAATGATCTTGGAGTCCCTTGGAAAGAATTAGGCAGCGAAGCAGAGGTTCTCCTTCACCAGCTCCAAATCTTGGCCCTGCAATCAATTAAAGCACCCGTGAAATTTCTAACATAACATACATTTCCTATCAATTAAGCCAATATATAATAAACATTTAAACTATGCCCATCTAAGCCATTCATCTCATGTTATATAAGTGATTAAATAATAATGACAATATCAACGCATAGAATGGACAAAACAGATACAGTTCTATTGATTTATAAAAAAGGAGTATTACAACCGTCGGTTGTACCAAGCCCTCCTCAGCCTTCCAATCTCTCTATCTCTCAAAGTGGTGATGTCTTGATCAACAAGTTCTCAATGAACCTCTTTGACCTTTGACCTTCACACTACAACAATGATCTCTACTTCACAAGTATTCAAAAACTTTGACAATCCTTCAACCTTGAACCAAGAGCCTTCAACTCCATTTTATAGGAGATGGAGAGAGCAATCATTGCCCTTCTCTTTCCACCAGTTCTGAATTGAAAAAACCAAGATGTTTCCCCAACCTCCATGCTTTTTCATTCTTTGAGAGTTCAGTTGTTTATGGCAAGGCCCAATAAGAGATTAGTGCTCTGCAGATTCCTTTTTGTACTGACTCTCTTGTGAGAAAAAGCTGGAGATTCAAATCATTCTCTACGGTTTTTTCCCATTTCAAACTTAAAACACGGGTAACACTGCCCTCTAGTGTAAATAGAACATTGCCCTAGCTACTAACGTGGCCCATTCATTGATCAACTACGTTATAATTCTCTTGTGTTATTATAGTGAGGCGTTACCTTGGCATAAATAGGTTTAATTTAGGTCCTTGTATTCCTTCCATATGTATCTTCTCCTTTGAGCTGATGAGGAGGTATTTTGACCTGTAACAAGGAGGTTCATATAAATGTAATTTTTCCACATTCACAACGGAATGCATTTGCATATATGAAGGAAAATCTAGTTGAAAAGCATTATTTCCAACTTGTTTAAGGATCTTGAATGGACCATAACGAATAGGCTTCAGATTTTTACCTTCTCCTTGCATTCTTTCCTTACTAATATGCAGCCATACCTCATCTCCTTGTTGAAACTTATGATCAAATCTATGTTTATCATGCCTCTCCTTGTACTTGCCTTGACTTTTTTCAAGTTGTTCTTAAACCTGTTGATGTATGAGTTGAATTCTTTCAATGAACATGCGAGCTTTGTCAATGTCACTATGCCCATCAATGGCCACATCCTTCTCAAGAATGAAATCTAAAGGTGACTTAGGCACATACCCAAAGCAAGCTTCAAAAGGTGAAATATTTGTAGAAGAGTGCTTGGCCCAGTTGTAAGCATGTTGAATGTAATGCAAGTGCTCATCCCAAAGCTTGGGATGCTTGCTGCAATAACCTCTCAAAATATGTACAATGGTTCTATTCACTACCTCTGTTTGGCCATATGTTTGCGGATGGAAAGTAGTACTCTTCTTCAACTTGGTGTCCATCATCTTCTATAGATTGGACCAAAAATTTCCAACAAATATGGAATCCCTGTCATTAACAATAGAAGTAGGAAAACCATAATGTAACCATATATGTTGAAAATATAAATCAGCATTTTTTTCAGCAGTTATAGATTTCTTACATGGCATAAGAATACACATCTTGCTGAATCTATCAACTACTACATAAAGATAATCATGTTGCTTTCTAGATAATGGTAGGCCTCCAACAAAATCCTTAGAAACACTTTCCCATGATCTAGAAGGTACCAGAAATGGCATATATAAACCAAGCTTCCTATTGCTAGGCTTTCTTGTAGCACATAATGAACAACCTCTAATGAAACATGAAACACTATCTACCATGCGAGGCCAATAACAATACCTTTGTAAATGTTCTATTGTTTTGCTTACCTCGAAATGTACAGCAATAAGAGAAGAATGAGCTTCTCTCATGATGCTTAGTCTCTCCCCCTGTGGTATACATAACTTTCCCATATGAAACAACAAATTATTATGCAAATTATAATCATTCTCCTCAACATGATTCCCTTCACTCAAGTTAGCAAACACATCCTTAAAATCAAAATCTGATGCATACTGTTCTATGTAGCTCTCATGTACAATAGAATCATTCTTAAGTAAAGTAGTAGCACTAATAATAGGCCTTGAAAGCATATCAACAAATTTATTGTAAATACCTTTCTTGTACATTATTACCAAGTGAAATTGTTTTAGGAAGCCCATCCATCTGAAATGTCGTGACTGCAACAATTTACTTTGTGACTGCAAGTACTGTAAAGGCTGATGGTCGGTATGAACAACTGTTTCTTTGCCCATAAAATAGTGTTTCCACTTTTTGACGTTTTGTATCAATGTATGCAACTCCTTATCATATGTAGGATAATTCACAACAACACCATTAAATGTCTCAAAATGAAATGTGATAGGCTTACCATGCTGTAAGAGAACTGCACCCATGGCGTAATCACTAACATCGGTCTAAATCTCGAATGGTTGTCTCAAGTTCAGTAATGAAAGGACTGAAGTTAAAATTATATTCTCTTTCAAAGACTCAAAAGCTTTCTGTCGCTTGCCTCCCCATTGGAAAGCACGCTTCACACTTGTCACTGCATGCATAGGAGCAGCTATGGAAGAGAAGTTAGAAATAAACTTCCTCCAATACTGAGCTGCACCCAAAAAACTTCTTACCTCTGTAATGGATTTGGGAGTAGGCCAATTCACAATGGCTTCTACCTTAGAAGGATCAATTCTCAAAGCACCTCATCCTACTATGTGTCCCAAATAAACCAAAGAAGTATTTCCAAATTCGCACTTTGACATTTTAAGAAACAACTGATTTTTCTTCAAAATATCAAGTACTTTCTTAACATGCATGATATTCTCTTCTCTAGTCTTGTTGAAAATTAAGATTTCATCTAAGTAGACAATAACAAAATCATCAAGAAAATGACATAAGACAGATCATCCATTACCCGCATGAAAGTTGCAGGTGCATTGCATAAACCAAACGGCATAACAAGCCACTCAAAGAGTCGTTGTTTGGTTTTAAATGTTGTCTTCTAAATGTCACTTTCTGCAATTCTAACTTGATGATAACCACTACGTAAGTCTAACTTAGTGAAATATTTAGCATCTTTCAGCTGATCTAACAAATCATCTATCCTTGGGAGTGGGTAACGATTCTTTACCGTTATCTTGTTCAATGCCCTGAAGTCCACACACATGCGCCAAGTTCCATCTTTCTTTGGAATCAGCACTATTGGTGACCCACATGGCGAAGTACGTGGTCTTATGAATCCTTTTTCCAACAAGTATTTAATTTTCCTCTTGATTTCAGCATTCTCCGTGATAGACATGTGGTACATGCCTATGTTAGGAAGAGGACAATCTTGATGTAAATGGATTTCATACTAAATCTCCCTTTTAGGAGGTAAACCTGTCATTTCCTGGAACATCTCATGATGTGCATCAACTACATCATATAAATCTGATTTAAGCTTGGAATCAAAATTTTCAAATGACTCATGATTCACATCAAACTTGGGCTTAACCATAAGAAGTACAAAACTCTTACTAGAATTCACTAGCTTTTTTACATGTCTCGCATTTACCATCGCTATATTTTCCTTCCTATGATGTGCTCTGACAATGAACTCCTTGCCATCTTTAAAGAGATGATACTTATTGTCATGGAGATGTAAGATCGCTTTCTTGTCGAATAGGTAAGGACTTCCCAAAACAATTCTTGATATATCAAGTGGTACTACATCAAGTTCAACTGTGTCAATAAAGTGTGCAGTAATTGTGAATCGCAATATGCACTTTCTTGAGACTTGTAAGTTTGCATCCTTGCATATCCACCCAAGTGGATAAGGCTTTGGATGTGGAATGGCCTCAAGATTAATTTGTTTGACCAAGTCTTCTGATATGAGATTTTCTTGTGACCCACTGTCAAACAGTGTGTCTATTTTTGTAAGTTTTGAGACTACCCTCACATGGAACAATTCAATTCTTTCTTCCTCATTTGGAGCTTGTACATGATAGTTTGAAGTATCAGTGCTTGGCTTAGTTTCAGTTTCCTTTCCCTTCATACTTTTCAAACCCATGGCTGCAATTTTGGTTTCGTCACCTAAATCATCACGTAAGTCTTGTGGTGTAGTTGTAGTAGCTGCAGTTTTCTTATTTCCTTTGTTTTTATTAAACTGAGTTCTTTTTTCAAGATGTAATTTCCAACCGTTTTTCTCTTCATGGCCTTCTCTTGAACCATGTTTACATATCACTTTCTCACCCTCTTGTTTGACAGATGCATTCTTTTTTCATTTTCCCTCAAAGGTTTTATCTTGGTTTTTCCCCTTAAAAGGCTTGTTTCTACCCTCATCAAAAGTGTTTTTCCCTCTAGCCTCTAAATTCATAGCTCGTACACAAACTTCGTCTATACTAGTAGGATTGAACATAAGGATAGTATGTTTAAGTTAGCTGTGAAAACCACCTATATATTTCAACAAAGTATCTTGACTTTGTAATTCTACCCCTAATAAGAGTGCTCTTCTCCTAATCTCTTGGGTGTAGTCTTGTACATTTTTTCCCTTAAGCTGTCTGAAGTTTTTCCAGTTCATGATAGACTTTTGTAAATGAGCTAATGGATAAAATTTATTTTTAATTGCATAAATAAATTCAGCCCATGATAAAGTGATCTTACCATGTTTTTTAATCTCATCCTTGTTCTTGGCTTCCCACCATACCAATGCTGCTCCATCCATTCTCAAAGAGGCTAACTATATCTTGGTGTTGTCATCATGAAGGTTCTATATCCTCAAGTAAACTTCCAACTATCTGATCCAATTGTCAAATTTCTCTGCTTTGACTTCATCGTTAAACATAGGAAACTCAAATTTGACATCAAGCTTTAAAAATGGACTTTTACCAGTAATTTTAGACTTGTGAGATTGATTCACCAAAGTTGAGGATCACGATGTAGAGGAAGAGGATGAAGATGGGGATGGTGAATCACCATTTCCTCCGTGTCCTTTCTTTGACTTGGCATCACTTTTCTTTCCTCCTGAAGAACCCTCTCCTTCTTTCTGGTTTTTGGACCCTTCTCTAACAAGCTTATCATTCCTTTCTTGGTAGAGTATCCTCACCATCTCCGTCATATCCAAGAAAGCCTTTCAGAACACCCATTCCTCTTCTTTAGGATCCATAACTTCAGGAGCTTCTCCCTCTCTTGAAGACATGCTTGAAGCTGCTTCTATGGCTCTTGGAGGTGGTTCTCTGACCCTTCTTGTTTGTGGATTAATTTTTACACTAACCAAATGTCCTTCACCTCTCTTGAGTTTAAGCCTAGTAAGCATCAAAACTTGCAAACAATCAACTATATCTTTGCACAAAACAAATGCCGAGTAAAACTCTAGCTCCTAAGACTCAAATCCTTAGCTCTGATACCATTTGATCTAAAAATGAAACTATTTGTATCTGCTATTCAAAGTATTCATTTCCATTTAATTAAGTGTGCAAAGTGTTTGAAATGTCTTGCAAATTAAACAAAGTGTTTTTGGTAACTATTTTTGAGTTTATGTGTGAGGGAATGTTAATTAAAATTATTGTTTAACATCTTGAATCTGAAATACACAGCAGAATAACTTCACCATAACAACACATCAACATGATGAGGCAGTTCACCCCTCCTGGGCTACATCTGCCGGGTCCAAGGCTCCCAATGGGCATGTCCTTGATATATTATGATGCTCAAATTGTATTTACAGTGAGAAAGAAGCCTAAACAGGCTGAAATAACTGTGAAAATGGATTCAGAAGACAGAAATAAGCTAAGTATGGCTTTTATTTCACCTCAAACAGTGAAGTGTAGCCCAATGCAGCTCCATTTCCCTCATGGCCTTGATGGCTCTCCAAGCTTCCTTGAAGCAAAAATGGCTGAAAAACACCTATGTTGGCTCTTCAGCCTATTCCAATGGCTCCACAATGCTCATAATACTCAAAATTGACTAAAATTTTGTCTAATTTGGTCGAATATGGTGAAAGTTATGATCCAAACAGTATTTTTCCCAGTGGCACTAGAAATCCTCCACTAAATTTGGCTAACTCCAGTTAGATCCACCAGAAAAGGCGGAATATCCGAATTATCAGAATCGCACGCTAAATAAGGCGGAGACATAAATTTTAACTGTCAGTTTGAGTTCACATGCGGATTTCTCGGACAGTTAGTTTAACTGGCGCATAAGGCCGAAGCCACGCCCTTGGACACCGCCTGCTGGTCTTATGGTTGGGGCTAGCACCTGAGTTCTTAACCCAGATTTTTCCATCGTTGAATTGGCTTAAGCCACAGTTCCGCATGACGGCCACGAGAGTTATTTCTTTAGCCCCGGGGGCTTACTCTTAACTCTGTTGACTTCAACAACAAACAACACGGCGACGACCCGACTGCTGACCCTTTCACGTGGGGGTCAAGTCGACCTCCGCCCAACTGACCCTTTTGTGTTCACTTTGCATGAGGCTACTATGGGATGACCCATGAATGTTCGGGTCGGGTCATGCCCGACTGACCCAAATGCGTTCAGCTCGGGTCGGTCTGCCCACCAACAACATTTTTAAAATAGACTTGAACCTTTGGCATGGGGCCACATGGTAGCCTCCGGGCAGGCCACGTGGCACCCACTGATAGGCCATCATAAAACCATAAAAATGAAAATTTTTGCCATAATTTTTTTTTTTGAAGATGAAAAAATTTCTGAGTTCAAAGGTCATGTTTTGAATGTTATTGGGCATTTTAAAACTTCAATATCTTCCTCATACGACATCGGATTTGGGTCCCGTTCACGGCACCAGAATTGCAGCGATGAGGCCTATCCAGTCATTTAGTTTGCAACCAATTCTGAGCAGTTCCAATCTTGAGCATTTTTTTCCTCTTGGACATGATCACCTAATCAAGAGGTGTGCTCTAAATAAGGTGGTGGTGAAAATTATCCAGTGGTTGAGTGGTATGGAGGCAAACAGACAACCGTCAAGGGACTTATCACTTAGATTGAGACCACATCCAATCAACTACCCGGCGGGATTTTTTGATGGGGTGTCACAACATGGCCTTTGTGGATGTGGGGCATGGTTGAAACTGAACCCAAAGTGTCATTACAAGTTATATTGGAACGTAGGTCTAGGCACTAACTCCAGAGCGAAGTTGTTGGCCTTATGGGGGCTTCTATGGTTTTCCAGACATCTTTGTATTGAAAATTTGTCTATCTATGGAGACTCTCAAATTTTCATTGATCATATGAACCACCGGACCAATTTTGCACCTCCTCAATAGTCCACATGGCCGGAGCATATTTATGATCTCCGAGGTTCTTTCATGGATATCAATTTTTAACATGTTTACATGGAAAAGAACGAGGTTGTAGATAGACTATCTAAAAGTGGATTACAAGTTTCTTTCTGACATATGTTCTACAAAATGGTTGATTTTGAGGGCACTAATGTGAATGGTGTTGTGACATTGCACTAATGACACTGTTTTGGAAACAGAACACAGGTAAATTGGGTTGAACATCTTTTTGGTAGCCATATAATGTGATCTTGTGATGTGGGTTGTACATATTTATGCTTATGTGCTCTTATCGAAGAAGGTGGAATGGAACACATGTCTACTGGGCCGATACATTTTGGTCAGGACATTGCAAAGTTGCGTGATGGAGAACCTTTTTGGTTTTTTTTTTTTGGAAATGATTAGATTCTATTAGTGAAAATCATTGTAAATCTTGAGAAAATGGCTGGCTGATCCACTGTAAACAAACATGAATTTTGGTATATAGTTTTGGATACAATTTAGAAAAATGCACTGGTACAAAATATAAACCACGTTGTTTTTTTATTAAAAAAAAAACCAATAATATATGATATCTATATAGAAAGAACATAGAGAATCCGTTAACAAGTGAAATGGTTAATATAAAAATTCTTTGATTTTCATCCTTGTCAATTACTACCAAAGCTAAAGTGCTTAAAAAATATTTCCATAATATTATCTTCAAGTTAATGGAAGTCCCCACCCAGCTACAAGAAAATGGAGGACACAGAAATCAAAAGCAAATGGAGGACACATAAATCAAAAGCATAGATATTTTAACTTTTATTAATGTAAACCACGAGATTAATAAACTGCAAGTACTACAAGAAGAATATATTCTCGAACAAGGTCGAGAATAGATTGTGCATGTTATGTACACTCTTACAATCTGCAACAATTACAGTTCTACTCTTTCATGAACAACATTTATGCTCTTAACATTCTCCGTTGATGATTTCCATTAAATTTAATAACTACTCACGCATTTTATAACTATTTTTCATGAACTATTTATAATGTTCATTGGCTTGTGATCAATATTATTCAAAATGAGTAATATATACTTTAATTATATTAATAAATGTGATTGATATAAGTCAATACAATTGATAAATTCATTCAAATAATATCATTTTTTATTTAAATAGTAATTTTAAAATTATATTAAATAAATATGAAAAATAAACATATATTCATATACTTTCATAATTATATTAAATAAATATAAATTTAAAAATATAAACTACTTAAAATTTTAAAATACCATTTATTGAAATAAAAAAGATCAAATGTCCTAATATATTTCATTTATGACCCTAATATGAAGATTTAGATTTAAAAAACAAAAAATACAATTTTCAATAAAAAGAGGCCTACCCACTTAATTATTTCCATCCTACAAACAAATGAACCCCAAAAAATGTAATATATCCACTTAATTATTTCCATCCTACAAACAAATGAACCCCACAAAAATTAATAATTAACTTGCTACATACAGTATTTAATATTTACTTGTCTTTCATCATCTCTAAACTGTTTTTATTTGTACACATGATGTACAAAGAAGCCCAAAACATTGAATAAGTAAAATAAAAATTCGCGTATTAGAAATCACTCAATAAAAAAGGCATAATTTTACTTTAAAGGCCAGAATTAATCTCTGATATGTCCTCATCGGTTGTTCACGTAATGTTTGTCTCTAATTTAGAAACATGAGAATTTATGAGACATTTCCATGATTAAAAGCCTTTGCAGATCGAGTGATGACCTGCTTCGGCATGTTTGTGCAATCTCTCATAATCTGAGAAACGTTCTTAGGAGGTTTTTTTCAAACCGTTATTTTATTATTATTCAATCTCAATTTCTTCCAATAATCAAATGTTTAAACTACGAATATTGAGAATTTTACTTTACAATTTTATAGTTTTAATCAAACTAGCAATTTAAATATAGATTAATAAATAATAATGAATTATTTTTTTTAAAGCTAGTTTTTTTATTAAGAAATAGATTATATCATTAAAATTATACTAGTTTCATTGTTATTTACATGAGAAAAAATTAATTGTGTTGTCCAAAACAGAAAATGCTTTGATGACCCAAAAAACAATAGATTGAAAACACAATAGGTAATCATAAGAGTGAGATGAGGTTACTACAGCATGGTTTTTCGGTATAATGCATGGGGTATCAGAAGCTAGAATTCGCATTGTATGTGCTTCTCCATGTGTGTCAGGAAAGCATCCATGTGATCAAGGTTATCTTGCATTCTCTATTTGTTCCTTTGCATATCATTGAGAAAAGACATGATTTCATTCTTATTATCATGCTTTTCCTTGAGAACTTGCCCCAGTGAAGTCTTTAGCTGCCAATGAAGAGTGACCGAATGCATGTACTAATTTTTCCTTCCCATGGTGTGCCGAAGGTTTGGGAGGTAATGAGAAAATTCACCTATGCACTTATAATTTGAAAAGGTCTACCTTTCCATGCGAGTGTAATTCTTTCAAGCCTCTGAATGTCAGCCTATGTGTTGAGAGAAGTTGAATCCTAGTAAGCAACGATTTCCTCTTGGGTTTTAGCCTTGAAGCAAGGCCTACTAGTTTGATCGTGCCTCCCAATGCCTCGTCAACTACGACCACGCCATTGTGGAATGGTGAGAAAGAATATCCACCAAATGTTACAGTCCCCAAGAAGATCGCGAGTGTCATCCCCCCGTAACCCAGACCTATCAAACTTTGTAGGGGCTAATTGAGTAGTTCGACTATAAACATGGACCTCACACCCCCCCTTTCCACAATCCCAGAGAGAAAATAAACCTCTTTAACACCTATAGTGGGAATAAAAGGACACAAAGTGATTCCAAGAAGCCAATTCCATACCCATGAGAAAGCAAAGAATAGGAGAGGGTGATAAGAGGCATGCAGCATGTTAGCCCCCTATGAATTTTTTGACAAGCAAACAGGGGGCTAGATTGTTTTTCGAGCCCTCAAGGAATGCATTTCCTCTGAAAACACATCATCTTTGAAGCCTCCTTCTACCTTTGTCCTTTGATAAATCCTCACTGTTGTTTCCAATTTTAAAGCCTCTCTGTTTGTAAAGAAGAATGCCCAAAAGGGCCTTTTCCCTCTTATTTCATTCCCACTAAACCCCTATTTTCATCATCTTGTTCACCTTCTGTAAAGTCCCCCAAATTCCCTTTTTAACCCTCTAAATCATCCCAAATCCCCTTTTAACCCGACAAATATCCTTTTTCTGGTTTAATAGCCCCTTATTCTCTCTACTGATTCCCTCTTTAACCTTAAAAATCCTCTTTTTTGGCTTAAAACCCCACTTTTTACTTTGTAACAGGATAAACCCCTTTTCGGCCAGCCCCCTTAACCACTTCCCCATATGTCCTGCGCCCAAGGCCAAGCGCTTAAGGCCTGGGCACTAATCGCAATCAGAAGAAACACCAGGAGCGCAATTTCTTTGTTAAAGTTTGGAATTCCACGATGCGAGGTCTTTTACACTATGGCCCGCAGGCGCATTCTCGACCGTCGATCTTTCAAAGATCCGACGGTCAACGCTTATTCCACGGCGTGCCTGTTTCCTCTCTCCTATCACCCTCCGATTACCCGAGAGTCGTCGATCTGTCTCCAGTTCAGACGGTGGTCATTCAATCGCACCATCGCAATCGCCCAACCCCGAATCGTTGGCCCTTCCGATTGTTGCGCCCCGATTGGATCTGAGCCGTCCATGTCGATTGATCCAACGGTCCAGATTCTTCCAGCTCTGCCCCGCTTTCCTGATTGGCCACCCTCCGATCCAATCATCACCGTCGATCTGAAGCTGATCCAACGGTCCAGAGCCAATCGCTTCATCACCCATCAAAGATTTGGCCTCATGCCTCCTTCGCTTTTGATTAGATCCTGACCATCCATCCTGTCTGATTTGAAGGCCAGGATTAAGCCCACTTTTGACTTTTCATCGTTTAACTGACCGCGCATCTCCCCTCATCGTGCTCCATCCTCAGCCGTCTGATCTTCCTGCTCCAGATCCAACGGCCCATAGCAATATCGCGTTCGTTTTGCATTTGAAGTTTAATAGCTCATATCTGCGTGATATGGGCGGTTTCAAAATGCCACGTGTCGCTCAGCGACTTATATCAGGTTTTTTGGGGCGAATTTTAAAACCGTGTTTCTGCAGCGCGATACCGGCGGTTTTCCTTCCCGAAACCGCTTTTCCTCCTTTGTCCCCACAACCTCCATATTTGATCATAGCCATCCATCTTAGCCAGATCTACGGCCTATATCACATTTCGCATTCTATTCATTTTTTTCATCGCGTGACCTCAGCACTACATCGAGTCATCGCAGCCGTCGATCTCCTCCCGAGAACTGACGATCCAAGTTAAATCGCCCTTCGCCCATGACCGGGTCCCACTATCAAACTCATTTCATATGTTTTACGTGCCATTTCCTTTGTATTTCGATTCAAAGGACCAAACCTTTGTTTTGCATTAACATTATATCATTCCGCTAACATTAAAACTTTAATGTTTTACATTAAGGTTTATTTCATTTTTGCTTGGCCTCCAAAGCCTTTCCATTGTTAAACCTCCACCGTCGATCATCACCTCCAAACCTTATCGGACGACCCACATGCATTCTACCACCAAACCTCCATCAGGGTAGATTTTCTCCGTTACACTGCATTTTTCCATCATTTCCTCCACTACAGCCATTGTTCCCACAGTTGCGCCACTATTCCTCCAGGCCTCCACAGCACTGCTTCCACCACCCCCTGGATTTTATAATTGGTTTATTTTATTGTGCAGGGATCCCAGGAGTGATGAATTCACTTTGTTTTCCATAATCGCATTCATTGTGATTCAGAAATACAGAGAGGCCATCACAACAGCAGCCAGTGTAACAGCAGAGACGGATTATATGGATTCGGACTTGTTAATTGCATATTTAGCACCTAATCCCATATTCAAAGAATTAAGGCGCAGTTTGAAGATTAAAGGAGCACATGAAACAAGCCATATCTGTGTATACATCATGCAAGACATTTTCTCAGACAGTACACTTCCGACAGAAGTCTCCATGCCTCCCCGAGCTCCCAAAGGCCATATCACTGACAGAAAGCTTCCAGAGACTGTTAGGATAGCAATAATGGAGGTATGGAAGCCCAGAAGACCTTTCAGTCACCTTACTTGCTTCACAAGACAGAACAGAGTGCCTTACAGCCAGAAAGGACTCCAAAGAAATACCAGAGGTCATATATCGACCTGACAGAGACTTCAAACCAGACTACAGAGTACAGCGCAGAGCTATTAAGCAGAGTGGGCATGGATACTTCCTCCACTCTATCTTGATGGATCCATTTAATTCATATCTACTTCCTCAGTTACTCAATCTCCTATAAGAACTCCCGAGAACATTTTGTAAGGTTGTTGTTTTTGTTGTAGTTGCAGTGGTAGGGATTCATTTGACTGTTAGAACAGTTTTGGGGAGGGTAGCTGAGTATTTTGTAATGTAGTAGGCTGGGAGGAGAAAGCTTGGACTATATTAGCCATTGAGCTCAGTGTATGTGACTGGTTTTTCACATCAATTAATCAAGTAAATTTCACAGGATCCTAGTCTATATTACGAGTGATGTTTCTCTTATTGCATTGTCTATTTAAATTATTCATGTTGTCCATTTATTCTCTGATAAGAATCAGTAAATCAGGGTTAAGATATACCCTCGCATGGTACCTTAATGCTCGCTTCTCTTCTTATCCTTGATGTTTTCCTGCTTATAGTGAATCTAAGGGAAAATTCATGTAATTTAACCAGTGTAGTAGCTGTTATTCACTGCTAGCTGATGTGTGAATCCTAGTTTGCTGCTTATGATGTTCTTGTTGGGTTTGAGCTGGAAGAATTGGGATACCGGGGATTTAGTGTGAGCCCTATCCACTGGGATCCTTTTCCAATAGATTGGCCTTCCTAAGATCCCTTGAACTGGTGTCAAATCATTGAAGGTTAAAATTCCTTCTCTGATCTCAGGCCTAGTTCTGTGTTAAAGTCTTAACTATATTTATCCTTTAAGAGTATGCCGAAGCAGATCTGGAGTTAGATGACCTCTGTTCTGATCTTAAGCTGCCCTTCGTGCCTCTCCTTTCACTCCTTATTGTTCCATTCCACCATCTATCTAGAAGATCCTTTAGTATAGATAACTTGCCCTATGGAAAATCTTGGCCAGTTGTATGCAAGTAATCTCCTTTCATGACTCCATAGCCCAATGGATGGCACATTCTTAACCTATCTTCTTTTACCGAAACATCCTGCTGCTTTGCTCCTTTACTTCCATGACCTTCTCAATCAATGATCTCATGACCAACCCAACAACCAACCAAATCATTTTAAAACCCCTCTTCGTGCTTCATACCTAGCCTAATACCTCATTTTGAGCTCCAAAGACATATCATTCTTTGCTTTATTGGAGAGATCCCTCTCCGGGTCCAGGAGGGCTAGATCCTAGGGCCCCAAAGTAGTTCTGATGTTGTCTGGTCTTTTGGTCTTGCCAATCTGGCCAAAACACTAGAACTCCAACATAATGGTGACTCCACTGGGGAACAACTCAAACCAGTGCCTTCAGATTGGTATTTCATTGCTGATGGTGGACAACACCCTGTTTCAAACATCTGAATTCATCCACCTGGTGACTCCACACTCTATAATTCCAAAAGACCTAATGACTCCACTGGTAGAAGACTTTGAACTGGTTGAGAAGATGCAGTGACCTTCTTTGCAGAAACATGGATCCAAATATGGACAGAGATGCAAATCTAGATGCTTTGGTAGACCAATTAAACCGAATAGCAAACATGTTTGGTGAAGTGATGGAAATGTATGTGGCTAATTTAAATGCAGATGTTGATTATTTAGAATAGCCCATGCATTTTCCAGAGCAAGGGCCACCTCCAGACCTAGACAATGAGCAAGACCTGTATGATGATCTGGGTCTGGAGTTTGCTCTTGCTCTAGAAAATTCTCAAGAAGAGGCTCAAGAAGATATCCAGCCTCCAGATCAGTTCGTACTGGAAGTTGAGGACTGTTTTTCTTCTGTTTGTGTTAAAAAATAAATTCCTCCGTTGACAGAAGAATAGATGGACCGAATATTAAACACGCAGTCCACCTTTGAAATCTCTTACAGAACTGATACATATCCAGAAAACTCCTCTGTGGATTAGAATGAAGAAAGACCTGCTGAGAGTTCGACATGTTTGATTGGTGACATTGCTTACAAATAGGATCTTCCTAGTTATGATCTGTTTGATGATGATTGTTTTCAAAGGGAAGCTGATCTTGCAGGACCATCATTAGTAGATTCATTGGAGGAAAATCAAGACCAGAAACTCCAGAGGGGCAATGAACCAAGTCAGCCTATCTATGACACTGATGAAGAAAGTTATGAAAGCCTAGTAATAGATGAAGATTCATGGAGTTTTCACTTTGTTACACCTCAGATCATCAGTGATGATTTTCATGTGATCGGAGACCAGCAGTCTTCCTTTTCAGAGAATGAGGAAGAAAGCAAAGAAGAGATTTTTGAGCATGATGAAAGAAAGGAGCCTTCTCTTGAAAAAGAAGAAGCAATGGAACATGTCCCTGCTAAAAAATACATTGATCTTTTCACGGAGCTCAGCCCATCAGAGCAAAATATATCGGAGCTCCAAGAGGACACAGCTGAAATATATGACGAGTCCTCCAGTTTAGAAAATTAAGAAGATGAAGGAGATTCTCTTTCTCAAGAGAGTCTTATTCTTGATCCGATGGAAGAAGGAGAAATCCTGGTTGAAGCTCGCCCGCCAAATATTCATAACCAGGTATCATTTCATGATCCTTATTTTTATTTCCTGCAAACATTTGAAGAAGGATCAAAGGTCTTTTTGAGCAGCATGTTGCAGACAGCAAGAAAATTTTTAAAGGCTGCTGTTGTGGAACAAAAAGAGTGGGAGTAGCCCTCCCTATCCAGCATGCTCAAGGAGATGAGCAAGGACCAGTCATGGGACCACTTGATGGATTGGTTGCATTGGAAGAGAATGTTTGTAAGCTAGACTTGTAAATATTCCAGTTATAGTAGGGTAGGTAGGGAAAGCTCAATAAAGCTCAGTCTGTGAGCAGTCAGTTAGTAGTTTTGAATTTCTGCAAAGTTTCAGTCCATGAGAAGTTTTTTCTTTGTGTCATGGCCCACAGCAAGCCAGATAGTCTAATCCTGGCTTGACTGTTTTTCAATTTATGTCTTAAAATGTAGAGAAGAAATCTGCTAGACAGTTTAATCCTAGCAGATGTAGTTTAGGTAGAGAAACTATGAGGCCAACAGTTTAATTTGGTCTCATGGAGTAATAAGGATAGAAATAGAATATTTTTATTTTTCCTGTTTGTAAAAAATTGATGATGCAAAGGGTCAGCTAGTCCAAATGCACCCAGAAGAAAAAATGTTAGGACTATAGTGGGTAGGTAGTTGATTGGGAGAATTTTTCTGCTGATATGATGTCTTCATGATTTGTGGCAGCTGATCCAATAAATAAAATGGCTGTGTAAAGTACCAGGCATCTGGCCTACTCCAAAGATCATTCTCTGAATTCTTGACTCCTTCAAGAAGAAGCCATCCCCATGTGGAGCCATTGTTAGCCCCCTATGAATTTTTTGACAAGCAAATAGGGGGCTAAATTGTTTTTCGAGCCCTCAAGGAAAGAATTTCCTCTGAAAACACATCATCCTTGAAGCCTCCTTGTGCTTTTGTCCTTTAATAAATCCTCACTGTTGTTTCAAGTTTTAAAGCCTCTCTGTTTGTAAAGAAGAATTCCCAAAAGGGCCTTTTCCCTCTTATTTCATTCCCACTAAACCCCTGTTTTTATCACCTTGTTCCCCTTCTGTAAAGTCCCCCAAATTCCCTTTTTAACCCTTAAATCATACCAAATCCCCTTTCAACCTGACAAATATCCTTTGTCTGGTTTAATAGCCCCTTATTCTCTCTACCGATTCCCTCTTTAACCTTAAAAATCCTCTTTTTTGGCTTAGAAACCCACTTTTTACTTTGTAACAGGCTAAGCCCCTTTTCGTCCAGCCCCCTTAACCACTTCCCCATATGCCCTACGCCCGAGACCAAGCACTTAAGGCCTGGGCACTAATCGCAATCGGAAGAATCACCGGGAGCGCAATTTCTTTGTTAAAGTTTATAATTCCCCAATGCGAGGTCCTTTACACTAGGGCCCGCGGGCACATTCTCGACCGTCGATCTTTCAAAGATCCGATGGTCAGCGCTTATCCCACGGCACACTCGTTTCCTCTCTCCTATCACCCTCTGATTACCCAAGAGTCATCGATTTGTCTCTAGATCAGACGGTGGTTGTTCAATCACCCAACCCCAAATCGTTGGCCCTTCCTATTGTCGCGCCTCGATTGGATCTGAGTCGTCCATCCCGATTGATCCAACGGTCCAGATTCTTCCTGCTCCGCCCCACTTTCCTGATTGGTCACCCTCTGATCCAATCGCCGCCATCGATCTAAAGCTGATCCGACGGTCCAGAGCCAATCGCTTCATCGCCCATCGAAGATTTGGCTTCTTGCCTCCTCCACTTCCGATTAGATCCTGACCGTCCATCCTGTCTGATCTGACGGCAAGGATTAAGCCTTATTTTGACTTTTCATCATTTAACTGACCACGCATCTCCCCTCATCCGTCCGATCTTCCCGCTCCAGATCCAATGGCCCATAGCAATATCGCGTTCGTTTTGCATCCGAATTTTAATAGCTCAGATCTGCGCGATATGGGTGGTTTCAGAATGCCACGTGTCACTCAGCGATGTATATCATGTTTTCTCGGGCAAATTTTAAAACCGTGTTTCTGTAGCGCGATACCGGCAGTTTTCCTTCCCAAAACCGCTTTTCCTCCTTTTTCCCCACAACCTCCATATTTGATCATAGCCGTCTGTTTGGTCAATTTAGTGTGTCCTAAATTGCTGCATTTAATTTGTCAATCCGGGAATCGTAAGCTGATGAAGTGCGGCGCACTATATGTGCAAGATAACCTATTTCTTAACTTTTTGTCGTTTTTGGTTTTCTAAGGTGAAATGGAAATTCTAAGATGAAAACAAGTTTGGTTATGTTTGTTCAAGGAAATGATCTCCCCTATAATGATTTACCAACTTGAAACTTTAAAAAGAGATTTGAAATTTACAATGATAAGACTTAAAAGAAAATGAAAATGTACTGCTGAAATGAAAAGGTGTTGCTAATCTAATAAATCAAAATAGTGAACTAGTGAGCATGAAAACCAAACTATTCTTGCTGCCGACTAAACACAAAAGAAACTATGCTTTAAAGAAATTCAAAATTGCAACAAAATAAATCTAAATCAGATTACATCAATTTATCTTCTGACCCTTCATCATTAGTCCAGCTATGATTTTTGGAAGTAATCATAAACAACCTGAGTAACTGATATTTAACTTGCAGAAAGTAAACTGATATCAAACCATACATTCATGATTCAATCCCTCACCATCAGTCCAACTGTGGCTTTCGGAGGTAACTAAAGATGTCATGCACGATTTAATATATCTAAATTTGCGGAAAAGAAACTAATATTAAACTACACATTTCATGATACAATCCCTCACCATCAGTCCAGCTGTGGCTTTCGAAGGCAACTGAAGATGCTATGAGTACTTTAATATATCTAAATTTGCGTAAAAGAAACTAATAATCAACTACACATTTCATACTCCAACTCTCCCCATCACCCAAATTCGTGGCTTTCGAGGCAACCGAAGATGCTATGAGCAGCTATTTAATATATCTAAATTTGCAGAAAAGAAACTAATACTGAACTACACATTTCATAATACAATCCCTCACCATCAGTCCAGCTGTGGCTTTCGGAGGCAACTGAAGATGCTATGAGCAGCTTAGTATATCTAAATTTGCAGAAAAGAAACTAATACTGAACTACACATTTCATACTCCAATCCCTCACCATCAGTCCAGCTGTGGCTTTCGGAGGCAACTGAAGATGCTATGAGCAGCTTAGTATATCTAAATTTGCAGAAAAGAAACTAATACTGAACTACACATTTCATACTCCAATCCCTCACCATCAGTCCAGCTGTGGCTTTCGGAGGCAACTGAAGATGCTATGAGCAGCTTAGTATATCTAAATTGAACTACTGAAGCAGATAAGCAAAACTGAAATGAACAAAGCAATACTGAAATTAAATAAAAGCTATGAAAAGCAAATTAGCAGCAGAACAATGTTAGTTCCATGTCATTAGTCAAAAAGATATGAAAATGCCCAGGCTGCCTATCTATAACCTGAAACAAGAACACTGATCAGTGATTAAGAATCATAAAGCATGAAAGACAGAACTGAAATGGAAATTATGGAAGTGTATAAACAGAAATGAAACAAATGCAATATATGAACATATGAATGGATTATGAGACATTTGCAGAAAAGAAACTAATATTAAACTACACATTTCATAATACAATCCCTCACCATCAGTCCAGCTGTGGCTTTCGGAGGCAACTGAAGATGCTATGAGCAGCTTAATATATCTAAATTTGCAGAAAAGAAACTAATACTAAACTACACATTTCATAATACAATCCCTCACCATCAGTCCAACTGTGGCTTTCGGAGGCAACCGAAGATGCTATGAGCAGCTTAATATATCTATATTTGCAGAAAAGAAACTAATACTAAACTACACATTTCATAATACAATCCCTCACCATCAGTCCAGCTGTGGCTTTCGGAGGCAACTGAAGATGCTATGAGCAGCTTAGTATATCTAGATTTGCAGAAAAGAAACTAATACTAAACTACACATTTCATAATACAATCCCTCACCATCAGTCCAGCTGTGGCTTTCGGAGGCAACTGAAGATGCTATGAGCAGCTTAATATATCTAAATTTAACTACTGAAGCAAATAAGCAAAACTAAAATGAACAAAGCAATACTGAAATTAAACAGAAACTATGAAAAGCAATTTAGCAGCAAAACAATGTTAGTTCCATGTCATTAGTCAAAAAGCTATGAAAATGCCCGGGCTGCCTATCTATAACCTGAAACAAGAACACTGATCAGTGATTAACAATCATAAAGCATGAAAGACAGAAATGAAATGGAAATTATGGAAGTGTATAAACATAAATGAAACAAATGCAATATATGAACATATGAATGGATTATGACACAATGAAATGAAATTAAAATTATACACTAATGCACAAAACCTTAGCTGAGCAGGGGCCCTCTACACCAGCCTTGGCAACGGTCCTCAAATACGAATTAAGTTGGAGAAAAGAGTCTTCTTATATTAAAAAGCAGTCATTACAGAATGGAAATGTTATGGCACAAGTGCAGCGTAATCACATTACAGAGCAAAAGATAACAGAGACTAACATTCACTAATATCAACTAACTCATATGCGTATGCAAACGCATTATGTATAACAACGAACTATAACTGTCTCCTAAAGTTCATGCTGGTGGAGAGCACGTAGACCACTACGTCCACGGATATAGGAGCATGGCCGTGTTGGAAAGTAAATCTACGAGAGGTGGATGCTTGAATTCGACTCTAGAGCCCTGTACAAATGTCGATTTATCCTCCGCAGGCTTAGAAACAGCCGTATGGATCTTCATGTGACACGAAACAGAGTCTGGCCGACATGAAACTCCATGGTTGACTTCCATGTGGACGCCTTTGACCGCAGCTTCTTTGGATGAGTTTTCTTGAACCAATAGGATACGAACCATGTCCACGTCATTCCTGACCTGCCCATGTGGCTCGTTTTCCTTGTAGACACCTGTAGCATAGAGTTTCACAAAATAGCTGCGGAAAGTGGCAAGATTCCGCAGCTGAATGAACAAAATCTAGATCAAATAGCAAACACAAAAATATAATTAAAAACCATGTTAGATGCTCTTTTGCACATGATATTGACAATTTGGGAGGTTTAGGTGAGTGAAAAGGGTATAGAAAAGTGTATGGAAAAGATGCAGATTTGGGACTCAACATACCCCCACTGTGAAGGTGTTGCATGTCCTCATGCAACCAAAATTTTGATACTCTTTGTTCAGTTCATGTGCCTTGACACTTCAA